>JAOTRC010000004.1:24446235-24458356 GCA_027497675.1 Cyprinella lutrensis
AAAAACATTCTTCCTAGTTCAGATTTCATCCGTGAACATCATACGCTGCACAAAAGTCCGCCACCATCAATGAATTCAAAGTAAAGGCAGAGATAGCAGCGTTACCTAGCTACAAGACCCCTGTACCAAGATGGCGGCGGTTTTGACGCATGCTTAGAACCACAAGGTGAGGTCTAGTGTATATGTCTATGACCGCTCTCTGTCGGGAGCAGGAGCTCATTTGCATTTAAGGGGACATACACAAAAACTGCTTTTTTACTCACCCTCAAAAAGTAACAATTTTAACTGTGGGGTGAAAATATTGGTGGGGTATTTTAAGATTAAACTTCACAAACACACTCTGGGGACATCAGAGGCTTATCTTGTGAAAAGGGCATTATACCGTCCCATTAAAGCAAAGTGTTTGTGTGACTGTGCACTTTTCAGATCTTTGATTTTTGCTTGTGCACGTAAACGTGAGCTGTGAAGTGATGCACTGTCCTGCAGGGTTTAGAGGATCTGGCCTGACAGTGGGCCGCTCAGACGGATTTGCGTGTTTGACCGAGGATAGAGGCAGCAAACACTGAATGGCCGTCTCACTCTGGAAACTCCAACGTGAAGGATTTGTGCCAGTTCCCGCTTCACAAAAAGAGATTAGATGAGGAGGCCTCACAGCTCAATGTGTGTGCATACGTGCATTGGTGTGCATTGCATTGTGGGATTTTTTTTAGATGTACTAATGTTAGATTTGAATGTGCGTATTACTATGGAATACATCTTCAAGGTATGTAGTTTATTGTGTTATAATAAAAGTGTGCTATTGTGTGTGTGTAAAGGATCTTTGATTGTTGTCCAAATCCTGGGAAAGGGAGCAGAACACGTTCAAATCCAGTGTTTGTGTATCATCCTGATTCATAAATGCCTTGGTTGATTTTTTTTAACTTCGCTGCCTGTGATATTCAACAATCTGATGCATGTTGTTCTTGGATAATTTGCTTCAGGAAAAAAGTTAAACAAATTTAAAACGTAACTACATATTTTGAATATTTGATTGTATTTCCGCTGAGAAATAAACAATCATTAACAGATTTGATCAAATTGTGACTGATAATATGCCTGTTATTATTGGTTACACTTTACGCTAATTAATGTACTTACTATAGAGTTACGGTTAGAGTTTGGTTAAAGGGATAGTTCACCCAAGAATGAAAAGTCTGTCAGTATTTACTCACCCTCATGTTGTTCCAACCCCTTAAGACCTTCGTTCATCTTCGGAACATGAATTAAGATATTTTTGATGAAATCTGAGAGCTGGATCACTCCTCAGTAGGCTTTTGAGGGATTGAAACTTGCCGACCTCGAAAAGTTATTAAAGACCTGACATCGTTAAAATTGTTCAAGTGACTACAGTGGCTCAATCTTAAGTTTATCAAACGACGAAAACACCTTTTGTGCGTAAAAACAAACATAAATAACGACTTTATTTCAACTGTTCATTTCCTTCTCTTTGGGCCTCTAGTCAGTTAAACGTCACACGTAGGCTCACTATTGGGCGACGCTGGTCATGTGTGTGATGTGTGTGACGTACAGCAACAGATCATACGCTGTTAAACTCGAGGCCCAGAGGGAAGGAAATTAATAGTTGAAATAAATTCGTTTTTTTGGGTTTTTTTTGCACAAAAGGTGTTCTCGTCGCTTGATAAAGTTAAGATTGAGCCACTGTAGTCACTTGGACTATTTTAACGATGTCTTTAATGACTTTTTGAGGCCAGCGAGAGTCATTCCCTGAAGAAGCCTATGGACTATATGCAGGAGCGATCTTAATATATTACGGGGTTAAAACAACATGAGGGTGAGTAAATACTGACAGAATTTTCATTTTTGGGTGAACTAACCCTTTAACGATATTATTTGTCTCTTGCTAATGATTTTCAGTAGCTTTTTTTAATCTTTATGAGGGAATTCTTCCAAAACCATTTAACTGAAACTGCTGAAATATATTTTAAATAATCCTCCAATTTCAGATTGTAGTTAATGGGAACGTTTTATTCATGCTCAGTGGGGAAAAAAAACCCCACATCTTATTAACAACACCTGCTTCTGAGACAGTGAATACAGATACCGACAGCTACAAGTCACTAGTGGCTCATAACTATAATTTGATATACATTAGATAACAGATAAAAAAAGAAAAAGAACTATTTCAGGGCTTTTTTGGCCCAGCCCCTTGTTAATTTCTGACCCTGGACAAAGAAAATTCTCTGAAAAGCACCAAGCCCCATGTGCTCTCAGACGAAGAAAGACGGTCCATAAAACTATTAAGCACTTCCTGGAGTAATGTGGTTGGTGGAAATCCTGTAGCAGTGGCGGAGGCGCTTCAAACATTTGCCATATTAGTTTTCTCCCTGTGGGAAGTCATTATTGAGTTAGGATAGTAGAGGTTTGCTTGTTTTCTCAGTCTGTATCTCTCCCTCTCCTCCTTCACTTCTGCGGTGAGAGAATGCACGCTTGCGGTGGAAACAAAGGCCTCTTTTGGGGCGAAGGATAATGTTGTACACAATTCAGTCATTACGATGTCACTGCTGTGGTTCGCCTTAATTAACCGAGAAGGAGCGGCTTTCAAGGTTGGGAGAAGGGGGAAATAAAAACAAGCCTGCCGCAACAAAGACACACCAGAGGCAGCTTGAGAAAATAGTGCAGACCTTTACGTCTAGAGAGATGGGGTGAACCTGTGGTGAATTATTTGTCTACTTCAGACAAAGCACTCTACATTCAGCTCTTAAGATATACAAATCAAGGACACAGGGACAAAATGTACCTCTGCCTTTTCAACGAGGTTAGTCTTTAACAGCATTTAAAATGGCATAAGACCACTTTCACAGATTATCACAGATTCACTGAAACGAAGTAAATGATTCATTATAAGGCTGAACTGTGAGTTGTACACAATTCAGTTAAGTCCTTAGTCCATTTACGTTAATTCATTTGGCGGGTTCTTTTATCCAAAATGACTGCATGAATGGTCCATTCTAGGTATATATTTAGCCCAATGTTGCCATGGTTTTATTCGGACTTTTGCATATTACAGGAGAGGATTCTGGAAACTGGAAGCACCGTCACAGCCAAGACTGACATTACAAGCCGAAGTGTTCAGATGCCGCTAAACCACACACTGAGAGTGAATATGATCCACTTATCTCTTTGAGCTCTAAGACCGGGATCACTTTCCTCACACCAGCGGGACACTTCAATCCTCTCTCTCTCTCTCTCTCTCTCTCTAACTCTCTGTATATCAGAACTGCACTCAAGAAGAAGGGACAACATGTAGAATGCAACAGGACATATCTGAATGGTTAGTTGATGAATTTATGTTGCTGATGTGGCGTTAACTATCTTTAATTAGCATATTCTGTCATGATAAACTATAAATCGCTCGTACAGGAACTGGTTTGATACACACCGAGTGACTTTCTTTTGCATGTGAAAAGAAGGATGCTAAAGTTTGAGCCGACTCACAAATATACTCTTATACAACAACTTTTCCTCTTCTCAACATGGACTGCGTGTTCCCAGGGGTGGGTTTATGTACATTTTAGGGTCAGTGATGTCACTATCCTGGGAGGAATGTCGTGTAGTCCCTACCAGCCATTTTTTGTAGTCCTTTTCTTTAAAGCAAATATCTTTCTTTGCTTTAAACTTTGAGCGTTGTAACTTTGCAGACGTTGTTTGTGCTCAAACAGCAACATCACACAAACTAAAATTAGAAAAGTGAAATCATACCACCCCTTTAAATTCCATCTCCATTGACTCACTCTCATGTTGTTCTCGCATGCCACGCACACATTTGAACATCCGTGTTTGTCCAAGTATTTGCGTTGTAAACCTGTTAATCATACAAAGCCCTTGTGTCTCTTTAGAAGATTTGGATATGGATTAGACTGCTCAACGGATTATTTTTATGATGCCTATGACCCTTCTTTGGATATTTTGACGTGAGGGTGAGTACATGATGACAGAATTTACAATTTGGGTGAATAATGCATTTGCACATCCCTACTTGATTGTGATAATCAAACTATTAAAAGTTTAAGCATTTTGGTTATCGAATACTTGCACGAAAATAATTTGTATCATTATTGGTTATAACATAAAACAACAACATTTAAATCAGCCTTTACTTAGTAAACCCCTATTATTTAGACAATTTTAGTTGTGACAAAGTGATAAAGACACCTGCAGGTACTTCTATATAGTCCAGCCCAACACTATTAATTACTTATTACAAAACAAGATGCCGTCATAACCCTTTTTTTCCAAACACCACCCAAGCTGATCAGTATGGTCATAAGTGAACCTCTCAAATCGGACGGAAAGCTAGTGTAATGTCAGAGAACAAAACCAAAGAGTTCACGATCAAACTCAAAGCCATCCAAACTGAAGTGACAGCAATCCTTAATAACCTAAACAGTGCTATTAACCAGCACACACCAAACCGAGATATTTCAGGCCTAATTTCCCTCAATGCTAGAGAGGGATTTCACAATTCATTTGGCTACTGATGCACAAAGTGAAAACAGTTTCTCACACTTCTTTAGTCTGTCGTGATTTAACACTAACTGACAACAGTAATGTCCACTATGGGGTAACTGACCACGAAGCTTTACGAAACCCCTGACCCATGTGGCCCCTGGAGACCTCTTTACCCTCAAGCAAGGGGTTTGAGTCCCTGGAGAAAAACAGTTGGCTGAGCGTCAATACACTGACAATGTGTCGTTTCTCAATGTCAGAGAAAGCAACTTTCTCATCTTGTCAAAATATAAACCCTTAAGCTCACCTTTAACAGGTTGCCATGGTTCCCGTTCGGAATCCGACTGACCCAATTAGGGAGTTTGAACACAAAGGGAAAATGAAAAGCAAGGCTCTGTCAGATAACAGCTCCATTGCACTTAGTGAAAAACAGTATCTGATCTGCTTTCTGAACTGGCCGAAGAGTCGACTCACTGGAATGATTCTGAATGCTGGATGGGAGGGGGAAGAAAAGATAAGAAAATGCCAGTGGTCTCAAGAGTATTGCATCAGCGGCACACATTGAAGCCACATTGAAATGTGTAGCAGAACCTCACCTGCACTGATTGTAAGTGATTGCAGAGCCGCTATAAGGTGACTTTTGAAACAGACAACTTTACACATTGTATGGAAGTTTTGCAAGCTTAGCTAATGTCCGTAGGCAAAACATGAGTTTTCTTTTTGTACAAACGAGTTGTTTTGCAGCCTTTTAGAGCACAGAAATCATTCCATGCATATGTAAGATATTTGCTAATGCAAAACTGCTTTTCTTCATCTCCCCCATGTCTATTGTTTTGAACAAGTATGAACCTGAGAATACAAACAAAGCAAAGTTTTTTGGTCTTTGGTAATTTTCATTCCTAAACTTACAATGTTCCCGTTAACCAACCAAGACTGTGCTAAAAATTCCCCTATAAGTTAGTAAACAAATTCAAATGCTATACTAAAATAAAACATTTTTCTAATACCATCCAAATTACTCATCCTCATTCAATTCCACAAAAACTGTGGTTTCAATACAACCAGCTTTTTACAGTGGCCAAAGAATGTCAAACTCATTCAACTTCCTATATTCCTTAGTCTTCTGAAACTTCTGGAAACTTTTATGGTGTATATTCATTCTTTGTGAAGCTTGACAGTCTGTTAAAAAACAAAAAACAAAAAAAAACGAAGTCTTTGGGAGTCTTAATGAAGAGTCTTAGACTATCCTAAAAATGCAGGTTTGAAACACTCTGACGATGAGTAACATTACTTTAATCAACAAGTTAGGACATATAGGTTCAGCCAAGATAAAAAAGCTGGGAACATCTGCAGTAGCGGATGGATATGGGACAATATTTGTCAGACACTATTCCAACCATGCATAGAAGGACTGAGCGATAGTGGCGATCGTCAGGCGTGTTGCCATCAGAATGTCAAACAATGATTCATTGTGCCGTGTCAGTCAAAAAGCCAGAAAGAGGAGTGTCCAACTCAATCCACTTTGTTTGGTTGTTGATCCGAGGCCAGTACAGAGATTTAAATCACACTTGAAGTCTTTAAGACATCATAAATTTAAGCATGACATTCTGGCAGTCTGGAAGACTTCAACAGTGAGAAAGCTGGTCAGATTAGAGAGAGACACAATATATCATCCCTCAGGGGCCGTGTTTATTAATCCCGGCATTCATCACAAGGCAGATGACTGCCGATAGGAGATCTGAGGAGGAACTGAGACTGGATAACATCTATAATCCAGAAATCTCACAAAGGCTACGTTCACACAGTCTAAACCACATTTCACGGCAAAAAAAACCTATAGGAACAGGATGAAGAATTACAATTCAAAATCGGATGAGAGTAAGTAGAATGAGGTAAAATAACATGCTCGTTTTATAAGTTTTATCTAGAAAAGCTAGATTACAGAAAAGCCAAGTGTGGATGCTGTCTTGATGAGGACTCGTTTTGAAAAAGTTAGAAAATCCTTAAAGTTTTATGGTTAGGTAGATGGAGTGATAAAGATACCGAATGAAAGATAAGATGGACAGAACAAACGATGGAATTCAATGTAAAAATTTTCAATCAATCCATCAATTGTTCTTTCTGTCGATGGACAGAATTTCAAAGCTATCCTTGATAGACAGACAAAAAGAAAGATAGATGAATGGATTTTAAATTAAGAAGTTCCATTCATTCGTTCCATCCATCCATCCATCCATCCATCCATCCATCCGTGCATGAATGAATGGATTTCAAATTCAGAATTTCCATTCATGCATCCATCGTTCTTTCAATTTCAGAATTTCCATCCATCCATCCATCCATCCATCCATCCATCCATCCATCCATCCATCCATCCATCCATCCATCCATCCATCCATCATTCTTTCGATTTCAAATTCAGCATTTCCATTCATGCATCCATCGTTTTTTTCAATTTCAAATTCAGAATTTCAATCCATCCATCCATCCATCCACGCATCCATTGTTCTTTCGATTTCAAATCCAGAATTTTTCATTCATCATTCTTTTGATTTCAAATTCAAAATTTTTCCTCCATCCGTTATTGTTTCATTTTATTTATCTGTAAGTGTGTGGATGGATGAACGGATGGAAATTCAGAACAATTTCACATTCTAAAACAAGACCGAGAACTGCATTTTGCCATGTGAACGCAGCCAAAGATAACTTCGCTTAGATAACTGGACTGGGGCGTCCTTCTGTAAGAGAAGAATATGTTTAAATAATCTGACAGAGGATGTGTCAGATGTTGAAAACGCTGTCACAACAAACCTGCTATGATAACGGCGTTATCAACACAAACCAGAGCAGTGGGGATTTGATCAAATGCTCCAGCACTTAAAAGGAGGAGAAAGTCTCCTGCAGTCACTTCCCATGACAAGAGGGGTTTTGTCTCAACTCAAAGGAAAAGTTTGCAGCGCTGTTTCAAGACAACTAAAGATACTCTAAAAGGAAGCAAACTGGAAATCAATTTCCAGTGTGATGTTGAGACATGTCAAACGCCTCAAGGCAAGTATGACTAAGACACATCAGCGGCACTCGAGTGCTGTCACAGATCCAGTCTGTTTTTCCTCAGTTCTGCTCAATAAAGTACCAAAGAGGGAGAGGGAGTGGAACAGAGAAACACAAGAACTCAATTGCAGGTCAATGATATTGATGCCTCAGATGATGCATTTAGTGATCGATGGAGAACCCTAAGGACACCTTTTTCCCTGCCTTTTAATGTTTTATGTTCATTTTACTTTTCATTCATAAGGAGGGGAATAAAGACATGATAGCGCTTTGCCTTATTTGCCCTTTTTCTTTTCCGTAACTAAGAGGCCCAGCAAGAGTGACTGAGTTTTCCAGCACATTGACAGTGGAACAGTTCTCTATGGACCATGGACAAAGAGTCTCTGTACCCACCTCTGCTCTCTCCATCGCTTTCCCTCATTTTCTCCCTTTATCTCATTGAGAAAACAGGCACATTTAAACTCCATTTTACACATCCATTATTAATTTGCTGTCAAGGACATTTTCTTGCCAGAAAATCTACACTTTGGCAAAACACAGGACTGAAAAGAATTTCTGCGTAATCTCCGCAGGACGTTTATCGCATCTGGGCAACGGGCCTACAATTTCAGAAGCGCATTTTTCAACTGGACTCTTTATAGACAAGCGTACGACTTTAGCTGAACACCAGCCGGGAAGCAGAGTATCTCTCATTACTGAATTATGCCATAGTTCGCATTTTAAATGTGGAAGTGATTACAAAAAACGGCGAGCACAATCATGATTGCGAAACCATTCATCCTGAGCATGACAATTTTCACACAAATTTCTCATCACCGTAATGCAAACAAAAATCTCATAGAACAAATTTTTTACAAAAAAAAGTTATTTAAATTTGTTACATTAATTACATACAACTTTAATTTTATTTTTTTTCATGGTAGTATTAGTACTTTGATGTAGTGAAAATGTGGTTAACCGTCATGGAGACTTCAAAATGCAGGAATCTCTTTTTATGCGAAATACAATTTCTTATTTTCATCTTTTGATTCTGGTGTGAAATGTGACTTGATACTGTAAGATTCAAAAAAGACCTCTTATCCCTAGTAAAATCACTATAACACTAATCTCTTGTGGCTCACTGCTTTAATGAATCTGTAGTTTAGCCCTCAGCAGGGATTCATAAACACGACGTGATTACAAGACGATCAGATTTTGGACCTAGTTCATTTCAGGCTAGACTGGACTGAACATACTTGGTCCTCTGGATCCAGATGCAGTAGTCCGTGATGTAGAGGTCATTGAGAAGATAGGCTGGATCGTTCTCCCGGAAGATCTTATGGATGGCTAGCAGACATTTCAGGATGCAGGCCTTCCCTGTGACAAAAAAAAACATGAACTGAATCAGCCTAAACACAGAAGTATGCATTTATTAATGAGGTTTATGCTTAAACCAGAGGGGAAACAAAAACTTAACTGGATCTATATTCTATGAACATAGTCTGTCATATGTATTTTTGATCTTAATACTATGTATGTTTACTATTTCCACTACAAATTTATAACTATTACTGTGATTATCTTAGATTGCCTTGATCTATAGCACTAAAATATCTCATTACCAATGTACCTGCATGCACCATTACATAGATATCTATATTTAGCTGTTCTCCATCTCTTTGTTTTTTGACCTCTTGGTTTTGTGTCTCACTTTTCTGTATGTGTGTCATTGCTTTCTTACCTTGTATAAGCTACTCTTTGGTTAATTTGCAATAAAAATTTAAAATACTTGGATTTTTTAAAGCAGTAAAGACAGTGGAGTCAGTAATTAACTGTGCAACTTTTTTGGAGCAAAAAAGGGAAATCTGTGCTAAGCAGATGCTTTTTGAGATAATTGTATTTTCAATTCTGGCAGATGCTTCCACAACACACAAAACACACCCCCATACACACAAACACCTTTAGGGCACCATGCCACAGCAATGATATTTGTTGTCATAACACCCGTCTCCCAAATAATCTCAAAAACATCCCCTCAGCGCAATGCAACGGGCTCAGTTGTGAAGTAAAAGCAGGACCCCGAGGATTCTCGAGCTGCCCACAGAATAGCCTGGCAGCCGGTGGAGACATTCCAGCCGCCTCAAAAAACAAACAGTGCACTCGCACCGAGGAAAGCCTTACACAAACATTTGGTTCCCATTTAAGCTGGAGCTCTAACCCAGAGCAGCCGCCGTGGCTTCCAGCTTGAGGACATGCGAGAAAAACTCCAGGAACTTGAACCGTACTCTGTCTTTCTCCATTCTTCCACCCTCTCTCGCTGTCTCTGACTTTCATCCGTCTATAATTGAAGGGTTTTCTACTTTTCTTCACTGCTCCCTGGGAGAGTGGAGGAAAAGAAAGCTTTTGGATCCTTCCGAATACCAGCTGTGGGTTTGTGCAAGGTTTAGATTGCATGTTGAGCCAGTTAATCATGTGCTGCAATCAGGCGTCTCAGGGGAAGAAGTTGAGGAGAGGAGACGAGAAGAGAAGAAAGAAGAGGAAGAGGTGGAACGGGGTGACAAGGTGAGATTTGGGCTCTGGAAGTACAGATGGTAAAGGTCCACAATCTCACAAAGCATTCCCAAAAATATGCCAAGGTAATTTTCATCCAAACAAAGTAAACAATAAAAAATGAGCATTAAGAAAATAAAGCCCATTATCAGCCTTTCACTAGCTAATCTTTATTTGTGACAAAGTCACTGGTAAAACTTCCACTATAATATTTATGTTGCATCCAAAACATATGTCATCAGTAGACAGCTACTATTGACAGGAGAAAGATGTCTGTGCTTGCAGTAAAATGCCAACAAAATAAAAGGTCCATCAAACAGGCTTTGTATTTTTCTTTGATTTTGGTGTGAAATATGACCTGGATGTTGTTGACAAACTTGCTAAGAATCAGCCTTAAACCACCAATGTATTAATCATACAAAGGGTGACACTGACTGCGAGTGAACAAAGGAGCTCTACTTGTGAAACAGCTGCAAAAATCACGTTAAAGAACAATGACATCAAATTATGCCGCATCAAATGGCCTACATCTATCATTGTGAATATGGCAATGCACTTTTTAAGATTGATCACGTTGGCTTAAAGGTGACAATTCCTGCCGAGGAAAACAATGAATCTCAATAAGCTACGACAGAACTTAGCAAAAAAAGAATCCAATCACTGAATGATGTAAAAGGGCTTTTAAAATGCCATGAAAATGAACCTGCTTCCAAACCAAAAGATACAACTATGTATTCTAGCATTTGAAAGTAAAATTAATCAAACGTTACAGAGATGTCCTTTGTTACAAATTCTTTTCATTTCAAATAAATACTCTTCTTTTGAAGTGTATCCTCAAATTTGGATGGATGGATGGATGGATGGATGGATGGATGGATGGATGGATGGATAGGATAGATAGATAGATAGATAGATAAAACCTGGAATTAAGCCAAGTACATATAAGGGGTATTTAACACGGTACTATGGAGGTAACAATGGCAAAAAGTTGGGAAAAACTCTGCTAACTGATAAACCCCATGCCAGTGCAGAGCAAAACAAGTGGAAACTGAATCCAAGCTGTGCAGTTAAATGAAATACAGGCATGCCCCTTAACGTTCAGATTATATACGAGTGTTTATATTTGCCCACAGTGCATCTTTTAGGCCGTTATCCATAGTCTCCCTCCTCAATCTCCTTGAGGGCCGCTGACTTTAGCAGGATCTCACGGAGAACAACCAGACGAGCTGCCAGAGGGCTGTTCAAATATTTACCCCTGGATAGCATTTCCATCACGGCTTTCCTCGTGCAGGATCATTAATGGGTTTGTTTTCCCACTACCTACAACTGTTTGCTTTCACTGCTGGTTAAACGAAGTGCCTCAAATTAGAGTACACACACATCAGACACACACCTCCATTCATGTTCCGCCGACAAATTAATTACCCAGGAGTCACGGTTTCACAGGATAGCCTGCTTTCCGAGGGGAGTCACACCGCTGTTACCGTTCATTAAAAGGGGAGCCTTATTGCTTGTGAGGCTTTGATGGTTGTAAATCTACAAATTGTAAACTGGTGTGAAATGTCATAGATTCTGAGTGAAACCCAGCGGTGTGTTTAGAAATCTGTACCTTGAGGAAAAGAGTAAGAGAACCAGTTTAAACTTCAGAGAACAGATTGATATGATAGTATCCTGTAAAATGTAAAAGCCTCTAAGGGCAGACAACTAAACTAAAAATACAATTTCAACCCAATTACAGAACGTTCAGCACTGTCCTGAGATTGAATCACAAAGTCTGTTGGTTACAAGCAGGTGTTCCTACATAGTTGATATGGCAGATCACAGCAATGCTCTCCTATTGGTTATTGCTGCTTATTTGCATACAGTTGAAATCAGCTTAACATTAAAGTTAGGTAATGTTTTTCATAAACACTTCTTGTTATACTGGTTATACTCAGTGGAAACAAGGCATAATAGAGGTGATCTATCTATCTATCTATCTATCTATCTATCTATCTATCTATCTATCTATCTATCTATCTATCTATCTATCTAT
>JAOTRC010000004.1:24483896-24497296 GCA_027497675.1 Cyprinella lutrensis
TACAACTTTTTGGAACTATTGTTGACGAATAAAAACGAGACCAAATGTGGTTTACAAAATAAAAACTATGCTAAAATGTCTTGCTAAAAGCTATGCTGACTATGCTAAAAACTATGCTAAAAACGTCTCTAAAAATTGACCAAAACGAGACGAAATGTTATTTCGGTAGGTTACTTATACTATATTGACTGGGTTATATATAAAATTGTATTACTAAAAAGAGACTTAAATACAATTTTCATCGACTAAATCTAGAATATGTCTTTCGTCGACTAAAACTAGACTAGACTAAAATAATTATACACAGCGCACCCACATATATTATGTAAACACAAACTTTTATTTTGAATGCGATTAATCGCGATTAATCGTTTCACAGCCCTATTCAAGTGTTTCGAAACTACGTTTCAGTAACCAAAACAAGTAGCTCGCTTGATTTCAGATAGGACCGATGTCGGATAGCAAACCCAAACAAAGTACTTTTATAATGCTATAGTATACGCATAATAGCTTTATGATAGATTTGTATATCAAAGATTACAAAAATAATTTCAAAAGATTAAAAAGGTGCACTCAAATCTAAAATCTAAAAAAGCTGACATGAAAAACACCACACAGGGCGACCACAACTGTTTGAGAATGTGCGAGTTCAAAATTGAAGTGGTCGCATTTGTGCATTACGCATTCAATCGCTGTCTGCTAACCTCAACGACAGCAAAAAGAACAGAAGAAGAGACAATCTATGCGTCAACCCAACACAAGAGTTCAGAGTTCAGAGCTTTCTAATATCCTATACGCTGAGATTCGATTCATTTTTGTGACGCGTTCCACAAGTTTTACAGAAAGAAAACCGGGATGACAGAAAATGACATCCTGTTTGTTTCTTTATTTTACAAAAGCACAATGTTTTGTTTTTATTGTGACTATAAACAAATAAAAATAGACCCTTTACAATTTTGTATCCTAAACGGTAAATGTACCAAAATGTACCGTGAACCCAAAATCAAGGTACGTACCGAATTGTGACTTCTGTGCACCGTTACACCCCTAATAATTAAAACCACTCAAACATCTTACAAAAATGCTGTCGTTTGGACAATTTTAAGAAAAGGAACTAAAGAAATTCACCCTCAACTCATTGTATGTTTCACACGCTGCACAGCTGTTGTGAATATTCACACTGGGGGCCTTCAACAGCAAACAAGCATTCAATGATGCATAACACAGGCGTCATGAGGCTGTCCTGTTGAATTACAGGCGACACTGATATATTACACACAATATTTTAAGCAGAGGCTGTTTCACACCCACCACCCACATGGCCGTGTTTGTCTCAGAGCGCACAGCTCTCAGAGGTATTGGGTGAACACAAAAACACACAACCACCCAAAGATGAGGAACTGTCATATTCAAAGCACACAATGGATCTCATATCAGTCCTGATTCTGCAGATGTGAAGGCTTTGGACAGTCTGTGCCAGTGTGACTGTGAATCGGTCATGTTGACAGATTTGATATACTAGATCAGTAAATAAAAACAGACACAGCAGAACTAGTCAGAGGGGTAAAACACTGAATTATTAAATAGGCCAAACAATGTGCTCACATATGCAAAAATAATTATAGAAAGAAAACCAAATCAAATGAAATAATGCATTAATTAAAAAAATTCAACAAATAAATGGATGCATTACCAAAGCTATTTAAAAAAAAACTATTATTGTTAAAAATAATTTCAGACTATTCGAATTATTATATCCTCAAAATTACAACTTTTTGGAACTATTGTTGACGAATAAAAACGAGACCAAATGTGGTTTACAAAATAAAAACTATGCTAAAATTTCTTGCTAAAAGCTATGCTGACTATGATAAAAACTATGTTAAAAACGTCTCTAAAAATTGACCAAAACGAGACGAAATGTTATTTCGGTAGGTTACTTATACTAAATTTACTGGGTTATATATAAAATTGTATTACTAAAAAGAGACTTAAATACAATTTATCAACTAAAAATAGACTATGTCTTTCGCCGATTAAAACTAGACTAAAATGTCATCAGTTTTCATCGACCAAAACTAGACTAGACTAAAAAGAGTATGAGCGTGACTAAAACTAATGACAGCTCAACACAAAGACTAGACTAAAATTTCAATTAAAACAGGCCACCAAAAACAACATTAATCAAATCGAAAGTTTCATTCATGTAAATAGGCATGAAATGTGTTAATATTATTCTGAACTATGCATGCGTAAAAAAATACACAAAATGATTACCAGCTGAGAAACGCTAAAATAGAACATGTGTGACATGAAACTACAATTTGACAAAATGACGAATGACAAAAAAAGAGTGATGCATTTAAAATAAAAATTTTGAATTAAATTAGGCATACCAATTCTTAAAAATGGACAAATAGAAAATTATTACTTGCACTTCTGTTCGCAATAAAAAATGCTGTTGACATCATGTGAACCAGTGCGCGGTCTGCAACTGTGTGTGTGTGTGCGCGAGTACATCTTTAAGAACGCATCAGTGTGTATTGCTGCTGTGAGCATCTGTGTGTGTGATATAACTCTTGATATAACACTTGTCAAGTGTTATGCTTTCGGAGAAATGTCTGGGACATGTCTGATTTCGTTATGACTGATGACTGTGGCCTACTTATCAATCAGCAGATTCTCATATTGATAAAACCGGGTACGAGGTCAGAGCTCCTCGATCACGTTAAGAAACTAAACTTTTGAGTCAGGCTGGGTTTCAGTCAAGTTTCAGAGCCTTTCTTTAAAAAGCAAATGAAAAACAAACGAGGGCACGTGTCGTGAACAAAGCCCAACGGGTAAAAATCCCATTCGTTTTCTTATATTTTTGTTTAAAAGAATAGTTCACAAATGTTGTGATTCATCTCAAAGATGTTGGCTTGCTTCATTTATCAAAATATGTTGTACTCCCCATTGAAAAAATACATTAAGAACCAAATTTCACTTCACAAAGACGCCCAAAAACTGCAAGCATGAAACACAATAAACAAACACTATCATATATCTTGTGCATTTTGTTATTAGGTTCTGTGAAAAATCAGTGTAGACTGTTATAGATTGAATATTATTGTTGTCGAATATTGTGTTGTCGATCGGATTCAGTTTCTATGGAAGGTTGTTTCTGCCACTGAATAAAAATTAAATAAAAAAATAATTGCAACTTTTTATCTCACAATTGCGAAATATGAAGTCAGAATTGTGTGAAATAAAGTCGCAATTGAGAGATATAAAGTCAGAATTGCGTGAAATAAAGTCGCAATTGAGAGATATAAAGTCAGAATTGCGTGATATAAAGTCGCAATTGCGTGTTATAAAGTCAGAATTGCAAGATATAAAGTCAGAATTGCGTGATAGTCAGAATTGCGAGATATAAAGTCAGAATTGCGTGATATAAAGTCAGAATTGCGTGATATAAAGTCACAATTGCGTGTTATAAAGTCAGAATTGCAAGATATAAAGTCAGAATTGCGTGATAGTCAGAATTGAGAGATATAAAGTCAGAATTGCGAGATATTAAGTCAGAATTGCGTGATATAAAGTCAGAATTACGTGATAAAGTCAGAATTGCGTGATAAAAAGTCGCAATTCGGATAAAAAAAGACAGAATTGCGATTTTCTCACAATTCTGACTTTTTTTCTCACAATTGCGAGTTTACTTCTCGCAATTCTGACTTTATAACACATAATTGTGAGTTTATAAGTCGAAATTCTGACATCTTTTCTCAGAATTGTGAGATATAAACTCACAATTGCGAGTTATCAGGCCAATTCTAAGAAAAAAAAAACTTTTTTCCCCTTAGAATAGTTTATCTCACACAATTCTGACTTTACTACACGCAATTTCTAATTAATATTATGCATTTCTGACTTCATATCTCGCAATTGTGACTTTATATCAGGCAATTCTGATTTTATAACAGGCAATTGCGACTTAATATCTCGCAATTCTTAGAAATAAAGTCAGAATTGCGAGAAACAAGCTTCCATAAGTTTCAGTTGTTAGTGGCTTGTTAAAGAGTTAAAACGACTCTGGATGTAGTTGTGTGAGCATCTGCATGTGCATAAGGTCACCGTGAAGCTCTAACACACTCCAGATGGGAGGATGCGGTTTTCTAGAATTAGAAATATTTTCCACAGCACTGGATGCGATTGCTGCACAGCAAATAATACTAGAAAAACAAGACATGATTACACCTCCAACACATAAACATAATAGCAAAATCTGAACTCTAACTTTATTATGGCATGTCTTCCTTCTCGCTCGCTCACACACCAACAAACCACATCAGAAGACGTCAACACACAACACAAACACAAGCTCTTATTCAATCCATACTCTGTTGGTGCAAACTTCTGGCTATTCTGGTGTCCATATATACGAGTCTGTGTATGACTTCTATCCGATTTAAGGTTTCAAAGCACAGCTCGACCAAACTTGTTCAGACAACATCAGCAATTAAAGGTCTGTGGTCTCTAGCCCTAGAAGCCCTGTTTAATGAACACTATCATTTGAGTCCCAAAACAGATGTTTCTCAAACCTTCCAAACAACATCACGTACACATAAACAAGCAAGAAACCAAACCGTCAAGTTTTTCTACACAAAAACGAGTCTAAATCTGGGGGTAATAAGGTGTAATAATGGAGTTATGGAACAATAGTTTTAAAGGTGCATTGTGCAACATTTCATGTTGAAAATCCCCGTTTTTCTAACCCATACATGCTTAAACAGTCGCCTGATGGGTTGAATGAGCCCTTCTCTGATCACTGCGATTGCCTCTGTACCGTAAAATAAATAAGAAGGATTCGTGACGGAGTTTGAGACTGGCCGTGACGTCATGCGCGTTCACGCTCACCTGGCTATGTGTGGCAGGTTTGTGTATTCGCCACCATTCTCCGTATCAGCGAAGACAACTCGAGCGACAAAACTTTAGTCAACTTTCGACAAAAGTAGAAGATGGATTCAAAGAGACCGGGTTGTAGTTCATTCCAAACCCCAACACAAACTCCACATAAGACAAAGAGGCATGAGGTTGTCTATTGCCAGGGGTCGGAATAAGACGAGAGTCAACATCGGGAAGGCATTCAACAAATGGAGAGCTCTCCGGTCTTCTCTAGGGCTCAAATGGGATCCTATACAAAGGCCCAACAAAATAATGCCTTACGAAAAATAAAGTGAAGATGATGAACGAATGACAAAGGAGCACAAAAAATGTACATGCATACACAAGAGTAAATACAAACACAAGTTCGTTGTTAGTTGTTGTCGTTGTTGTGCCAACCGCACAGCAGCTCCAGACAATCAATGACTCTCAAAACCAGTGTTGCTCACATGTGGAGTCGAATCAAAGCAATCTCAGTATCGAAAAGCTTTTCTAGAATTAACATGACTATTAAAGCTCTTTCCCGATCATATTCATAACCCTTAATTTTCCAGTAATAACCTTATGAGCTTTTCTTTTTTGTAATGTCTCTCAGCCATGTCTCTTTCTACAGTCTACAAATCTCCCTCTTGCTCGTTTTCTCTCCTGCTAATGTTGATTGGCTACACGTTTGTTGTTGTGTTGGTCCGACCAACTTTCAAACAATGTTTTTCAAATAGCGCCTACCCCACCTTTAAGTCTATTCTGACAAATATGATTGTGGAGAATCAGTGTCCTTAATCTATTCCTGAACTTCCATATTGTAATAATATCATATTGGCAAAACAGATGTGGCAAACACTACAATGTGTATTTGTGTTGGGCTCTGAAGAGCATCAAATGTTTCTATTTACAACATGTTTTTGCAGCATTGAGCAACGTAGCCAATCACTGTTGATTTCTTTAACTCAATGGCCAATCAGAGGTGTTTTAAGTTAGTCGGTAATATCCACTCACTGCTCAAAATGCTGGAGTCTTCTAGTGTACAATAGATACATTTCTGTGTCAATTTATTTTTTAAACAATTTTTCCATAAATTGTTAAACTAAAATGAATGCATCTGTTTAAATTTAAGTTTTAAGAGTGATTCACACAAATAATCAATAATGATCTCAGAAGCTAAAGTAAGAGGTACTTTCATATTGTTTAAAAGTTAGGAGACACAATAAAATTCCACCCTATTTTTTTCATTCTTGGATCACTTTTAAGTTGATTTCATGTCCACAATAAATTGTATCGCTCACAAAAGAACATCAGTGTCAGCATTAACTTTTGCTCTATAAGGAGTGCACTGTTTAATTCAGCTTGCAGTCTAAATGTTTCCAGATGTTTCCACACAGACTGCAAGAATTTTTATAAGATCAGTCAGAGCATGTGAACATTTCATGTTGATTCAAAAAGGTACCGAAGAAAATGCCTTACTAGACAAAATCTTAGACAAATGATTAAAAAAATTAATTGCTTGATATCATTCAACCAGACCATTGATGCAATTCCTGTTGCCTAATTTTCAGTGGTGTTAAAAAGGGAAGAATTTTCCACAGGAAACCGCAGCCTTCAAAGTCTCTAATCTATAATAGGCAGAAAATCAGAGAATGAACTTTCAGGTGTGAAAATATCCATGCTTCCCTGTTGTCAAACCCCAGGGTGTTCCGTGTTTTTCCTTTTCTTTATTTCACATCATATCAAGGTCTGTGGTTGAGTTGAAAAGAGAGCAAGAGTGTTTTGCACGACCTTGGCTTAATGGAAGCTCTTTGATGTCTGTCTGAAGGGCTGCATGCTTTTCTTGCGGTATGAATTTGTTTCCTCCTCCAAAGCCTTAGATAAATGGAGGACTTTTTTTCCCAGAGGTCATCTCTTGGGTAGAGCTTAGAGGGTTAGAGAGCTTACTTCCCTGGAGTGATGGAGACTCAACTTGAATCACAAAAGCAAACACCACACCAATAACAATTTTGTTAGAGACTCAAGACAAGGAAATGTGGATTCAAGTGAAGCACGGCTGTCCGGGTCACTTAAGTCATGATGAGCAAGAGTGCTACTCATTTACATGTTTAATGTCTCCTATTGCCTTTCAATGTCGGGCTGGGTGATATGGCAAAAAAATGCTCACTAATTTTTTTTTTTTTCCATATTGATTAACAATTTTCATCCCACTTTGGTTTGAGCCGACCAAGACATATTTTGCAGACTGTCTGAGCCAGTTCACACAGAACACGTTTTTGCATTCCAAATGTAAATGTGCTAGACGGACGTCTTTGACCTGTGTGTTCATGTATTTTGAATCATCTCATCATACATGACATGCCATTCTAAAAACGTGGCGCTTAAAGGCACACTATGTAACTTTTAGCACTGTAGCGGTAAAAAAACTGCATGCATTTTTGTGGAGGAACATTGTTATAACATAAAACATAAAACATTCACTATTAGATTTAAGAGATATAACCAATTTGGATGGATGAGATCTCAAGCTGACTAGCTGAGGACGGTACTGTAGCTATACCCATTAACCATAATGAAATGACTCTTCAAAATGATAATGTTTCTGATAGAGAGTAGGCAGTTTATCTGATCAATAAAATACCTTACTCAACTGTTGACTAGTAATAACGCCATCTCCGCATTGTTTTTACGACATTTCAAATCTCTCAGTTCTTGCCATCTCCAAAAAGCCAAGCCAATGTTGATTCTCCCACACCATACATGCATCAAAATCGCCATTTTTCTCTATTTACGGATTTGACAAGTAGGGCTTTGAAACGATTAATCGCGATTAATCGCATCCAAAATAATAGTTTGTGTTTGCATAATATATGTGTGTGTAGTGTGTATAATTATTTTGTATATATAAATACACACCCATGCATGTATATATTTAAGAAATATTTGCATGTATATACTTTATATTATATTTATACAAAATTAAAATTATACATAAATATAAACATTTGATAAATTAATATTTTTTTAATGTGTTAATATTTGATAAATTAACACATTTTTCTTAAATATATACATGCATATGTGTATTTATATATAGAACATAATTATACACACTACACACACACATATTATGTAAACACAAACTTTTATTTTGGATATGATTAATCACGATTAATCGTTTTACAACCCTATTGACAAGACCTGCTCGGACTCGTGATGCATGTACGCAATTTCATGCGAAACCAATCCCGCTAGGTCTAAAATATACACTTATAATAGGCTAACTATGGTGAATACGACCTTCGTCTCACATGTGTAAGCCCAAAAAGGCATTGTTCTCACTCTTTTTAAATATGCTTGCCCTTGTGTGCTCTCTGATCAAGTTGGTTGGAGATCTGACTCTGAATTGTTTACCCTTGAGTCATTCCATGTGCCAGAGGAACCGTGTACAGAATGAGTATTTCACGACCATGTTGTCTCATGGTTTGACCCAGCTGAATTGTACCAGATGTTTTTGATGTCATGGTTCGTATGGGTTTAAACGTGTTTTTTTTTTTCTTTACCTCTAGGCAGAAGAGTGAAGTGGGGCACCCTGTATCAAAGGTCACACGAGCAGAGGATGTCATGCACCTGGCAGTGGTGGCTTGTGGGAACCGTCTAGATGAAACGCTCAACATGGTGAAGTCAGCACTGCTCTTCAGCATAAAGAAGATCAAATTTCACATCTTTGCAGAGGAGGACCTGGCCGAACAATTTGAAAAAGGGGTGAGAGCATGTTCCATGATTATTTCATCTTTGTTGTGGCTATCTTAGGGTTCTTTGTGTTTGTTTGAAATGTCTAGCTGACTGGTGACCTAAAATATGTGTTTTTTTTCCATCAGACGTTTATTTTCAAGGCGTTTAAGTATCTTTACTTTTCTAAGGCATATCTTTATTCTCTGGAAAGCATTGCAATGGAAAACTGACTTTCAGACAAAGTTTCATACCCTAACTATGCAGCTCGAAAAAATCTGGCGCACATTTTGGGACTATTGCTTCACTCTGATTCATTTCCTTGCAATTTAAATCTCTAAATGTAATATGCCAACTAGGGCTGTGGATATTTGTTCTGAGAACAATTGATTACTGTTTTTACATATACATATATATATTTCCATTTCAGTTCATTATTTATTATTTTGGTACTATTCATAATTTATCCAGTGATTTTCTTAGTCAAACTCACTATAATTATTGCTTAATTCAGGGGTAATTAACCTTTTCCAAACCTTCAAACACAAGCTCTTGCTCATTTCATATTTATTTTATAGTAATTATAATCATGATTGTGTTTTACGTCCTTAGTAAGGTATACAATTTCTCAGTGTATTTAAACCGACCTTTGACAGAACTGTGACTGTCAATTGTATTGTACTAGTGGCTTTGTGGTAACCCTCAGACAATGTCAGGATAACCCTGACAGCCAATCTGATGAGGAGGGTAATGTGAGAAACCTCATGCCTCTATCGATCTCTTTACCATTAACACATTATTTGGTTTCTGGTAGAGTGGTCTTTCTCTCCAGTCCTAATCGTTTACAATGTTTCTCACCACACAAAGGGACTGTTATTGAAAATAGCACTGCATTGTTTTCTACATTTAGACAGTTGATGCTTCTTGAGGTGCCCTCTGGCCTTGAGCTGATCTTGATCTATTCCTGCGCATACTGCTGAAGATAAAGGATCTGAAGGCTTTGAAGAGGCATAGAGAGGGAATGCAATGTCATGTTTGTTATTCAAAAGATTTCCTCTGTTTTTCTGCAGCCTTTTCAGCGGTAGTTATTTGGCCATCAGCAGGATATTATAAACCAGTGGTTCTTAACTGATTTGTTATGACTCAAAAATGGGCTGAAGGTCTTTTCTTGGCGGCTGGAAAATACGAAGCTAAATGAGAATATAAAATCCAAAAAATCCATTTATAAGAAAATGACAAAAATGGCATGCATCTAAATAAATGTACACAGTCGAATTTACAATAAACTTCTGTTATAAATAGGTTTAAGGCCCCGTTTACACGAAGGGAAAACGCAGATATTTCCTTGCGGTTTGGCCTCTCGTTTACACGAAAACCCTGTTTTTGTCACAGAAAACGATGATTTCTAAAAAAACTCTGGCCAAAGTGGAGATTTCTGAAAACGCTGGTTATGTGTTGTCGTGTGAACTGGGAGAAACGGCGTTTTAGGTTCTCTCTTGTCGATTCTGAGGATTTTGTTGGCTTGCATGGCTTTATCCTTAAGCCCTACACTGCCGCCAATAGGTTTGGCATAGTTATGGTGGCGCTCGACGGCGTATTTATGCGGGTGTGTGAACGATGTTATTTTGGAAAACAGAGTGGGGGGAAAATATTCGTTTTGCTAAATACCCGGCTTTGTGTAAACGTGGCCTAAGGTCCCGTCCCATGGTGGTATTTTGGCTAATAATAAGTAAGGGATAATCCATGGCTATCAGTGCAATAAATGATGTGGAGGCAAAAAAAAAAACACGAGTTCCGATTCGAAGCTTCTGTTCTGTGTGTTAGAGTGGTAAGGCATTTTGAAAATGATCACTTTTTCTATTCTGATTAAATTTACATATTGCTGTGCCTGTGAAGTTTATGGTGATAATAATAAAAAGTATCTTTTTGTTGGCATTGTAAAAAAAAAAAAAAATTGTGAGTCACTTCCAAACTTGCATGAACTAAAGGGGTCATACATCTCCATTAGTGTTTTTTTTTATCTCATAAATGTAAAAAAATGCAGCGACAACAAAAACTAAGTAGCTAAATTAAATTTGTTACTCTTTGTGCAGTAAAAAAGCATTCAAAAATAAATGACAGGTTTGTGCCAAAGCTGATAGTGGGCAAATTGATCCTTAAGATATTAAAGCCTGGTTTCACAGACAGGGATTTAGATTAAGCCAGGATTAGGCCTTAGTTTAATTAGGACATGTAAGTAGCTTTTCTAAACATCCTTTAGAAAAAAAAACATGCATTTTAGTCTAAGACTAGGCTTAAGCCTTGTCTGTGACACTGTGGGTAAAACATGCCATGTCCTACTGAGTTAAAACAAGGTATACCACTAGGGGTAGATCTCTCCAGGGCTTCTATAAATCACAAATTTTCAAAACATACAAAATGTTGCTCTTTTGAAGGATTGGTACAGGTTTCTTCTCACACTTCTTCTCTATGCTGATATTGCCATCGACTGATTCTTTCAATTTCTTCTCACAGTTTAGTGTGTGGCCTCAGACGGTGTCCTCCAGGTTTCACTACAGCATATATCCAATCACCTTCTCTGTGGGGAATGCAGATGAATGGAAGAAACTCTTCAAGCCATGTGCTGCCCAGAGGCTGTTTCTTCCTGTAGGTTCCTGCTGCTTAAGTTTTTTTTCGTTCATTTGTTTGTTTTCCATCTCACCACACGGACTGTAACCAGGTATTTCTTCTGATATCAGGTAATCCTAAAGGACGTGGACTCGCTGTTGTACGTGGACACAGATGTTCTGTTTCTCCGCCCTATGGATGACATCTGGAAGTTTCTAAAGGCTTTCAACAGCACTCAGCTAGCTGCCATGGCCCCAGAGCACGAGATCCCCAAGATCGGCTGGTATAGTCGCTTCGCAAGGCACCCTTTTTATGGAGTCACAGGGGTCAATTCAGGGGTCATGCTAATGAACCTCACGCGGATTCGTAGCACTCTGTTCAGGGTAAGGAACAATACAAATGACTTGACATTGGTCAATTTGTAGCTCTGCTTATGGTGAAATATCGGTGGTCCACATAGCTGCGTTTTAAACTTCAAATTCTAGAAATGAATATAACTCAGTTCCATACAAGTCTTCATTTTATATTAGAGATCTTTTTTTTAACAGCAAAGCTAATGTAATCTTTAAAGGGATATTCCACTTTTTTTTTTAAATAGGCTCATTTTACAACTCCCTCAGAGTTAAACTGTTGGGTTTTACCATTTTCAAACCCATTCAGCTGATTCTCTGATATTTAGAATAATATGAGTAACAAGACAGTTTCTGGTCCCATTAACTTCCATAGTATTCCTATTATGGAAGTCTGGTTACTGATATTCATCTAAATATCAGAAAATCGGCTGAAGGGATTCGAAAATGGTAAAACCCAACTGTTTGACTCCGGGGAGTTGTAAAATGAGCTTATTTCCAAAAAAAAAAAAAAAAAAAGTGGATTATCCCTTTAAAAGCACTAATTTAAAATGTAATCTTTGGCCTATCGATGCTTAAATTCTCTTCAATTATTGCATTTAAAATGAATAATTTAAGTTTTTAGTTGTTTATTTTGAATTTAATCAGTTTTAATCATTTATCAGTTTTCTACTATAACCGGTATCAGCCAGAATTTGAATATATGTGCATGTCTGTTAAATATATTCTGATTTATACACGTATTACAAACCTAATATAATTAACGCAAACATTTCAGATTTCATAGTGTGCTAGGTTATCACTAGATATTGCCAGTGTTTTCCTTATATAGTTTATTCCTCTTGGTAGTGGGCTTTGGTGTTCACATATTTTCTGAGGTTTCTTTGCAGATTTAAACCCGTTTAACCTCAGGCTGTTTTTAGTAGGCAGTGATGGAAGTCTACTGATTGCCATCCGTTGAGAGAGCGAGAGTGGGTGACAGCAGTCTGGATTAGCATATTTCTGTAACTCAGCTAGAACTGTAATTTCCAACCCAAGCACATTTTCAAGGCTGTCTGG
This sequence comes from Cyprinella lutrensis, assembly GCA_027497675.1. Classification (NCBI taxonomy): domain Eukaryota; kingdom Metazoa; phylum Chordata; class Actinopteri; order Cypriniformes; family Leuciscidae; genus Cyprinella; species Cyprinella lutrensis. Next base: position 24,496,550 of record JAOTRC010000004.1, read on the forward strand.
GAGGACAAAAAGAACATTTCTTCTTCTGAAGAAAATTTCCATATCAACAGCTGTCTGAAAAGTGTCTGCCAGACTCACTGTTGAGGAAAATAACCTGCCACTATTGATTTTACAGAACAGCATGATCGCCAGCGGTCTGTCGTGGGAAAATCTGCTACACCCTCTCTATCAGAAATACAAGAACCACATCACATGGGGAGACCAAGACCTCCTCAACATCATCTTCCACTACAATCCAGGTACAAAGATACGCTTGCACAAATATATACTTGATTATGATGAGTAAGATTAGACAACACAAGCAAAAAATAATTTTGTTTGCATGGTTGCATGTTGTAAATACAATGGTATATATCAAAATACCTTGTTTTTTGGACATGCACTGTATTGAAAACAGGTTTTTTGGATATGTGCCATGTCAATACTATGGTATTCTTTGAAGCTCTTAACCCTTTAATGCACAACATGGGTCTAAATAGACCCGACTAAGTTTTCATTTTCTATATCTTTGCAAGAAATTAATTTCATCATTCAGTATACCAGGTATTCCTCAATTAGCTTGTTTTAGATCATTACAAATCCTTTTTTAATTTCTTTTTTAAAAATCGTTTTTGTGTCACTACCCTTCTAATGTGCAACATGGGTCTAAAAAGACCCATATTCATGTTTCTTTGCTGAATATTTTAAATAAATATATTTTATCATTTTTAATCCAGGTATTCATTAAGTATCTTGTTTTTGATTTCC
>JAOTRC010000004.1:24497396-24508396 GCA_027497675.1 Cyprinella lutrensis
GGAATCGAGAATCGTTGGGAACCGGAATCGAAACAAGGAATCGGAATCAGAATCGTTCAAATTCAAACGATACACAAACCTAATTTTAGCCGGTACATACTATGGTAAATATAAATATCAAAATACCTCTGTATTACTCTGGTGTTAATAAGTATTATGATATTAGCATATACAGTATGATTCCATCACTGTACGTTACACTGGCACAGAAAAAAAGTAAGGAAAAGTTATTCGGTGCATCAATTAAACTCTCATAAACCTGTCTACTTTCTTTATTTTTGTTGATTTGCACTCTATTTTGTTACAGCACTAGTTTAATTGTGTTGTTTGCTGGAGGCTTAAATCCAAGTGGAAAAGCTGTTATTCTTCTTGTGAAGCCTTGAGGGTTTTTATCATGTACAGACAACTAAACTTTCCAACTCTGATTGTTGTTTCTTGTGCAGAGCTTGTGCACCTTTCCATTTGCACTCTTCCCAGAAAAAGAAAAAAAAAAACGTTTTAACTCTCTTTCCTCGCCCTCCTGAATGTTGTCGTTTTATCTGGGTTTTATAGAGATAAGACCCTTTTGTGTAGATTAACACATCTCTTGACTGGAACAGGTGTCACAGATACTGACAGGTGCAGTAATTAAAGTTCTAAATTGGTGAGACAGTAATGCTTGCCTGACAACTGTAATGGTATATAGGCCAAAAGACTAGCACAACAACAAATAGAAGACAAATGAAGATTCTCTTCGCAAGTGCTGCGTAGCTATGCTATTTGCAGTTTGGGTAAAATATTTTTCTTTGTGTCTACAGAGTGTCTGTACGTATTTCCGTGCCAGTGGAACTACAGGCCAGATCACTGCATGTATGGAAGCAATTGCAAAGCTGGTGAAGAGGAGGGAGTGTCTATTCTTCATGGTAACCGTGGAGTGTACCATGACGACAAGCAGCCCGCATTTAGGGTGGTTTACGATGCCATACATGAGGTGAGACAATTTCAGGAGACGTTTATATGATCTAACTAATAGAATGGCTGTCAGATTGATGAGAATTGTGAATGGACACTACCATTCAAAAATGAGTCACATGGGCCCATCTCCTGTTCAGGATTCAGTCAGATGTGAATGTGGACGATTGTGCCTCCAAAGCAGTTCCTCAAACTTGTATTTTATCTTCTCTTTCAGTATCCCTTTGAGGAGAACATGTTCCAGTCTTTGTTTTACCCTCTTCAGACTAAGTTCCTAGACACAGTTAACACCCTTTGTGGAAGAATACCACAGGTGTTCCTCAAACAGATCGAGAAGACCATGAGGGCTGTTTATGAGAAAAAAGTGGTGCGCCATGTCCGACTTCCACGTGAGAAATGAGCCTCATCTGCATTTCAACATCATAAGGAAGAGTCTCTGCCTGCTTCTTGGATCAGAGTGGGTTTTTTATTGTCAATGAAGACGAGCAATGCCAGAAGCAAGCTACATTTGGTCCATTAGGCCCAGTATGAGCTTCATGAGCCAGCGGAGTTGGAGATTTAAGCAGGAACTAGAAGCAGTTTTGGTCTGCTGGAGGGAGACCGAGACATAACCAAATGCATTGAGTGTGGGTTATCGCATCTGAATGTTCCTGAAAGAATATGAGCGACTCGTTGGCAAAGCTGTTCTCAGCAAATCCAAAATTATGGATTCAGAGCTATTTGTTTACAACTGTGTTGTACCATTTTTCAGCATCTTGTTCATCATCATGTCTAGTATTACAAAATTGGAGCATTTGTGCTTAAGTACACTTTATCTGATTCTTGTTCTTATGCGGCTGCACCAATTTGTTTGTGCATTCTGCCGCTTAATAGCATGAGATAACGCCTTGTTTTCAAGCCACAAAAATGAATGTAGCATGCTGAAACAACCAAAGAGAATTAGCCTGTCAGCCTTTAGAACTCAAGATGATGTACATTCAGTTTAGGCACAGCCTTAATGGTGGATGTTCACACTGTTTACATTGAGGATGACTTGTTAGTGAGAATAGAAAGGAGTCTGATGTTGTCATTTTTTCTTTGGGGTTGCATATATATATATCACAAAGCCTTTTTTGAAATTCCAATTAAGTCAAGTGTCCTGTATTTTGATGTTACAAGCCTATTCTGATGGACATAATTAATTTGATGTTTAATGTGTGGCAGAATTCCTTTTAGGATAACCTGCTGCTCAAAAGGTCAAAGTGTTGAAATATATATTTTTTAGCAATATTCTGTCTGGTCAACTACAGAGAACCGATTCGGTTGTTTTATCCTGTGCTTTGTTATTAGGAACTTTTGCCATAGTGGGATTAAATTAAAGTGATCATTTAAAATAAAATACTGCCAATTAGAAAGGTTTGTACATCATGACCGTATAATATAAATAAAAACAACATTCTAACAAAACCGTAAAACAATACACAGATGTACAGTTTGCAGATAATTGCACTTTTTTAAAAACAAATACTGAGTTTGGAGAAAGTAAAATGAAAGATAAGTTACAAATGGCTATAAGATTCGTTTAAAACAAACTCTTTGGACCCAGAATGATCAGTTTACCCTTTTTTTACATTCTAAAATCATTTTAAGTTTGTGTAATAATCGCAGGCTTTTAATTTGTTTGTAGACTTTTTGTGTGAAAATACAAACATAAAGGGGAGAGTGTGTTGTCAGTGTTTTGATGTGTGTTTTGACGTTCATTTAGCACAATGTGCTTAATTATATGTGTGACCAGTTTCCAGCCTCCTGTCACTGGTCTGGGATCAGTGAGGAGATTTATTTAACTGGAAACTCAGGAGACTATTATACATGTTATCTCTGTGTCAAGAGATGCACCAGCGATGTTGAAGTTTGTATCAAGTGTGTTTTTCTGTCTTTCTGAATGTCTTCTATTATGTATTATTGTCCTTTTATACAGAAGTGTGTATGTCAGAAATGTAATAAATAAAGATGTGTTTAATATTAAGACTTTATATTTAAAATGAATTGAGCTATTATCAAAAACATTACATTTCAATCTATTGGTCTGACCATATGTTCAGTTAAGACTTAGGCTAATAATGACTACTTTCATTAACATTTAAAGTTACAAACCATAAATTGTCCCTGTGTGATATTTTGGTGGGCTGATAGTAAAAAGTAAATATTACAATTCTAAAGTAAATTCAAATTCCAGATAATTAATACTTGTATACTTGTTTTTAAATTCATTGGAAGATGAGCGTTAAATTATAATTATAAAGAGGCCAAGCCAGTCAAACTGCACTCAAATTGAGACTGGTCAAAACGTTGAACTGTCAAAGCATTTATGGACATACTCTTTGCTCGAAACGCGCCTATTAAAGTCCAAAACGATATATACCTAGACACCTTACTGTGTTTTTGCAACATCCACTAAAACACAGCATCCTTACGGCTATAAATCATGTTTAGGTATGCAGCTGACTAGATTTTGAGGTGCAGGCATACTATTGCGCAACAGCTTGAACTGATCTCTAATACACCACCGGCAGTGACGTCGCAGTCGCCGCCATATTGAAATGTTTCCCCTGTCCTCTTCTTCACTGAGCTCAACAGCAGCCATCAGCTCTCGATTTTCAGTTGAAGACAGGGACAACAACACAGACATGGAGATAGACACTCTTCTGGAAGCTCTTAAAGGTACCTGGTTATGTGTGTTGAGGTGGTCTGCGCGAGTTTAGAGAGGAGTTATATATGCTTATGGGCTTGTAATGTGAGTTAGCTTATGTTAGCATGGCCTGTGGCTAAATGGCTTTTACTGTTTTTCGAAGTCTGTTGTGTGTTATGTACATGTTACATCCTCCTTCTTCTCGACTTCTGTAATTGTTGCCTAAAATGGCGGGATTGCTAATTAATATGTTAATAAAAAAAGACTATTTTTTGATAGAGATAACTAGTTAGTGGTGTGGGATGGTATAGAGTTGATTCAAGTAACGTAACGTTATATTACACATCGATTTATCCTGGGTTTACTCTTAACTAGTGAATAACTTAATAATTAAGCCTGATTCTTTATCATTTTCCTTTTTATAGCGTGATTTTTGGGGCATTTATAATAATTTAAAGTTGTACTCTCAACTCTACTCAAATAGCGTAAATAATCATCTATCGTTTTATGTGTATGTGTTTTTATAGTCGTATAGTATTGTAAATAGTTGTGGTGATTAAGTTATATATTAACGTTACATAAAAGTTCAGATTGATTGTGTCTGTGTTATAGCTCTCTTTTGTGAGTGTGTTTGGAAAGGAATTTAATATTTTCTCATAATTTTCATGAATGTTCAAGGCTGGTTAAAACGTTAGTTATTCTCTTAAATGGTGCCATAAAATATCACACTTACCAAATGTTTAGGATACATTTTCTCATAATTTACATAAGACTATTTCAGTGACTATTATAGTGCTATAAACAGTTGTTGAAAAGAAAATGCTGTCTAAATTTGAAACTTGTTAGATGACCTAAAACTAGAAACTGGTGCATGGTAGTTAACTATTTGGTTATAGCTAATTAAAACATGCACCCTTTTCATTAAAATGGATACAGGATGAGAACTAGATTTAGAATGGAAGATATTACTAGATTGTGCAGTTAAATGCACTCCAGAACTAAGATAATCGAATTGTATCCCGTGGAGATTTTCACATGACATTCATAATGCAATCTTTTTGTGTTTTCTGTAGATTTTGACAAGAAGGTGAAGAAAGAATCATCTCCACCGTTGGACCAGTTTTTGTGCCATATTGCGAAGACTGGGGAAACCTTGTAAGAACCTCCAGATATCTGTGTGTGTGAGAGGGGCACAGAAACCCCAACTACCTTTGTGTGAACTGTTTTAGTGGGTTGTTTAAAATCATCTCTGAGTAACACCACAAAGTGGTGTACTATAACACCAGACCACAGCACTTTTGGTTTTGTTCCAAAACACACTGAACCTTGTCCTTATCGACTAGATCTGCGTTAGCACTCATTTCGTGAAGTAATTGTGAGTCGGATGCATATCTAGAGATCAAATGTATCGATGTCTCTGAAATACCTGCTAGGGATTGTTGCATTGAGTCGTGTGATGAAATATTTTTTGCATAATGACCTCTGAGCTGTGTAGCTTTTTTCATGCATAGCTCTGCTAGTTTCATGTCTCTTATCAGCCTTGTATTTTCTCACATAATAAAACAATTTCAACTGAATTTTCAAATATGAAAATTTCATGCTCATTATTTTAGTTGCTGGCCGTATAATAGAGAATCATCACAGGTGGATCTTCTGCCTTAAAAAGTGTAGTTGTGTAGTAGAGTTACTTGTGCCTTACCAAGTGTAGTAGAGTTACTTATGCTCCATCTTGTCACCTCTCCAGGGTGTCCTGGTCTCAGTTTAAAAGCTATTTCATATTCAAACTGGAGAAAGTAATGGAGGATTTCCAAGCGTCGGCCCCAGAGCAACGAGGGCCTGCCAACCCAAACGTGGAGTCAATTCCCTTCGAAGAAATGAAGAAGAGAATTCTCAAGATTGTCGATGGATACAATGGGTTAGTAATACTCTTAATTAATTGCATTCTGTGGTGCTATGAACATTTTAGTTCTAGAAAAGCATTGGGGTTTGTTCTCGTAATAAGTGTAAGCTGTTTTGGGTAAAAAGCAAGCCTGTCTCTTTACCCCAGAGCAAGTGTGCCATCTTCTGGCTGTTGAATATAACAAAGCCTACATCATTCCTTGTTATGTGTCAGGATAGAGTGGAGAACATTTGCTACTAGTTCTCTGCGGTTTGTTGTGCATATTTCACCAGCTAATTCAAATATTTTTTCTCTATCCAGGATCCCTTTTACTATCCAGCGCTTGTGTGAGCTGCTCACGGAACCTAAGAGGAACTACACGGGAACAGAGAAGTTTCTCAGAGGGGTAGAGAAGGTCAGTATGTGATGTTTTATTCGGTTTAAGAACTAATAAGTCAAATACAAATGGTGCACTTAATACAAAATACTTTTGTCGGGTCAAGTCACCGTTATTTATAGAGTGAATAGAGATTGTTTCAAACAGCTTTACAGTGATAAAGTTTGTTTTGGCTGTGCTACAGATCTAGAAGAAAATAGCGTTTTAGTCCAGCTTAAGTTCAGTGATGGTTATTTTTGTTGTAAAAAAGTTTCTCTTATAGGGGTGACAGTCCATGTATGTTCCTGGTATGTTTTCTTTGTATTTGCATTGCTACTTTCCATCAGAAATCAGATGTGGGATATTATTACATGCTATCTCTGACTTCCATAAAGGTGTGATTATTGATATAGAAATGTGTTTACATGTCTACATTTACATTTACATTTATGTCTCTTCAATGTTTGCTAAATAGGGTTTATTTTTCTGTGATGGAGGAACTTTAACACATTGATGTGTTTTTTGTTATATTATCAATAAAAGGTCCACAAGCAAGAAGTTATGTGATATTGATTTTTTTTTTCCCTCTCTCTCTCACTCTTTGTCAGAACGTGATGGTGGTCAGTTGCATTTATCCTACGTCTGAGTAAGTAATTACTGTTCAATAATAAAATCATAAAGCTGCTACATCTTAATTTGATCACCTGGATATATTTACTTAATGTAGACAAATGAAGAGCTATTTTTGGCCTTTGTAGGAAAAATGGCTGCAGTGGTGTCAACCGAATGAATGGAGTCATGTTGCCAGGGAACACATCTGCCTTTACAGAGAGGTTCGGAAAATTAGCTTAGGTCCAGTCATTGAAAGACACCAGTCATAAAAACACTCAACTTGATTTTCCTGTATATTACAGAAAAGTGAATGGTCCAGGAACACCCAGACCATTAAACAGACAGAAACACTCCATGGCCAGTTCGCTGGCCACAAACGGCCTTCCGGACAGTACAGAAAACAAAGAGACAAACTCATCACAAGGACATAGCAAAACAGCCAGGTAGTCAAAATTTCCCATAATATCTATCTATTCATTCATGATTTTGTTTGTGTAAAATACTGATGGTTGAATCAATGAACATGTTTACTTATCTCTCACATGAAGAATAATTAAACGGCTTGGGCTTCAGCAACCCAAAATCTCCTTTACATTATAGAAACACAGAATATATCTTTTGTGTTTCAGTGACGCATCTGTATCAGGCATTGGTGGACCTCTCAGCAGCTCTGTTAAAAACAAACACTTAGATGATGAGGAAGATGAAGGAATGGAAGAGGAGGAGCATGAAGTAAAGAGACTCAAATTCAACAAGGATGGCAATGAAGAAGATGAGGATGAGGATGTAGACGAGGAGGTTGTCAAGAAACCCAGATCTACATCGTCCAAAAGCTCCTCAGATAAGTCGGAGGATGCCGAATCACCGTCATCCATGTTGCAGGGGGGGAGTGAAGAAGAGGAGGAAAGTAAAGCTCATGGTTCAGTTGAAGGCTCAGAGGACCAAGGTATTGTAATCCGTTTCTTGAATTTTGTGTTTTAACACGCTAAACAATGCCGTAATCTAATGTATTCTATTTTTTGCCAACCGTAGAGCCTTCCAGCACACAGCCTGAGTGTCCCGCGGCAGATTCCAGAGAGGCTTTGACTGAGAGAGAGGTTCCTTGTGGCTCCGAGGACTCCTCAGAAGAGCCCAGTGATATGGACCAATCAGAGCAGAGAGCCCCGGCGGGTGTGGCCTCTAGCCCTGAGGTGAGAGAAGGGGAGGAGCCAAGCGAGCAGGTCAGCAGCAGTAGCACTGATGAAAATGCCTCTGGACCCACATCCAGCAGCAGTAGCGTAGAGTCGCCCACAGAGGGCGACTCCGGGTCAGGAGCCCTGGACTCAGAGGGCGCAGAGGAGGAGCCTATGGAGCAGGACTGAAAGCCTGCAGACTACTGCCCTAAACAATAACTGCGTTCTTTTGTGGAGATTAAAACGGCACACACTTAAGTGGCCTTCCACAAAGGCCATCAGAAGCAACACCCAATCTACCACCATGCGCCTTTTGGTCGAGAGTCCACCTAACTTCTCCAACCTTCCCAAACGGACACTTTATGCAGATGTACATATGATTTTATTGCTTAATTCAAGTTTTTAAACTCTTTTCTTTCTTTTTTTTTTTTTTTTTTTACAATTTCTTTTCTTCAATTTCATCCATGTCATCGGTTTCTGCCAGTCTGTCAAAGCGGTTCGACTGAAGTTCTTTGGTGTCCAGTAATCACACTGTCGACTCTGACGCCACTAAATGGCATATTCATGGCTAAATACAAGTTAAAGTCTATTGATGACGCTGTTGAAGTATTTCAGTTACTAAAGGAAATATTTTCAACTCATTTTTCAATAAGAAAAAGCAAAAGAGGATGTCGCTTGCTCATAAACTTGTATAATAAATGCGTTTCAGAGACACAATATTTTGTTGTTAAAGCTTAACTTGTATTTAACCATATTTTAGTCTTTGTTTAGGAGAACGTTTGATCTGCATCCAGTCTTGTTTCTTAGTTTAGGACACCTGCTAGGACGTGTCGTCTCTGCATTGGTGTATTAATATTTTAGTCACAGTGTCAAACATCAGGGCAATGGAGTTTATCATCTTGCTCTCTCTGAAGAACTGCTTTTACATTTATGTTCAAAGCAAATACAAGCCATAGCTATCTTTGTTCTGTTAAATAATTCAAGCCTAGCGTAACATTTCTTTCTGGTCCTTTGTGCGTAACTGACGGGATGTTATATCTCTTTTCTCACCCGCTACCACCTTCGCTTTTGTGTTATCGTGCAGTCTGCGCTGCATTGAAACGTGGTTTATGTCAGGTACATTTACCTCTTGATTTAAACTGATTTGATGATTCACGTTAATTTATACCAACATTTTGATCTCGTTTTATGCGAAGTTGATTTTGGCAGGTGGTTACTGAGTGCTCTGACTAGCTCAATTACAATGTCATGTGTGACAGTCCAACCCTGAGTTGTCCCACCGATAACAGCTGGCTGCCGTTTTGCAGCTGTGTGATTTTTGATATTTAGAATTTTTAAATTTCTGTAAAGTAGTGTTTTGTAGAGCATTGTGTTCACTGCCTTTTGTGCATCCATGTATATTTTTTTTTTCTTTTTTTGGTGTATTACTGAATGCGTGTGGTTTAAATACAGTATTCAGATGAAGCAATAAATGTTATTGTTTTAAATATTTGGAAGAGCCTTTAATTTCTTTGCCAACATGTTTCTTGGTCGGTAGGGGCTTACTTACTTGTCCAAGACAAAAGAGCCTTCCAAGTGTTCTTGATACTCTGGTCCAGATATGACTTGGGTGGGTCCTCTCTTCAATGTAAGTTTGGAGACTTTTTTCCACCTGTTTTATTGACCAAAAGAACATTTAGATAAATAACAATTATCCTCAACATGCCACACACTTTGATACAGCCATGTCCACTGTTGTAGAACTTGCCCATAGCACAGACTAAGTTTCATACTTGGTAAGCACCACAAACTAGTAGAGATGTTGTTCATAGAAGGATTACCATTACATAACGTCTCTTATTCTTTCATCCATGCCTTTTCGTAATCCTCAAATGAATGCATGCTAATTCATTTTGCTGTTATTAAGCTCTTGCACAAATATTTCTGCTTCATTTCCCAAATACAAGTTTCCTTTTCTTATGTCACAGTCATATGCCTCTAACAGGCTCCTGCTGACTCGGAACGGAACAGAACTCGCACTTATCTGTGCTCGTATTGGCTGGATAATTTCAGATGTTGTGTGTGCTACTGAAATTTACCCAGCCCTCTCGGAGGAAATAAAAAGTGGATTTTCTTAATCCTGCTGTGATGCGCAATGAGAGGTTACGTTTAACTGATGTCTTCTGGTGTCTCTTGGGAAATAACCCTGCACGCTGTGGGACTAGAAGTAAATTAATTGTAATTTAAACCATGAGACTAGGACACAAGCTAATTAATAATGAAGTCGAGTGAGTCTTAAGACATTTCTTGTGTTATGTGTACCAAAATGAATACATCATACATCAGAGGATGTCAGCTAAAAGATGCAACTTGAAGCTTTAAAATATAACGTTTTGTATAGGTGAAATCTCAAGTATGGATGTATATGCCTAGGTCATCTTTAACCCAAAATCAAAAGAAAAATATTTATTTAAATAAATATAAATGAATCTTATATTATAAGACTACACTATTCAGTTTTGGAACCTTTAATTTTAAGTGTTTTTTTTTTTCTTTTCTTATTGACATTTAACTTAACACATACCATAAATTAACATTGTATTTGTAACTGTAAGTGCTGTACATCAAATACTTAAATGTAGAGGGTAAAATGTGCCTAACTGTTATTTAGACAAGCATCATACAAATAGGCTTCATTTTCTTGTAAGCAATATATTTTCAATTTAAATATGTACTGGGTGTATTCATGTGTGCTGACTTCCAGTCTCATTACTTGAGGATAAAGGGATAAGAGTTTAAACAACCGCAATAATGTCATATTTGGATGAGAAAACAAACCATATGCTAAACATGATTTAGTACACAAAATTTGCTCATTTCTAGCTCATGCATTGACTGGGATAATGTGAGAATTATTGACTTTCTCTTGCTCTCTTTTAATTGTTAGTCTGCCCCCATGTTATAACTCGAAATGAGATTTAATAACCTGTTGAGTGCCTGTTATTTACAAAGCTCAAGTAAAAGACAGATGTCAGTCATTGTGTTAAAATCAATGTGTGGCAGCTGATGCACAGTGACAGGATATTGGTGGCCAGACACTGGAGTTTGATTCTAAGCTTTCCTTATAATGCACCTCTTTAGCAACATCTAGAAGAAGTTCAACATTAAAGGCATAGTTTACTTTGAAATTAATTTTTGATATGTTTTAGCTTACCTCAATGGCATCCAAGATGTAGGTGTCTTTGTTTCCACAGCATTTTCAATTTTAACATTTTTTGGTCAAACCGTTGTCTGTCAGTCATATAATGCAGGTCTATGGGGATCTCCTAAAAGAGCATGCACAGAGAAGTCCAAATTAAACAT
>JAOTRC010000004.1:24518681-24530699 GCA_027497675.1 Cyprinella lutrensis
CTAATGTCGGTCGCCATGTTGCCCCTCCATCTTGAAAGTACATTAGCCAAAGAGGGACATACCCATTAATTCAAGCTACACCTTTAGCGTTTATGTCAACACTCATGGACGAGGTCAAACTGGAAGCCATGTTAATCTTGGACTACATTGGCCACCGTACGAGTTAAAACGAAATCGGAATTGATAGGAACAGAAACTAATATTCAATGGATAGTCATATACCTTTTCACCGCTAGATGGGGGTAAAAATCACACATTAGTAGCTTTAAAAAAAAATGTATGTATTTCCACAACAGCATGAAAACAGTTAATCTTAATCTAAAAACTTATGATAATTTCTGATAATTTTGTTTATGATTATTAACATCTAGATTTTATACTCTTTGGAGTACACAATTGGTCAAAAGTTTTTAAAGATTTTCTATTTTTGAAAGTCTGTTTTGCTCACCAAGGCTGTGTATGTAATCAAAAATACAGTATTTAATTTTCAGAAGCCATTACTCCAATATTCAGTCACATTATCCATCAGAAATCATTCTAATATGCTGATTTGGTGCTCAAGAAACATTTCCAATTATCATCAATGTTGAAAACATAATCATAAAGCATTTCTTTATTTTTTTGTAACAGTATAAAAAGCTGATCAATTAAATGTGTCCATACTGAACAAAAAAAATATTTCTTTCAAAAGTTTACTCTATATGTGCATTAGTATAAAATGTATATTATATATTAAAATACTTACCCAGAGGAAGTATACTAGAATAAGAATAGGCATCTGAGTAAGTGTCAGTGATGGGGTCTTTGGGTAGAATGTATTCATAATACACTGTTGGATTGGGCTGTTGATAAATCACCTGAAAAATATGGAGTTTAAAACAAAAAAATCCAGTCTCACCCACTATTCATATGAGCTTATTGCATTTGAAGCCTTTGTTATCATAAAAACAAACTTCCTAACTTTCTAAAACAATACATCACACTGTTAGTAGTAGTCATTTTATGCAGAACATTATCAATTCAATTTTCTTAATCCCTTAAACACAGCACGATGCAATGTGTAATACAAAATACAGGTAAATCACAAGACTGTATTAACAAAAGACTGTTCCTTATTTTACATGTATCTTTAATCGAGGCAGTTTTGTGATATCATACAGTAGGAGTGGTCTCTCACAAAGAGATGGAGCTCCTGATTGGTTGGGCCAGGAGCAGTGATGGATTCTCCCGCTCTGCTGCGTATCTCATTGGGCCGTTTGTATGTGAGCTGAGTACCCACAGCATAGAAATATCCTGGCCTGTCGATTACCCAGTTACCATTTATCACTGATTCACCACTCGCTGTCCTGAGAGCTTGAAGAAAGAGAGAGGGGGAAAAAAATTATGGCTGGAAGAAGGACACATGGTTCCATAACACATATTGACCTTAGAGTGATAAACCAGGTCACACCAGCTGGCAACTGGAATGTGGAAGCTGTTATTGTGCTGGTCCACAGTGGTCTACCAGCTTGGAGCAGTTAGAAGTAAAACCAGTTACCACCCTATATGGCACTTTGAATTATAGGAACTGAAATGTTTAAAAATTATCGGTGAAAGAAGTAATATACTGTACAGTCAAAACCAAAAATTATCCAGACACTAGAAATAATTTTCTATATTTTTTACTAGTGGGTGCAGGACACTAAAGTTCATTTATATAAGTGATGATGGCAAAATAAAGTAAACTGTGACATATTATACCCAAAAATTCTTCATAACGTGGACTACTAGTAAAATTGATACAATTTTGGGACCAAAAATGATTTAGACACTGACATTTTTACACTACAGACTGAACTAAATTAAAGGAGTAGTTCACTTTAAAAACAAAAAAAACTTTTGCTGATAATTTTACACCCACTCATGTCATTCAAGACGTCCATGTCATTTATTCTTATCTACAGTTTTATTGCAGCTTCAAAGGGCTTTAAACAACACCAGATGATGAATAAGGGTCTTATCTAGCGAAACGATCGGTCATTTCAAAATGACTCGAAAAAAGGATTGTTCATTTTGAACAAGAGTCACGAACGCGCATCACAGAACACAGCAGGGCGAAAAATTGAGCTTATAAAACTTAAACTTTGGGATTTTTTTTTTAACCGGCCGATCATTTCGCTTGATAAGACCCTTATTCATTGTCTGGTGTCGTTTAAAGCCCTTTGAAGCTGCACTGAAACTCTCATATGGACCTTGAACCGTTTGAACCCCATTGAAGTCCATTATATGGAGAAAAATCCAGGAATGTTTTCATCAAAAACCTTAATTTCTTTTCGACTGAGGAAAGAAAGACACGGACATCTTGGATGGCATGGGGGTGAGTAAATTATCAGCAAAAGTTTTTTGAAAAGTGAACTAATCCTTTAATAGGCCTTTTTAATGATGGGATCATGGGAATAGAGCTCTTCTGCAGCCCTATACGGAAAAGTTACTGCAATACTAAGCCATAAACAACATGGCTAAACAGACCTTTGAACCTAACAAGTCCATGCTAAGTTCAAGGGTCAGGTGACTACTGACTAGTGAGGGTAAATTTTGTTTGCGGTCATGCACAGGGTCAAGGCCATTATTCATCATTTGTATGTTCACAAAACAAATACATGAATTGCATATTTTCTGACTTGGCCTCATTTTAATTTAGGACTGATGTAAAAGTCACAACAGCATTTGAGATATAATATATTGCAACAAAACCATCATCCGCCAGGCAAACAAAAAAATGAACTGTGACGCTTGTGTTGATTTCTTGCTTTTGAAACCACTGCCATTCATTCCCTGTTGTCAGATGAGGGAAAGCATTCTGTGACAAATAGGCTGTTGCATAAATGCAATGCATCTCTATTGAGTGCAATTCCCCAAAGTACTTATCTCAAACAACGCTAACTAGATTGGTGGCAGGCATGTTTCTTCAAAATGAGAATCAAAGTGATTAGATTACCATCAACCCTATCATATTTTTCAAAGTCTGTCATCACAGTCAATATATCTTCTCATTAAAACACAGAAACAAACACCAGATTTCACTTTGTGTTGGATGTGCTGCTGTAGACTACAGCGGTCCTCCACATTTCCCAGTGTTCAAATCACTGGTCCAATTGTGTCTACTGCCCAGACTCTGATGGATAATGGTGTAGCTGTGTGAGAAATGTGTGGATAAGGAAAAGGTCAGTGTGTCTGAAGTGTGTTTTTTTTCAGCTGATGAGTGACAGATCTGCGTTTGAAGACAGAAAGATGTGTTTTGCGGTAGGTGGGATGCGATACGGAACCGTTGCCACTGAAACTGCATTAACGCACCCGTGGGGCTCGACAGCCTTAGTCAAACGGGTTGGTGCGTATGGTTGGGTTCTGGAGAGATTGTGAGATTGTGGTTAGGTCTCAGCAGCAGGAGGGATGCCTAGAGGTCAGTTGAGTGGGGGAAGGAGGGGAGTGACTCTGGGACGCCAGAGTCACTGTTTTCAAGTTTTTAACATCTAATGCCGTGTAAATGGAAATCATTATGAACAGCAGCTATGCTAATGATTTCCCATTTGCTTTTCTGCTGTTTTCTCAGGATGCGAGTCCTGAGGAAAATGGCCTTCGTCAGCCCCAGTTTGTATCCAGCCTTTCATGGGAACTTCAGATGCCCCAACACCTGCGATGAGACGACACAACCCCGGCAATATATTATGCCCTAAATTATTACACGAATAACTAATTGTGTTTTTCCATGTACATTTCTGAAATACACTTTCTGTAACGCTGCTTTAAAGGGGTTATGAACTGGCTTTTTAAATTTTATTATATTATTTGCTGAGGTGAACTTATGGCGTTCGCTTGGGTTTCGCATTCAAAAACATAAAAATGAATAACTAGTTAGCTATTTTCTACCCTAGCTTTGAGACCAGCTCAGAAACGCATGGATTTTATGGGCATTTCGCACTGAAGACTTGGAAGTAAACACACACTGCTTTGAGTGGATAACAGTTTTGCATATTATAATGAGTTTTTCAACTTACCTTGTCGGTGTATGTGGTGAAAACTGTTTTGAAAACGTCCAATGTTGTAAAATGGCAACCGGAATTTCACCCATACGTGTTCAACCCAGAGTCTGTGTGTTGCACAATTCCTGTCAGATCCAGACGGCATAGCACTGTTCTATACTCCTAGCTGCTAATCAGTCTGCAAATCCAGTCTTGTTTACAAAACAATCCTCAAGTGAAATGAAGCAAACAGACGGTTTTACTCTCATCAGCTGGAGTGGAACGTCATTGAAAATAAAGTTTATCCATGCAGCCCTATTGGAATCCAGAGGAAGCATATGGTAGCTCGATCCGGGTTGTCATCAGGCCTATGTTAGCTATGTTTAGCTATGCGTGTAATGCGCTAATCGGTGGGCGGGGCGAAACTGTCCGTGTTGAAGTAGGAGTTGATCTTCTTCTGCTGGGGTGGTGTTTTAACCTCTTTGACGTCATAGTTACACACTTTTAAAGGTTGTTTGCTGGGGCTGCGGGCTGGTAGACTCGAACGCACGATTGCTTCCGGGTTTGTCAGTCAGCACGTCCAGTTACATCCGGTGCTGCGTCAGAAGCCGGTTTTGCGTTAGGTGGAGATAGTGTCAAATTACACTCGCTGTTTACAAAAACGTGAATGATGTTAACAACACTGTGAGGCAGCTGTCACACATTAAAGTAAAAAAGAGAAGGTATTTAAATTATATCGAGCATTATCAACAACTTTGAGGTTGAGTATTCTCTCATATCGTGCGAAATCCGACTAGCGAATCAGTTTCTAAAATCGTTGTCTCCGTTTCTGAGAAAATTAATTTTATTAAAGTGTTGCAGAACGTGCTAGCAGAAGTTAAGAAGCTGGCTGAGATTCTTTCTGACATATGTCAGCAGGGTTCGTGCATAGAGCGCATTAAAACTTATATTGGACTAACAAGGATGTTATCAGCTCTTAAACTTACAGGATATTCTTATAATATGATGACCTCTTTAGATGTCAAAAGCTTAAGGAAAATTTGATTAATCAAATAAACAGTTTTGTATCCCCCAGCACACCAAGACAGTGTATCGACTATGGAAGAATGGGTGCTCATATAAAAAATAAGAGATATTTGAATGTGTGACAGGTATTATTCTCCGTTTCTTGGAAACTGAAATTCTGAAATTGTCTTGCATTCCTATACTGTCTCCATCAATGCACTCTGGGAATTACACATAAACTCTTGTCCTATACCGCACGTTTCAACTGATTGAAGTGTTTCAGTACATTGACAGCTGAACATTGATTGCTTTTCATAAACTACATCATCTTAAACATAATGAGATGTCTCCATTCAGAAGTCATGGATCTGGTGAAAGGCACAGTCCTGCTGAGGAGGTTTAATTGAATTGGGTGCATGCTTCATGTTTTCTCTGACATCATCTTGTTGGAGAGTCTGTGGGAGTTTTATATGATGAATGATCAGATTGGACTCTACATTCCTGCTATCAGTCATTGTTATGTCTGATGCCATTTCACCTGCATAATATGAGAAATGATATACGGTTTATGGCATCATGTATTAACATACAGGTTTTTATTTTCATTCTTCTGATAGCCTATGCCTGGTCCTGTGTGCTGTGTTGATGACATTGCATTCAATGTAGATATATTTGCCAACAAGGACTGTAGGCTAGCAAAAGTCAAATAATAACCAATAGACAAAAGTAAACCAAACACGAAACAAGGGCAGTTGCCTACGGCAATGTAAAAATGAGTTGGCTTAAGTTAATTAACATTCAGTACGTTTTCACATTTTCATCTTGTAGCATACTGTGACCTTTTTAGGACATGGAGAAGTGTGAAACAGAAAACCCTAGGGTTTGAAACGTGAACAAACTATTCATTTTAATGGAAAAATGACCAGTGTTTTTTTTTTTAATTTATATATATTATAAAAAAGGATAGTTCTGACTTTCTGATAGGACCATGTTTGAAACGGTTGAAAATAAAACACACATGACATCATTCTATATACTGTAGCACTATTAATGCGCCAAGCTGATGTTGCTTGTTCACAGTAAATAATCTATAGTACTAAGCGGTGACTACCACAAAGTGACAATATTCAATGACAAGTGTGAATTTTTGCCTAGTCTTGTTTTTAGTCTATGGTCCAGTGTGTTGAGCGCGAAAATGTAGTGGCAAGACACAGTACATTACAAACAGCCAATCAGAATAATTCTCGCCGTTTGCACTGCTCTATACTACATATGTGATTACATAACCATAAACTGCTTAGACGAGTCTTACAGGTTAGTCATATCTTTTTTTTTTCTTCAAGACTGGTCACAACAAATGGTGGTTGCCTCCTCAATACTCAATAATACAATGTCTTACAGTGATTTTACCACAGTTTAAAGTGCTAAAACAAAACAATAAGCTCACTCTTGACGATCCTCCAAATGGAGAAGGCCCACTGGGGTTCATTCTCATTCTTAACACTAAACCCATCCCGCCAGACGGTTTCCTCTCACAAAGCTAAACAAGAGCCAAGGACGCAAACAGTGGCCTTATCGGTCAACGGCCGATTTACTCTAGAGCTTCCCCTTTTATTTTGCCGTGGCATTTAGACAAATGAGAGGAGCTCCAAAACTAACAGCGGAGGACGGCTGGCCGTATCACACACTGCCCACCTTCATTCATTACCAATATAAAAACAAACCAGAGAGTGTGATCAAAGCAATCTCCACTTCGCCCCTCTTCCTGGCCCGGGAAGGGAACAACTCGGAATTGATTGCTGATGCTTCTTTTTGTTTGTCTTTGCATAGAACGCTGTTATCTCCTATTAAAAGAGTGTGTGTGAAGAGATCTCTGTGGACATAAATCACATAAGCAGCCCTCGTTTAGGCAAGCAGAAAGGCAATCAATTACATACAAGCAGACAGAGAGGAGGAGGGTGACAGGATGTTCCTTCTCCTCCCTTATTAACATAATTATTCCCTTAACGTTTGCACAAAGATACACAATGGTGTGGGCTTTTTTTGTAGATTATAGCCAACTGTACACAGAAAGAGACATATAAGTGGCTTTGATACTTTAAACCCTCATAACTGTGGTTGTGTGTATTACTTTATGTATTGATAAAGTCTTTAGATAATACAGTGGTAAAACATTAATGGCTAAAAAGCCTATTTTACACACACATGCACACACACAGATGAAGACACATTTAAATATAAATATATTTGGAAACTTTCTGGTTGTCAATCCTTGTGAGAAATGTTCAATTTAGTTAATTTATATAATATAATCCACTTTCTAAACTTCATCCCTCCACTCAAAAGACTTTAGGAACAGAAGTCTGCACCGCTCACTGCAGCTGTGGCATCGCAGACCTTTCAGTGTGATTGTAATGACATAGAGGTCTGTTCACTGACCTGAGCTCTACGTTTCAGAGCTACACACAGCTGGGGACAGATAAGCAGAAACAGGGGCTTGGCTGGGTCAGTGGCCCTGAGGTCGAGTGGTCACTGAAGTGTGGACATCATCCACCCATAACCCCCCTAACAGACTTAGACACCAACAGAAACTCACACATATCTGCAGAACCCTTAAAAAAAGTTCACACCAATATTTTGAAAGCTCATCAAATATAAAACAATAATTTATTATTTCTCTCATTTTACAAGACACCAAATTGCATTTCTAACTAATGATTTGTTAAACTGTATTATCTTGCTGTAATAGAATGGAAACCTATACAAAAGGCTTTTTGTCTACAACAAACATTGATATCAACAATAATACGAACAGATTTAGACTTTAATAAATGGTTTCAACTTTGATGCATGTTTAATGTAACAGTAGCTGAGTGAAGTATGAACTTTAGGAATAACAGCACCTTTTCTTTAAAATCAGTAAAGCAAAGTTATCGTTTTTGTTGTAAAACCCTGTCATAACGACGGCAAAGTATATAATGACACATGCCAAATATTCTGTGATGGCCATGAAGCTAAATATCTGCATTACTTTGATAAGCAATATGTATGCATAAAAAAGTACAATACTGCTGACTGTTAGTTACTTGTTGGAAGAAAAAAAAATGCTGATGGTCGTTTATGGTCTTTGTAATGATTTCCAAAACTTTTAAAGAATGGTCATGGATCAGTTCCTTAACATATTTCAAACCACAAGCTCAATATAGAAACGAACAGAGCAAATAAGAAATCATTTGTATAAATCCATCGTCCTATTCAATCTCAGAGACTCTCATTGTACCTTCTCTTGGCAAATGGCAAAGTTCCTTCAGACAAGGCATTCATATTTCCTATTTACAAATGTTGCCGCATTGAACGAGGCAGGATTGTCTACCCCAATCGGTAGTGTCCTATATACAGAACGTTACAGAGCCTACACCGTGGTCACTGACAGTAGGGAGTTGTACACTCGAGTCCCATCGGGGGACTTTGTACCATGGGTCAACAGTTCCTGGATAGTCATCCAATTGTCGAAAATTTTCTTGTTCCGCTTCTTCATCATCTTTTTGTGACTCAGTTCAATGATGTTGAGCTCCTTCTTGTCTTCAGCGCTGCCTCCTTGATCCTTCAGACAGTCAATTCGGCTCTGCTTCATAAACTCCCTGCGCTGGCGCTGCTCTTTGGCACGAACGGCGTGTTGCTTGCGCTCCTCTTTGCTCCAGTAGCGACCCATCTTCATTTCGCTGATGGCATCGTCATCTGTAGTCATCCCGCTGCGCTCTTCCCGGATCCGAAGGGCTCGCTCTTTCAGGAGCTTGTCCCGGACGGGCCGCTTGGTAATGTAGCGTGTACCATCACTCCGGATCTTCACTTTCCATTCCATCTTAGGTCCCAAGTCAGCAGAAGCGACGGGGTCCCGGCACATGCTGACTAGGCTCATCTGGCTTTGGGCGTACTCCACTGATTTTTGCTGGATCAGTTGCATGTAGCTCTGGTAGTGTTGGGCGTGGGCTGGGATGTGTGCGTGTTTGTAGGGCGATTGGGGCTGGGCATGGCGACCTACTTTGCGCTCTCGGACTTCAGGCTGGATTCCAGCTTCCGACTCTTTCAATAAGGTTGGACGACTCCTGCTGGGGCTGCAAGCCTCTTGGACGGGTGATAGCAAAGGTTTAAGAATTCTGCTGCCACCCGATGTACTTGCCCCTGCCTCCGGCTGATTTTCATTTCCACGCCGCAAGGAGTTATCCGGGGAGAGCTCTAGAGTGAGTGGCGTGCTACGGCAACTTTCTCCCGTGTTGTACGCGCTGGAGCTGTCCTTGTCGGACTTTTCTGGGAGTTCGCTGATGTCCGCCAGCTCGTGGCGTCTTGCATCCACGCTCGTGTTGTAGTTGCGGAAGCCGCTGTTGTGCAGCATCCAGGACTGTTCGCGGCACTGCTCGCGCAACTGCTGCATGCGGTGCGCTCGGACTATGCTCAGGCACTCAAGCTCAATGCTGCGGAGCTCCTCATTCAGAAGCTCCAGCTCTTTGTCGACGCCTTCCTCGCCGACGCCACCCTGTCCTCCACCTACACCGCCACTGGGCCAGAACAAGCTCTGCTCTGGTGTACCACTGCTGCCTGTGCTCTGTATCTGGCACTTGAGCTCCAAAAGCTCACGAAACCGTTCACATTCGTCAGCAGGAAAGTCACCCAAGAAGTCTGCGTCCCCATAGTCTGCGGAAATGAAAGACTCGCTGCTGAAGGGGAGGTCGCCACTACCTAGGGTGTCCTGACTGTATGCGAGCCTGCGCCGGCTGCCTAGCGTGGTAGAGGCGCTGGTTTGGTCGTCTGCAAGATTCTCCTGCTCAGAACTCTCATCGTTACGAGTGCTGTCGTCAGTGCGGCCCACTCCACTGTCCTTCTCATGGTGGTGGGAGAGCAGCGTGGCAGTGTCTGTTGTACCTCCATCCTCCTCATGCTTCTTCTGAAAGAAAACAAGTCGGGGAATGTAATTACCGTGATTTGTGTAACTACATACTGCAAATTAGATGAATTTTAAATACTAATAATTATCATTTATAATATCAAATATATCCATATTGGTGCATCCCCATCAAAACATGTCTTGTGCATACACTGCCCGCCGCAATGATTGGATCATCATTGCCGTGGTTATTATGTCTCTTGCATGTTATATTTTCGGCAACAGTTCTTCAATCCCTAATTGATGGAGTGTGTAGCTTTCGTTTCTTAAATCTGCAGTCCGTACTTTTTCCTCTTTGTCGCCATCTCTATTCGAATTGCAGTTATTCACGGAATTAACAACCTTTATGTGGGTTGTGCTTCGGCACAGCACAGCGTGGATGAATCCAATGTTTTGAGGAGAATGTGCAGCTGTTAGTCACTGCGCCGAACTTAAATGAACTGGCAAAGTTTCTAAGTCATACATATTATAAGAGTGGGATACATATAAGAGTAAGGAAGAGTAAACAGTCATTAATTTCTGTTTCGGATGAATCAATACACATTAGTGCTTACATTACAAAATTTAAAGCAGCCATTTGAGATCTGACACCTCCACATTGGTCACATGTAAATTTCACGGTCAACTTCAGATCGAGTCACCTGAAACAGATGTTAACACAAGTCCTGCCTTTCCTGCTTTATCTCCTACTCAGTGACGGACACATAATTTATGATTGATGTGTTAGATGTCACGCAATGACAAGCTGAGATATGATTGACTGATATGCCTCCTGACAGACACCATGAGTGACTTTGTGATGGATTTACTGTACCTGCTGGAGCATGCTTGCGGTGAACTGCATCGCCTGGTGGTGTTGTTGCTCCAACATATCCATGTGGAGGTCATCCAGGTAGTCGTTTCTGTCATCATCCATCCAGCCTTCATCCAGCTAAAACAACAAGGACAGGAGAAAAGCTATCAGCTATCAGCTGTCCTTGAAAGTTGGTGAACAGCATGTATGTCTGTAGAGTATCTTGGGTCTCTGACCTGTATCTCCGGTCGAGCCAATAGCAGGCACACATTTGGGTGTTCTTCACTGGTTAAAAGAGCCACTGCTTCCTCACGGTTCTGGATCTCAATGCCATTGATCTGAATTGCCAAGTGGAGATTTTTTTAGACAATGCATGAATATGATGGAATAAGACGAATGACATATATTAAATAAAGCAAACCTGGATGATTCGATCTCCCTCTCGAATTCGTCCATCTCTTGCAGCAATACTGTTAGGATCAATCTGCACAATGAGGAAAAATGGTGATTCACAATTGAAACCACAAAAGTTTTAAAGAACGTGCCTCAGACATTCACAATCACAAATATAGCTATTTTCATGACACAACTCACCTCACTGACATAGATCCCCGTCTCATCCTCATCATCGGTCCGGTAGCACACAGTAAACCCCAATTTATCCTGGACATTAGTTCTGTATAAATCCACTTCCTGAAAGAAGAAAGTGATATTTTAATGCACAGAAAAATAGAAGTCATTTGAAAGCTGACTTGTCGAACCGTGTAAACAAAGCAGTTTAATCAGAAGATGTACACAATCTGTTGACTTTATCTACACATTTGAATTATTTGCCCAGATTAAAGAGTGCTGCGACAGACAAACATTCTGCCACAAACATGTACATTAACAGAGACTCGTTCATCTTGTGTCAACACCTGCAATCTACAAGATACATATGGAGATCACAGCTCTCGTGGGACTGGTATCACAGCAGACATGAAGGAAGAGGGTGAATGAAGCTGTTATTGAGTAATCAAAAAATCCCCTGTAATCTACTTCTACTACACCAACCAACAAATGCTCCACCATCAGTCTTCGTCAATGTAAATAGGCGACTCACATGAATACATGCCTAGTGTTAAAAAATGTAGGGTTGGTAAGGTTTTAAGGTTTTTTTTCACATGATAATACTGAGAATAAGACTTTTTTGTATTGTGGTAATGATAATAGGTGTTAGAAATGTCACAATGTAAAAAAAAACTCTTCATAGTCTTCACTGTATGAATTACATATATATT
>JAOTRC010000004.1:24555059-24565218 GCA_027497675.1 Cyprinella lutrensis
AGAGCGAGAGAGAGCAAGAGAGAGCAAATACTATCTTCAAAAGCCATCAAGGTATCTCACAAACAAGGCACAAAAGCACACACCTGAAACTATTAAGACACCGGCAATCATTTAGAAGGATTTTTCCCGTGACAGAGCCCGAAAAAGCCAGAAAATGGGGTTGAGTACTCATAATAAATGAAGAACTGATAGTGAAAAGCTGTCAGACTCCACGCTGAAAGGATAAAAACGGATTTAGATGTGAATAAATTGGCAGAGGTGATGACAGAGGTGGGACTTAACTGAGGTAAGTTCATTCTCAGCCTCTGACTGGCACATCTAATATGTCTTGGGCCATGGCTGGATTCCAGCGACCAGTCATTCGCCCTCGCCGGTACAAAGCGGAATTAACGACTATAATAAGGGCATTAAAATCAGGGTCTAACCTTTGCCACAATAAAACCTCCTCTCGTGCAAACCCAACCCTAATAAAACAATATTTACGGTTCATTATCTAAATGCCATGACATTCCTAACTCCCAGCGCTTGTCACCACCACTATTAGACAGGATATTAAAAGATTTGATATTCAGCTCGTGGCTCTTAATGCACTGGGAGTGAGTTTTATTATGCGTTTCGCAAAAGCTATGTTGCTTCTCAATCAGTTTTGCAGCATTTTAGAGTCACTTAATCTGATACGGCATAACCAACAACATCAGATCTTAAATTAGCACAGGCATGATCTGTAGTTTTTGAATGAGGTGACAGAACATGGCATGACAATCAGAGTTACTAGATAAAATCTACTAATTTAACATGTGTTTTTACCCAAAATGACTTGGAAATAAGCAAAAACACAAGCGATTTATCGTTAAGTTATAAATCATTGTTGAAATATCCCAAACAGGACAGCAGGGGCCATTGAGGTTACACAAATACCTTGTCAACATCTGAGGAAAAATAAATAAAAATCCAGTCAGAGATGATTACATAGAAAAAAGAAGAAGAAAATAATCTGTTTAGTCTTCTAAGTATTTATGCACTGCAAGCCGATCAGGGAATTTTTAGGAGATATGTCCTCTACTACAGGCTTTTGGGATTACCCCTGACATGCCCTGTACAATTCTATTCTGATTACTTATTTGCAGGATTTAAAAAAATAAAATAAGAAAATTTCAAATGACTGCCAGATGTTTTCTTTTATGAGCTCTATGCGTGATCAGGATGCTGGGCCATGTCTACTTATTACCATTTTCACCTTTATATGACTTTGAGGGCACCACTATAAAACAACAACAACAACAACAACAACAACAAAAAACTAATCTGCCAAGCCTCAAAGTACTGGTAGTACAGAACTATTTTTCAAATAGTGGTACTTACATTTTTTTTGGGAAACCAATACCATTTTATGTATGACAGCTACTTGTTGCTACACAGAACATTAATTGTTGTCCTCATGGACAACATCAAGTCTACATTTTTTCTCATTCAAGAACGCAGTTTCACTCAAATATACACTGCTCGGTCACAAAAAAAAAAAAAATAAAATAAAATTTGGGATTTAAATCTAAAGTCAATAATTGCATCATTATTGCAGTGATTTTTATGTTCTTGCATATTAAATGTTTGCCAACAATTCTAACCATGATGGAGTGTAAAGCTTTTCATTTCTTAAACAACCATGTAGGGGGAGACTTATTCCAGGATGACAATGTTAAGATTCATCAGGCTCAAATTGTGAAAGAATGGTTCAGAGGGAGTATGAAGAATCCTTTTCACACATGAATTGTCACCTTTGAGTCCAGACTTTAAATTCATTGAAAGTCTTTGGGATGTGCTGGAGTAAACTTTACAGAGTGCTGGACTCTTGCATTGTCAATACAAGATCTTGATCAAATATGGATGCACATAGAAATAAATGTTGAAAGATGATCACAATATCAAATTCATACTGAACATAATAGGGTCTACAATGTCCGCTCACTTTGTGCTATCGCACTTCCTGTTTGTATTTTTCCCCAGACACATCCCCTTCAGACAATTCAAATCTTGTTAGTGAGTCGTTTCAAATCAGATAACAATCAAAGTGCAATTTATCAAATCTTCACCCCGGATTTGCCTCTCCGCATTGAAACAGTCGTCTAGGGGTTTAGACTGCAGTCTCTAATCATTTTAGCATCCATGAGAAATTCATTTGTAACAATTTCCATTATTTAATGTCTTATTTTCCAAAAGGTTAGCCAATATTGACTTCTGAAGAACAGGCATGAAAAGGGGGGGAAAAGGATATTGATTTTTGTTGAGTCAAATGTATTGAAAAACATCACTAGATTTTGGTTTAAAAAAAAACATTCAGATTAAACAGCCTTATTAATTCACGAGTGCTAATGGTGCGAAACGGTGTAAACTAACAAGTGCTTTAAAGACGTTTTCAAAAGCAGAAGAACAGTGACAAAAGCTAATCAATACCGTCATTTGGGAGCTTTTTATTGTATTTGTTGTTTCTTTCAAATGTCTTGAAGAAAAACCACCAGCAACAAAGCGCCGGTTTCCCATTAGCGAACGCCGCAGTGTTCCTTTACTCCAGGGTTATTAGCGTGGCTCTAATTCCCTAAGAGCTGTTGTCCCCATACAGAGCTGCCTGTTTGTTTGAAGATAATTTTACCCTAGTCTTGAGGGGGGGAGGCTTTTAAAAAGACCCCAGGTCCTATAATTTTCATCCAATTCAAACTTCATTCGTGCTGAAGTACTCTGCAAATGCTGTCATTATGGCATACAATACTATGAGGGGCATCAGACTCCATTAAGCAGGGGAACAGAGGAGTGTCTTAACCTTCGACTGTCAGACAAAGAAAGAGCGGGAGTGAGTGAGCAAAAAAGAGTGAGAGAGAATGTGTTTTGCAAATAGAAAAATGAGCATCTCCACCAGCCAATATGTGCCACACAGTTGCTAACGCATACACAAACAGTTCAATAGGGGAGACGACACCTTTCTCTGTGAGTGAGCTAACAGACTGACTGCTTTTATATTGTCTGAAGAATCACAGAGAACAGTTCAGAATACAATCTAGGCGTTGAATTCAACAAACGATCAAATGAAAGACATGAGAGAAGACAATATAGAATTCATTACATTTAGATTACACACACACACACAAACTTAAATTAATAAAAAAACATTAAAAGCACATAAAATTATCAAATTGCATTACTTCCATATGCTATAGGCTATATATAATGCATCCTAAACAATATTATGCTAAATATAAATATTGAATATTTGAATAACTGTAATATAATATAATAATGTAATATATCTAATTATATTAATTTCTTATATAAACAGTACATGTATTAATCACATAATATTTTATCATATTTATTTGGTATTAAATCATTATCAAAGGACAATGGTAAATAAAATAATATAATTTATTGTATTTTATTTTACACTCTAAATTCATTTAATGTATTTTGCTGTTTTTTTTTCTAGACACATCTCATGGCAATTTTGCAAAAAATTGGAAATGCCAATTTTAAGTTTTTTTTAATATTAACAAAAAGGACTGGAAGGGGTACGAGAGACATAGGAACAGACGGAGAGAAAAACTGAACGTACCGCGCTCAACTTTTACCCATAAGCCATCAAACACTTTCAGTTCAAGGCAGGTTTAAGACCGAACCTCACACACAGAGGAGGATTCCTCACGTAACCCAGTCTCTATGGAATATAAATCACTGCTTCTCTCTCTGAATTTGCCTTTTCTAATGGAGTCGTAGTCAGTGAGGCATATCCTCTCTCTCCTGACTGCTTTTTCTGTCACATGTTTTCAATTACTATTGCCAGAACACACAAAGAGAACCAGTGCCATAATTCAATAAGGACACAAAGGGAAGAGGGCAGGAGGAGCCCCCCTCATTGTCACCGTAACGGGTGAGTGACAGTGGCCGTTCTGCATCTTTCTCCCAGAAACCATAACAATGAATTCTAACTTTGTACCCACCATTCAAATGTTGACACTGGGACCTCACAGGGCCTTCAGGGGTTGTGTTATAAGCGAGGGTGTGTGTATAGATGTGTGATGGGGCGGAGAGAAAGGGTCTTTGACCGTGGCCCTCTAAAACAGCCGCCTTTTTTTTTTTTCTTTTTTTTTAAAAAGCGAGCAGTAGCGCGCACACAACATAGAGCGAAAGAACCCTTGTGCATGTGCAGAAATAGTATAACCTGTAGGGGAAAAAGACGTTTTAAACCTTATTTTGGGGCAAAGTCATCAAACTTTTTCGCATTTTTTATCATATTTTATTACTGCTTTAAAAAAGCAGTTTATGCTCTGGTGACCAGTGAAAGCGCAGTTCTGAGTCTCTGCCCAATCATTTAGATAGGAGCCTGGTCTTGTTAGTCCAAAATAGCTGCCCGGAGGCATTGCTAAGATGGCGCCCGAGTGGCATGACTTGCCAAAAAAGGACTTTGGTAGGCCTCGTCCTGTTGTACGGCAGTTGCTTTTCCACTGTAGTTAGAACCGCTTCAATGTGGGTGGGATTATAGTCTGACCGTTATAGTTTATCCGCTCCTCGGCAACTGACGAGAGGAACGTCTACACTTCGTCCACTGACCACGATTCAGCCATTTCTTTTTTGGAAATTTTCTTTCTTTCTTTTTTCTTCAAGCAAGTCAATGTTTGATCACAAATACAATGACGCTGGTAGTGATGATTCTGTCTGACCAATCAGTGATCTGCAGTGTGTTCATGTCACATTTTACAGTATAGTATCGGATTCGGTACCGTACGCTTGGAACCAACAGAGGTGGTACCACTTAAAGCGATTACCGAGCCGAGCCGTACCAAACCATCCAGTGGAAAAGCGCCAATACTGGAAAAAAGGTTCTTTATTAATATTCTCCACACTCTGCTAAAGGTTAAATCCTTTATTTTTTAACGTAAGGTGCTAGCCAGTTTTATATGGTTTCTAACTGGTCAAGTCAGGTCCTTCATGGTCTTTATCTGATCTAAAGTTGTTGATCTACCTGTACCATAAGTGGACCTAGACAATCTTGATGAAGTATATCAATTTGGATGAGAAAACAGCTACCCTTTTACAAAAAAACAGCTTAAACTATGGTCTGAATTATCCAGCAGAGGTATGAATGGTGCAGAAATGAACAATGTAAATGGTTCAAATCATGATCCCTAAGGATCAATGAAAAAACAAACAAACATGTATCTAGACTGCATTTTATCCATAAATTATAGTCAAAACTAGACTAGAACAGGTGTTTCACTGAATGGATCCATCATAGAATTGATTCAGAAAGGATATAGTGTGTCTACAATCTCCAAAACCAACCTGATCCTTTTGCTTCATCAAATTCCCTCATCCTCTCTTTCTTTCTTTGTTTTTTTCTCGTTCTCTCTCAGTGGGGAGTGAGGAGTGCTGTTCTGTTCAGTTGTATTAGTGTTTTGGGCATGATGGAGATTCATTACTAAGAACTCTACTTTGATGTTTCTTCACAGCTCACCAAACACCAGCCCCCTAATGTGACAAACAGGTGAGAGGTGATCTCTCTGTACACACACACACACACACACACACACACACACACACACACACCTTAACCAACTCATCATATTCCACTGTTCACCAACAAAACCAACAGTGAAAAAGAACCATAGAAATGACTTGCTGAGGGCTTCAATCAAACTAGAAAGCATATATAACCTAAAAAAACTTAACTCTAACCTAACTAAAAGAAAGTCTTGTTGCCGCTGTGGTCTTTATGCAAGTCAGGGCTTAAATTACTCCCTCAGATCACCCTTTATGTAGCTGGGTATGTAGAGAGAGAGAGAGAGAGAGAGCTCAAGTGAACTGGGCCTTTTGTTGGTCTGTAATGCGATTATCATGACGGCATCACTGTAGAACCAGGTTAGGCAAAATGGCAGGTTCAGCCATCATGAACTGACCAGTAGCAAACGCAAACAAATAGGTTCAGCTGAACAACAGAGATTAACTCTGATTGTCACAAAACCAATCGGGTGACCTGTAATTTAATGCATCGATTTCTTTTCATCTTATTCACTGCTCTGTCTGAACTGCAATTTTAGAACGCTGTGGTCCATACAATTTAATATTTGACTTGTTAAATGTCAAAGCTACGATCTCTTCCTAACAAAAATCTTGGTTTCACACTCAATGAACATTCACATTCAACGTTCAGTGTTCAGCTAGTATAAAGAAGATGAATGGGCATATCATTATCACTTATATATGAACTGTCAATGTAAACAGAAGCTATTACAGAGTACATGGAAATGTCATTTTAGTTCATAATCAAATTATGTTATGTCACTTTAAAGTGTTAAGATTAGAGCTTTTTGATCGCATTGATAGAATAACTTATTTTTGAAGTTTTAGCTCCCCCTGTAGGTAGCAAGCTTTAGCAAGCAAGCACCACAAACAGTGGTGCGACCAAATATCCATGATTGGGAAATAAAGGGTCATTACAAACACATTTGACTGACCACTGTTGTGAATATTGGGCCAACTACAACCCCTATAGTAAAAAATGGGGAGGGAAAAAAGGAAAAATAAAGTTTTAACTTATGTAATGTAATATTAAAGAGTTCCCAAAATTGAAATTTCTGTCAGTAATTACTCAACCTCATGTTGTTCCAACCCCGTAAGACTTTCGTTCACCCTCGGAACACAAATTAAGGTATTTAAATGAAATCTGAGAGCTGTCTCACTCCTTTATAGGCTTCTAGGCAATTTCATTCTGCCGGTCCAGAAAAAAACATATTCATCCAAAACATAGACCTCTATAAAAAATGAATCACTAATGAAATGTAAATGTGTTCAACATTCTGTAACAAAAAAGTTCAGATTTTCTAGACTATTTTCAGCCATAAAGTGAGCAGGATATATTAATTTAGCATAAAATGGCTTCGACAGGCATGTATTATAATACTAGCGGGGATACTAAGTGGGTGCCCGCTTCTGGTTGTAACAATACTTCTGGTTGAAAAAAAGATATTTGACAAAACCTCTTCTAACCAAGGTGAATCATAGGTGTGAATATGTTGAGAGTGTGAAAGACGGCGAGAGAGGAGGAAAAATATGTATGTCTGTGAAAAGAGAGTGGAAAGTTGACAGTGTCCGGGAGTTTATTATAGCAAACTGAGAATCTGAGCAAATAGTTTCAACAAGAGAGCAAATCCCAGACATAGAAAGACAGATAGAGAGAGAGAGAGAGAGAAAGAAAGAGAGCAGGTGGAGGAGTTCTACTGTTTGCTTGCTACATTCAACAGCATCTCATAAATCTTCCCTGCACTCATCACAACACACACACCACTCCTCAGGATGTCTGTTATTCCTTGCTCTCCCATGTGATTCCTTCATTATCTTCACTGAAGGTTCTTTCGTTAGCTACCTGTCTCAAAGTCTGTGATCTTTTGTCTTTCTCACACTCTTTCTTTCCATGCGGTTCTGTTCTGCTTTCTCCCCTAGCTAGACAGATTTTTTTTTCTCATCTGAATCGCTCTCAGATTTCGTTCCCATGAACCCCCTCTGAGTCCATCTGGACATACAGTGTGTAACTCTGCTCTCAGAAGATGTGACGTCAGACCGACAAATATCCCAAGAGGTCTTCCTTCAATTAACACTCACTTTCCCAAAAGCTACCGTAGCTCTATCTCAGTAAGAACAACAGGAATCTGTAAGTTTCTCTTCATAAGGCAACCAGGAGCGACACCAGTCCAAAGGCAAACTGCTGTGTCATCAGCATTTACAGTCAGAAAGGATAAAAATCAATTAAAATAATATTGGATTGTGTCAAATATGGTGCAAGTGTAACATCAAATAACATAATAATAATAATAATAATAATAATAATGAAAAACATTTTTAGTAAATACCATACAATTAGAAACGGTTTAAAAATAGCTAGCCTATAGGCTATATAGTTAATAGGTTAGTTAACGGGTTCTGAATCCTTTTTTCCTTCACACTATAAAGTAACTGGGAAGATAAAAAGTGTATTTGCAAGCTCATCGGTTGCTGCTGCTTCACAGTCCTTTATATTTTTAGAAACAAAGCTTGATATACTTACTTTGGTTAGTTTCAGCATGAGACGAAACAACTCGTTTTTTTTTCATCTCGCGCATGCGCAATTGCGCCTTTGCGAAATTGGACGGTTGAACTTGAAGAAAAAGACGACATCGACGTCAACTTCTGCTTGTGTTCGGCGGCACAGCGGCAGCAAAACTAGGTATGCTAGCCTCTTGAACAACTATTTATGAACTTTAATGTCATTGTATTGCTTAAAAACAGAATTTATGTTGCGCATTATGCAGTATAAGAGGAAAATACACTCTGAAGTAACTTAACGTTGCTAGTTTTTATGTCGAATGAGACCAGTTGAGACAAGCGGCATACTAACGGTATAGCTAACGTTAGTTTGTAAAACTCGATTTTTACTGAACACTGTTTTATGTACAGTTTGCAAGCTGTGTTAATCGTTTATAATTTCGGGTTTATCATTATTAATAATGGCCTAACGTTATACTTTCATTCTTTCTAGAAAGCTCGATGCTCACGTGTTGTTCACATGGAAATTAACAACATGATGCATTAAGAAAGACAGTTTGACTAACAAGCAGTTATTATCTTTTTTGTCTTTATTTTGTGACAGATTCACTCAAAGTTTCATCAATTACTTCAAGGCAAAATCTGTAGACATTGGCTCCAAACTTAAGATTCTGAAGCAGATTCAAAATGAAGTAAGCTCCTCGACATATCACAATTATGTCTCGATAGAAAAACGTTGCTTTTGCTGTTGTTTTTTTGCTCTGTGTTCAGTGTTGTGCGAGTGTCGAGCGCTATTCAATACATTTTTATAACTTTGCAGAAATCCAACATCAATACGGAACGAACAGCGTTCTTCATGGCCTACCACTAGTTTTCGGAGAGGACCCCACTGATTTTTACAAGACATCTTTTGTAAGTATTTTCTTCTCTTATGTGATTCTTGTTTAACAGGCTAACTGTTCTTCAAACAGTTAATATCTGGCAAGAAGAGTTATAAAGGCAAGAAAAACATTCAGGACAGTGAGACAAAAGTAAGGGTGAGAGAAAAGAAAGTGAAAAATAAATTAAGAGTTTAGAAGAAAAAAAAAAGATAGTAAGAAGATACATTTTATATTACTTTTAATTTATATAACCGGCCCTCCGTTTTCTTTGTCTTTTCATGCAGTGGTTTGAAATGTTTTCCGGTAGTTCGGTAATCAAACAGTTGAGATTTTTTCCTTGGCTCAGTCAATGGCTACTCTCAACTGTCTGGTTACCAACATTCATCAAAATAACTTCTTTACAGTTAACAGAAGACAAAAAAACTCATGCAGGTTTAGAACAACTTTAGGGTGTAAACTTAAAGGGAGTAACACAGTTTAATATGAAAAAAAAAAAAAAAATCGGTGGAGTATTCCTTTAAAATATGTTTTGTTCAATGACCAAATTTTTGTTATATGCTATTCCCATTTTTAGGACTGTGATGACAATGAAGATATGTCCAACATTGAATATATTCTGACAGTGATTCGAGAGTCGTCTGCAACCGCTGCCATACCCTACTCCCTCTTGATGCCACAACAACAGCAATCATTTTGGAAGGTACTGTGGTTATGGATGATCATGAAAATCTTCCACAAGCAATGTGTTTGCTCTTTGGACTAATTTAGAAACTTAGAGTATCCTTCAGCACTGAAGAGCACATTCAACTTCATACAGAGAGGGATTTTGTCCCTTGGCCACAAGTCACTCATACCTAAAATCCAATCACTGAAAAATCGCCTGATGTAGTAATAGATCATAGCCATTATGCTTTGAGTGAATAGAGCTACCTTTAAAGGAACACTCCACTGTTTTTTTTTTCATATTAAACTATGTTATTCCCTTAACTAAGATGAGTTGTTAAGTGCATGCACTCTCGTCTCAGTGCGTGGACTTTATCGCTCTGATGTGCGGCGACACTTTGATAGCACTTAGCTTAGCCCAGTTCATTCATTAGGATCCAAGCAGAGAAGCAACCAAACACCTCCATGTTTTCCCTATTTAAATACAGTTACACGAGTAGTTACACGACCATGTATGGTGACAAAATAAAACGTGGCTCTTTTCTAAGCAA
>JAOTRC010000004.1:24583296-24599642 GCA_027497675.1 Cyprinella lutrensis
CTAGGACAATGTTATATATTTTGTTTAGTTGATTACTTACAATATCCCAAATGTTTTCAACTATTTGTAAATCGTGAGAAATGTGCGATTCTAACCAAGAAAACAGGGCGTGTGAGCAGGGGTGAGGAGTCGCCAGTCAATGACGTCACATTCGCGTTAACCCTGATTTCCGCCAGGTTTGACCTCGTACTGCAAAAGTAATCATGGCGACAGACTTTGACAACTGGGCCGGTTATGCCAGTTATGTCTAGAGGGACGCTCACGCTGTTGTTGTTTTGTCCATACATTATGGACCATGGCAAGTAGACTTTGAGACAAAAAGAGGACTAAAACGAAGATCAAAATCTTTCAAGATGCCAAGAGCTCCACGTTCGCGACTAACTTCAACTTAGAGACGCGAGTGTTGCAGGTTAGCAGCTAGTTCATTAAACAGGTGAGCAAATGGTGAGCAAACTAATCAATGTTATTTATTTAGTTCAACATAATGAAAAGTTAGAATATTATCTGAATGTTATTGTCTAATATTGAGCTAGCTTAGTCTCTAACAGCCAACAAACAACCTAACTAACGACATTCAACACACTCAAATGCTGTTTAGTGTGATAGTGTAATGTTATAATGATAGTGAAGAAGCGCTGCATTACCTCAAGTTGAATTCCTCTAATAAACTAACCTGTGTTTAATTCAGTACTTGCGTGTAGTTCAATAGAATGAAATGTACTTATTCCTTTATATCTGTGGGACTCGCGTTGCGTGTGGCGCTGATATCAGTCTCTCATTAGCAATCGCGAATTGCTTCATACCACAGTCATGTTAAAAACATCAGTGTATTCACTATTCACTCATCCATTAAAGATCCATTAGCTTTACGACAAGATCCATAATTCTGCTTAATGCAGAAAATCCGTCATCAATATACGCCTTTGTTATTGTAAGCGGTTAGCGACCCCTGGTGGTGAAAAATTTCATGCATATTGTGCCTTTAAAACATTTAGCGAGAGACATTTAAATGTGGTCAGGGTTGGAAGTGCATCTAAGTTAAGTACATTTAGCAATTCATTCCAAGTCCAAGGAGCGTTAAAAGAAAAAGCACTTTTACCGAATTCTGACAATACCCTTGGGACTTTTAGCTGAATGTGCGAGCCAGACCTAGAGTAAATAAACTAGGAGAATGAAAATGTTTCTAGGTTATGGTGAATATTTGCGAACAAACTGTTTTCCTTTGGGACCTGTCTCTAAATAACGAAACACATCAAGATAACTGCCAGTAGAGAACGAAGAAAGATCTCACGTCTCAACAGCCGATGTTCAAAAAACGAGAGCGTGAAACCGCAAAGCCTCCAGCTAACGTTTGTGCCACTTTATTTTCGAATTGCATCTGGAGATGTTTAAATGTTATTAAAATGTGTGCAGTGTGAGGACAGATCAGGTTACATCCAGACACACAAACACACACACACAAAAAAAATCTGGTGAGAGTACAAGGGATGCTGTTTCTTTCAAACGAATGAGAAAAACGGAGGTGGGTGAGGAGGAGACAGCGATGAAAAAGAGAAAACGAGGGGTGAAGACTCTGACAGCAGTTCTCTGTGAGTGTCTCTGCATGGCTCTTGCCAAGAAAAACAAGGCCCAAGCAAGGTTGGGAATCTGATTTCAGCAGAGAGCTGCGGCAGGAAACGCTGTTCCTCCGGGGGGAGGGGTGCAGATCCACAGCCATGGAGCACTCCCAAAATCTTTTCTCCCTAAAACACCTCTGTTTCTTCCTCTCTCAAAAGCCTCTGTGTATCTCCTTTAGACCCATTTTGACCTCCAGGTCAGGTTTATCATCTGGTCTCTGTATCTTTTCAGACCTTCCAGGTTATTCTAGTGTTCAGGCCAAAAAAGCTTAGTCTGGGAGGTATCACATTTCACACTTGCGCTTGCTTACAGGGTGAAGGGCAATGAAAACCAGGTCCCACATGTCACAAGAAGGTTGTATTGGTTAAATCTAGCATTGCTAGCAAAGGGCCACTATCTCCATATGGATCACATAACCAGCACGGTTGACTACAGAACGAAGGGTTAGAAATTATCAAGCTGCTCTGATGGATACAAGAGAGCTAGATTCACACACTGGCAAAAGGAACAATCTCAAAAGGATGTCCGCTTTTTGTGGTCTAAATGTGGACGTAATGATGCCAGATGTGGCCAATCAAGACCGTGGACTGCTGTGGCGCAGCATTCAGCTACAAATACAGCTGTGCTGATCCTTCTTATTTCCCTCCCAAACTCCTCCCTCCGCCTCTTCCATTCTTGCCTTCTCTTTTCAGGTCTGACCAAGCAGTCAGTTAACAAAATATCCAATTCGGACAATGGATTTAGGTAAAATGCGGCCATTAAGGTGACTTATGGGCACTCCGGATCTGCAGATTTGGTGGGGAGGGATTATGCTGATCCCTTTTGCAGAGTTGCAGACTACAGGGAAATAGAGTTATAAAACTAACCTGTCTCTGATTAGCACCATTCCAAAGTAGGACACAAGACCTAAAAACAGTGCGACACTAATGAGGTGAAGACGACATCTGTCCGAAAGGAAACGGATCAAATGTCCCCAGAAAGAATCCCGTTGACACTTGTAAATATCTCATCGCACAGCACATCATGGGCAATATGTATGTGGATTGAATGTCTAGCACATTTGGTCCACATGCACTGTGTCCTTTGGCTGGTCTTTTAAAAGGAGTGAGATATAGTAATTTAGGTGGGAAACACCACAAATAAAAGATGATCTATAAATGAACTGCTTTTCAGAGTCAAGTTACCTTTATTTTTTACAGCGCTTTACACAATACAGATTGTTTCAAAGCAGTTTTACAGAGAGCACCTAAATACTTGAATGAAAAGCTTTTTGTCTTTCTCGCCTCTATGCGCTCATTAAATAATTGTAATAATTGTGTAATAACAGTCACTGGGGTAATACCCTCAAAGAGACTTCTTTATACCTTATCTTATTTACCCCAAAGAGGTTCATGGTAGTACTTACACAGTACATTTTACAACCCTAGGGGTGCAAATATGCACCTTGTAGGGGTAGATAAGGTACTGCCTTTGAGGGGACTGCCACAATGACAAGCTGTTGTACCTATAAAGCTAAAATTCTTCACCTTTTTGACAGAGTAAGATAATGTCCTTAGCAGAAAACTCTCTTAACTCTTTGTCCGAGACATTTCTCACATTTTTTCCCATGACAGCAAACACGCTCACACAAGGCCGCACAAGAGTCTCTCTGTTCAGAGTCTCTGTAAGGAGCTAGGGTCTGCTAGGCTCCAGGCTAGCATGAATGTGGACATTTAAAAAAAAAACACATTCACAGACTTGGCCATAATTAAAACCCGATGTCACAAGCAGCAGGCTAGGGGTTTGCAACAGCCTGT
This sequence comes from Cyprinella lutrensis, assembly GCA_027497675.1. NCBI lineage: Eukaryota > Metazoa > Chordata > Actinopteri > Cypriniformes > Leuciscidae > Cyprinella > Cyprinella lutrensis. The sequence continues at coordinate 24,586,710 of JAOTRC010000004.1, forward strand.
TGCTGGTGAGGAACACATGTTGTAAACAAACAAGAACCCGAGTCAAAAAGCCATTGAGCTAGGGGTCTGCTAACCACATCGAATGAAGCTAAGGGTTTAGGAAAAGTGACAGATGCAACATGTGGACGCTCTGCTCTTCGCATTATACCATCATTGAGCCTTTCCCATAAGATTGCACTTAAGTAAACTTTCCGAAAACAGCTGTAAGCAATTGTCCAGATGCATTCCAATTCAATGTGATTGGATTTACTAGAACAACAGGATGGTGATTTTTTTTTTAGACATGTCAAAAGCACAGGCCTACCGAAGACATGCCAGTAACCGAGGTCACCTAATAATAAAATCTGTTAATGAGCAGTCAGCAAGCTTCTCAGATGTTCACTTGCATCAGCCATGCCAAAAGACTGAACCGTGTCATTGGTGGTTATCAGCATAAATCTACAAAGTAAGGCATGCATGTAGATAATATTACACAGCGTGCCAGTGTGCCCTCTTCAAACGTATTGGCTTTCTAGTGTTGGTGACTGCAACTGGGAGAAGGTACTACAACTACTCTAGCTTGTTTCCCATGATAAGACCTGAAGCCTAATAAATTACACATATCAGAACCTTGATATGTTAATTTGGATGAAATAGTGCACTTGCCAGCTGGGGTTTCAAAGAACATGACTGCACTCAGAAATCCACTGTGAGGGATCACAGGTTAGATCGAACAAATATCGAGCTCTGTCTGAACACAGATACTCATGAGAACTGAGCCTTGCAAGATAGCCTTATATCCACACATCAAACCATAGTAAATCTCTTTTTCAGATTTAACAAAATATTAACATATGGACTAAAAAGTAGGTTGGGTTATTACACATGTATTAATTACACATCTAAAACAGATACATTGTATGTTTTTAAAGATAGGAACACTGCTTTTATGGGTTGACAATTCATGTTAAGTCTAATAAGTGACAAATGAACTCTCTGTCATCCATTTACAATGCACACTGCTGCAGAGGGGGGGGTTCGAATGTTTGAAATGCAGCAGCAACAAGAGAAAACGCAATGGAAGAAACGTACATAAAACATTGACCTGTGGGCCCACCTTGTAACCTCAGTTCAAATGTCATCTCTATTTAAACATCTCAAGAACATGACAGTCAAGAAATTAGGCCTTGTTCGGACAGGCAACAAAAATCTTCTTTTCTCCCTTGAATCTGATAAGTTTACATGTGGTCTGAACAGGGGAGGAAACATGACGAAGGCCAATCCAATGTTCTTCCATCCAGCTTCACAGTGGTTAATATATTTAATCTAATACAGTATTTAAATCAAAATAGATGGCATTTCAAACATCCATCTATCCATATTTCCATCCATCCATACATGTATCATACTAATTGGTTACCATGGATATCATTTATGGTATCATACATACCATAAATGGATACTAATTTCTTGTATGCTATTCAGATCCATCCAGATACCATCATTTTTTTCATATTCCTGCAATCAAGAAGCCAGAATTCATAGCAGGTCTGGACAAACATTGTTTTTTTTTTTTGTTAGTTAAAAATTTGCCATGAACTTCATAGCATTTCAATACATTCTACTGAATTTAACTACTTTAATGGTATTCTGGTAAATTCTTAATGGTTCACTATTTTAGATTTGCATACTGCCCTCATGAAAAACATAATCAATGTCTATGATCATGATCAAGTCTCCCAAATGTGGAACGTGTGCTAGCATTTTTATTTTTAATCCGGCCACATGTAACTTGTATTTTTTTAAAAAAGAAAAAAAATCTGATTTAGGGAAGAAAACAAAGAGTCACCAGATTTCCCCTGCAGCTGTAAACTCAACCAACCGAACTGTAAGTGTCCATGAATGTAGGTCAAGAAACAGAGCAACACAAAAGTGATTTCATGGACAATACACAACACATCCTCTGACCTAAGTTAGGTTTACATAGCATGTAATTCATATAAAACAAGTTGCTGGGTGGAGTGGTCGGTCAGTTTCTAGGTGTTCAAGATGACTTGGCTTTAAACACAGAGCCCACCCACCAGAAAAAAGCTTAAAACTAGTCTGGAATAAATAATGTTAATGTACCTACAGCAAAGCCAAAAATAAGATCATCTGCTTCTCCTATTAAAAATGACTCGTCAAAGAGCTGTCTTAGCTCCAGCTGGACGTAAACTATTGCTGTCATAACTCAAAGTCAGACCACATGAGATGTCAACTCTGCAGATACGTAAATCAAAAGAGTAAAAATTGTTAAATTAGAAAAAAAAAGAAAAGTCAGAATATTTCATTTACATGTTATGTTTCCAGCCCATGCTGTGACTGCCGGCAACAGACGGAGCGGAGGCTGGTCTGCTAATGAAATTAAAGGCAGTAATCTGTGCGTGTGAAGTAGTCGATGCTTCATGTTCTTTTCCTCATACTGACGGCTGGGCTGTTCAGCAAGATTTATGGGTTCCTGATGAGGGGAATGGGTGAACTTTTGCGTGAATCTAAATCATGACTGTAACAGTGAGTTGCTAATTGGGAAAACAGAAATGGATGTTATTTTTCTTAACTGTGTACAGCTTTGTGGTCACTAATGTAGGCTGAAGGTCCCAAACATTATGCCAAATGCGGAGGAATTGCGCATTGGAGATGACTACTATTCTCATCTGGGCCATTAACAGATCAAAAAATAAAAGCGCTGTACTCTTCATATCTGGGTGTTTTCATCCATCGTAATTAATGGGATAATTCACAAACAGATATTTGGACTGAAATTCTTTCTTTGAAATAAAAATGAGAAGTTTATACTTGGAGAAAATATTGTCTAAAACGCTAGACACAAGTTGTTTGTTAACTATAAATACTTCTTGGCCTACTTCAGTGCTGAATCAACATGGAAATCACACTTTTCCAGTTCAATTACTTTATGGTGTCTTACGGTCTTCTGTGTGACTTACAGCCACTTGCTTGGGTCCCACCTCCAGCTCTAAGTGAGCAGCATGTGTTGGTAATTTGCAGGCAGTTGATGTTGATTAGTGCAGGCATGACATCTCTGGACCTCAGCTGTTATTGTGTACAAGGAGAGAAGCCCCTCTCAATTAGCTGCAGCATGTTAGCAAATCAGGGTTTACAAGACCTCTAGGAACACCTAAGCCTTTGGCGAGAATTAGGGGGGTTGAGAATTTTAACTTGAAAAATCTGAAAGTCCATGATCTTCTAACTAAACTAAAATAAATATTACACAAAAATATATAACCATAAAATAACTAGATTATATTTAATTATAGAAGTATATGTACAGTATACGTAGTAACTATTATACTTCACTAATATCTGAAATCATGAAGCTGAAATAGTGACTAATTTCTTCCCTCCTTCCCTCTTGAAAGGGAATGAGGTTTGATTCCTAAGAGAGATAGACAGTCTACATGAAAGCTCAGATACCACTCCCACTGTTTAGATGTGATAACGTCACAATAAGCTATTTGGAGCCGAGCCCCTCATCTTTGTAAACGTAGGGTAATGCATACAGTAATCCTTAGTTTTTTGCTCTTCTTGCATGGAGATAAGAGTCTGATTTAATAAACCGGACTTGACATGCTGAGCGCTTATGTGGAAGTTTTATGCTTGATGGCTCGAAACATTTCCGTTTGCTTTATTTTCCATCCAGCTGTTTGTGTGAGTGTGCGCTTGCAGCAAGGCTCATGAGAACCTGCATTTGTGGCAGAACATCAAACGGACTTGCTACGTCCCATTGGGGCCAGGCTCGTCTCTGAAGTGGACCCAGCCCCACTAGGCTTTCCCTTCCCCTCAAACCACTTCCTCTTTGGCTTGGAGAACCTCTGCCCAGTCTATAGGGACAAGACTCAATGACATCTCCATGCCTAATGCCCAAGACTTTTCCTTAAATCATCAGTAACATTCAGCCTTTCTCCTTTGTTCCTAGTCTTTGTGACCAGCTCATGGCTGGGATGTGAGTAAGACTCATAGGTCAGCGAGTTACCCCTTCATCCCCCAACATCCCTCCCTCCGTCACTAGCACTCAGGCCTCTTCTGATAGACAGATAGCTTGAAGGTCATCCTCAGAGAACAGAGGCTCTGGGCAAGAATGCAAAGTATGACCCTTTTTTGAGCTGTCGGACAGAAAGGCTATCTGTGAATCAACACATGGCTGGTACAAGGGCCTATGTGTCTGACCTGTCATGCATCTGAGCTGCTGAAGACATCTGATGTGGTGTAGGGGGCCCACTATCTTCCACAGAGCTTACAGTTAGGCACATGTGATGCGATTTTCCACAATTTGGTCTGAGCCATTTATGTAAGTGAACTTTCACAACCTTTATTCTTACCAAAGGCAACAAACAGTAAAAAATCCAACAGAAGAAAACATGAATCAAATCTCATACTCAGTCAAGGGGAATGCAGTAAAGGCAGAAAGCGAGAGTTTGGGGGTGAGGGTTGTTTTGAGTGGATATTTGCTACTTGCTAGGGTAAAAATACTAAATTCATTACTCCATGCTTTCCATATGGAATACTCAAAGAAACAAATGACAATCTCATATTGGCTTTACCTTACATCAATTTAAAAACAAACCCTTGTTAGGCTATATGAGAAGAACAGCTGTGAGGGGAAATGTTAGCAGTGTGCCAGCTGTCCCTATGCCAAAGTAATGGGGAAAAAAAAACAGCAAACCACCTATTTCCTTTGTAGGAGATAAATTAGTAATAAAAACATAAAATTCATTAAGAATTAATTGCACCTGCTGATAGTGTTGTTTATATTTGCACACATTTTTCGACATGTTAAGAGTGCTAGATTCACTATAGGAATAATGCAAATCATCTAAAGGTGCAAATACCGTATCTACAACAGAAATCTAAATTGGCTCTTTAAATGCTGAAAATGCATGTCTTCTCCATATTTGAATCATCATTTCATGAATTACTGCCATTATCACTACATAACATCACAAATAAACATTAATTTTAAACAAAATGATGTCTACTGCCTATTTGCTCTAGGCAAATGGTGATGAGTTTTAATAAAGAGGAGTAATCTATCATGAGCCTATAAACGCAGAAAAGAGGCGTGTTAGCGATGAAACGGAAAAACAAAATCAAATTATTCTGCGTTATTTCAGTGCATTTAGCATTTGAAAAAACTGGTTTCAGGTTTTTGCATTGAAATGCCGCTGTTTAGTGAACTAAAGAAACAACATTACAAACCACAAACCATTACTGCATGGCTAAACTTCAGCTTGTACGAGTAACACTTAACCAAATATGTTAGTTTTAGTAAGAGTGGGAATCAGCAGGTCAGAGTAATGAGTAATGATGAGCGGCTCTGTGATCAGAAGTAAATGCTGCTCCATCTATGAAAGCACTGCGAGTTTGAGGCATTTTGGCATTCCCATTACTCCAATCTCTAGCTATCCCAGGCTCTGATTTACTACAATTATTTTTCCCATCAAATGGAAATGCTGTAAATCCAATAACAACAAACAATCCTTCAAACACTTTATCTTCTGTCTGTTGGAACAACTAGCTGGCAGTGAGTTGGGCATCTTTCCTCGTCACTGGTGGGTCCATTGTGCTGCGTGTCAATGTGGACCACACAGTCAGCTGAATAGCAGCTGAGCTTGGCTTCAAGTGAGCAGCGATTCAAAACTGAATCTGATATGAGCAGATAAGCAAAGCACAGAGAGTTTGGCCGGGCTGAGTGGAACAGCTGAGAAGAACGCTGGGCTGGTGTTCAGTAGAGGCTGGATCAGGACATCTGGTGTAATTATGATGATTTAACATTTTCTGAGCAGTTTTAACCTCACTGACTCAATCACACTCATTGTGTTCCATTATAAGGTGCGACGTGCTACATTTTGATGTGGGTTTTTGCATATGGTGATGCAGATAAACATCTGACAGTAATCAAACCACTGGAGTGAAATCATTGTACTTCACCCAAAGCTGAAAGACAAAGGCATATTTAGAAAATGATTAACTGTTAAACAAAGACAGAGATAGACAGACAACCGTATGGTTTTTAGTCTATGCTTAAACCTTTCATGTACCAGACAGCTGTGTGCCAACAAACCAAAACCTTAACAATTGATATTTTAAAAATTATATACAAATGAATGGGAGAAATAACGCTCAATATGGTGCATATAGAAGTCCCACCTTCCAAAAAAAAGCCAGTCAGCTTGCTGAAAGAGACTAGTTTACTGTAAAATGAACATGCACATTAACTGGGCACAGCAGCAAATTATATTACTGTTTTATATAATACTGAACAAGCGTTTTGGAGATTCCAGTCTTTCGCCATTTAATTACACACCAAGTTGTACATTATACCCATTATTTACAATGAAAATGCCCGGAAGCATTTCCATCATGAGGAATGACTTGCCTTACAGGAACTTTGGTCTTACCCTATGCCCTTCTTCCCTCCTCGAAACATAACATTCGAAGACTATGAAACTTGCTTTTTGCTCTTCCTTTCCCTATTCTTGTGGATTTCCTTCATCCACTTAAAAAAAAGTTGCCATGTTGGCAGTTTGACTCATCATTTACCCAGTGATGGAGCAAGTATTTCCAATGACTTTTCCCAGCATTCAGTTTGAATTCCTGAATGATTTTATCATCACCAAGGTTTCATCAATCACGTCAATGATCAATCAGGGAATTTGAGCAAGGAAAAAAAGGGCACTTCTGGTACATTTTCAAAAGTTCAAAATATCTTTAGTAAATATCTTATATACTATCATCATTTTTTTCTGTGATGCCAATACTGAATTTATAAAGCCATTCCTTCAGTCTTCAGTGACACATGATCCTTAGTGCAGAACACAAGCTCACCATTTACTTGCACTGACCCGCTGTCAATTCTTATAAATAACTATTTTGATTGTTTTTAGTAAAACATTCAAATTAACAGAAAATGGGGCGAAAAAAGAAAAATTAAAAAGAGACAAAGAAGTTGTCTCAGTGTTGTATACCTTAACACTTGCATCATCCAATCCTCTAAATCCCATAAAAAAAGCTAATAAACATTCATTCCTCCACTATAATGTCTTTAAATAAGTCTATTACACACGATTTCACATTCTTCCACCATGGGGAAAGCACAGGACAGATTTCTGATTAAGTTTAATTTACTAGCTAATCACTAGCAGTGGTTCATTGGCTTTAAGAAGCTTTGTTTCGTCTCATTGTTAAAGCTGGGGAATATTCTACCTCATTAGGCACAAGTCTATGCCTTGGGTGCTTCACAATCGAGAGAAAGTGTAATTGTGTTTTCGTGTGTGTGATGTATTGTAAATCTGTTTAATTAATGAACTCCCTCCAAATGATCCCAATGTCAGGATGTTGTAACTGGTTCACTGCCCCTTCTATCCCAAGGGTTTGCCCTCCCCATCTTTGCTTGTTCCCAAACTAATTTTCCGTCTATTTCCACTGTTGTGTGCGCTCAGAGATCAGCAGCTTTGGGACCTGTGTGTTCGTCAAACCAAGATCTGTCTATTAGCATGTCTGTGGTATGAACGAGGAATGAAGGGAAGGTATCATGGGGATGGATATAAAAAGAAGCACTCACAAGGACTTAATTGAGTCAGTGCATCATGTGTTTTCTGGCCCTAGCTAGTAAACTCTGGCTAGACTGTTTCTATGCAGCAAAATGTAAGTTAATAATACAGAGTAAAGGGAAATATTTTATACAAGAAGAACTTGCGACTATGCATAAATGTTAGTGCAGGGCAGAATGACAATATATGCTGAGAGAAACTTACTACAAAAAAAATACTACAAATTAAATAATAATAAAAAAAAATGTATATTTACAATATATCAGATATTGTTTTTTAATCGTATTTATTTAAAATTATTTATTTTAATTTTAAGGCCAAGGAATAAATTGCTAATATTAAAATTTTACAGCATTTGTCCCGAATAAATACAAAATAAACAATTAATTAAAAGAAATCAATCAGGTTAAACGATACTAGTGAATTAAGGCATTAAAACGGTCATAAAGTAAAGTATACAAATTCATATTGATGTCTAAATATAAATAATATTTAGCTAAAATGAACACTTAAAGGCGTTAAATTATTACTGTTTTTAAACAATAACTTAAATTGAGAAATGACAGCAAAGCTCAAGTAAATGTAAGGAAAATTAGCATAAATTATATTTCTTCGAGTAGTTTTTGAATCTAGTTGCTTGTAGCATAAACAACTTGAGAAAAAACATAAAATAGGAGTCTCTAGTATGCGAGTGAATAAGGTAGAGATGCAGTCATATGGGAACTTAAGTGCCACCTGATTTCACAGAAACAACAGCAGTGCCAATGAAAACAGAACCGTTAAATGTGGCCAATCCACGTGCAGTCCTGCTCAGAAGTTACACAACAGACTTGCGCCAACACCGACAAGCCCATATGGGCTGTACGCAGCTGCTGTGAAAGCACACAAGCATTCCCAAACATCTCAACACAAGCTGACCTGAAAACAGACACAATCTCTCCTTGCACAAAAGTTCAGTTATGACAGAAATGCCCACTCTGACCCCGAGTACTGTGATGATCTGTTCACATCAGAAGTGCAGCCACATGTGAAATTCATCATGTAACAACTCGATGAGCATGTGTAAGCGTAAGTAATGTGCATACACTGCAACATGTTCATCCTTGTGGGACTGAAGTACTGTGTGCTGATTTCTGTGCTAGGTCAGGCAATAATTCTTCAGTAAAGTCACATAATTTAGATAAATGGATTCTATGCAGTGAACAGGATGCATCGAAGATCTCAAGAAACCCATTTTGAAGCTTTTAGGTCATGCTAAATATATGCTCATATCCACCATAATAATTATTTTATAATCATTGATTAATTTATATTAATTAAATCAAAACTAAAACTCTGAAAACTAAAAAACAATCAATCAAAGTGAATTTAGCTATCACAATATTATAATATACAGTGTGAAAAATAGGATTATATTAAACTGTGCTACTTAAAGGGATAGTTCACTTTGAAATTAATTTTTGGTATGTTTTATCTTACCTCAAGGGCATCACAAGACCAAAACGAGCAGTTTGTGTGATAAAATGAACAGGATTTATATTGTTTTTAACTCTTGTAACCACAGCCACAAGAGGTAACAAGATAAAAACGATATAAATACTGAACCGCTCATTTTGTGTCTTAGGCCATCAATGTGTACTTACATTTACGAGTCATGTTTAATTTGGACTTCTCTCTGCATGCTCTTTGAAGGACTCCATATACCTCCATTATATGACTGACCAGCAAGAACGGTTTGACCTAAAAATATCAAAATTGAAACTACTGCGGAAACAAAGACACCTACATCTTGGATGCCCTTGAGGTATAAGCTAAAACATACCAAAATCAATCAAACAAAGTGAACTATCCCTTTAATTATAAGTGTTTGTAAAGATTGACTTTAAGTGAGCTTTAAATGATGGTGGAAAAGTATTCTAAAATAGTTTGTCCTTTTAAAATTAGTACAAAAATAGGGGAAATCATCATGCATAATAAAATATCCAATATCAATGATATAGCCTACTTTCTCTTTTGTAACAATAGACCAACTAACTCCAGATAAATCATACGTAAAATCAAAGTATTGTCAAAACAGAGGTCTTAAAGGTTTCTGTCATTAGTTTTTGTACACGTAGCATTTAGGTCATTCTGTTATGGTCTTTTGAATCGGAGAACCTCTAGGTTGCACATTTCCTTCCAGAAACTTACCTCATTAATCAAAAGTACAGTTTCCAAAAAGGAAAAATGAAGAGAGAAAGAAAGACATTTTGGGTGAGTCATTGAATTCTCTGGCCATTTCAGAGGCTGGAATTCAAAGACACACATACTGTAGATGCAAAAACAAAAATGTATGGGAAAAAAAGATGTTTAAATTTGCACTGGTCCCCCTATACGGTTGCAACACACAGCATATGACTGAACTGGGTCCAAACTGGAGTCAGGAGTCTGGATCCCCACAGCTCGTGAATCACGTCATCTCATTCATCAACCACACGTCACCGCCAGCACCCACATACAGTACTACTGTGTGGCCAGAGAGTTAGACTAGAATTACCTAAACTCAAGCATTTGACAAAGAACCGCCTCTCATATTCCTAAATTACAGTCTCTTATACTTACCAAGCCAGTCTGTGGCCTTCTATCTAATTGACTTTATGATAAATGAGCCCGTCCGACCACAAGCAAAACATTTCCAGGAGTTGCAAGAGCATGTTTCACCCTCCTTATGGTTGCCAAACATTTCTAAAGGACTTCAGTGGTCCTCCCAAGTCATTCTATGAAAATATATGACCTTGTGGATTACACGTTCTGGAGAGAGACTTTGCCACAATGGAATAAGTGAAGCAATTCGCACACCAACTTGTGGCTTTAAATACGACACAGTCCAAGTTTGATACGATCATATGGATTACTAAACATTTGAGCAAATTGCAGAACCCTTTAGCATAAATTTGCAAAAACTGACCACTTATAACACATTTTTGCTTAAAATGAACGAATCTTTTTTTCGAGTCATTTGGTTCATTCAATGAACAAAATGACTTGAAAAAAGATTCGTTCATTTTGATGAACGCGTTCGAACAGGAGAGTCACAAACGCGCATCACAGAACAGAGCAAGGCGAGCATTTGTGCTTATAAAACTTAAAGTTTTTCATTTATTTTCGAAATGACTGATCGTTTCGCTAGATAAGACCCTTATTCATCGTCTGGTGTCGTTAAAAGCTGCACTGAAACTCTCATTTGGACCTTGAAACAGTTGGTGTCCAATTAAGTCCACTATATGGAGAAAAATCCTGGAATATTTTCATCAAAAACCTTAATTTCTTTTCGACTGAAGAAAGAAAGACATGGACATCTTGGTTGACATGGGTTTTTTTTTTTTAAGTGAACTACTCCTTTAAGTTTTCACTCAAATTTTTATACTGTTAATTTAATAACACTTTACAATAAGGTTTCAGTTAATGTTTGTTAATTAACATTTCTAAGTGTTTATTAATGTTAATGTAAGTCGTTAAAAATACATCTATTTATTGTTGGTTCCTTTTAGCTCAGATCCATTAAATAATATTAACAGATGCAGCTTTGGATTTTAATAACGTGTAAATGTTGAAATTAAGATTAATAAATGCTTTTCCCTTGTTAGCTAATGATAAATTGCCAATTTAATTTATTAAGTAATTATAAGCTTATATTTATAATATTATTTTACATGTTTGGTCCGTTACAGTTTTTTTTTATATTATCATCAACTGAAATGTCAAATTAATATTTTTTGTCAAAAATATGTTGTATAACCGACTGTTTTAATTTTTAAAGAAATGAATGCAAAAATAATCATTTTCAATAGTGCACTACGGAGTTCTGCAAATGGAAGTGCAAAATTACATTATTTATCATTTAGAATTTGATCATGATAAAACATGGGAGAAATTCTGCCAGAGAGTGAGTGTGATGTTTATGAACTGCCGTCAATATCCTGAGTCTTACACCGGTGTAAACGTGTGCAGAACACAGAGTGTCTATGAGAGATTTACTTCCTGAAAATGGAAGTCTGAAATATTCCTCGACCGCATCGAGGAGCGTAACGCAGGAGGAGGAAGTGACATCACAGAGGAAGAGAATACAGGCGAGTGCCGGAGGAGAATCTTGCATTGGTATGAAAGTTTTGGCCAATGCCTGTTTGAAAATGTCTTTCCAGCGGAAGAGCCGTGGGACGTCCTGGACGAGAGCGTCAGTGCTGGTCCTCCAGGAGCGCCGGATCAGACCCCGGTCTGTGGAGATCCATTGATCCGCTCGCTGGCTGGACTGGAAGAAGGGATCTCGAATGCTCTCGTGTCAGAGGAAGAGTCTGGCTGTTTATCAAACAGTACATGGCAGTGGAGTCCTGTGTGGAAACACCTGACGGACAGTCTCTGGGGTTCGGATGGATGTTTGCCGTGGCCAAAAATTCCTGGGAAAAGAGGAATTTATTGACGTTTTAGGTATGTATTTCAGGGTTTTGCACCATTCGGAATTGCATTATTGAAATTAAAGGTCTAGGCTTAATTCACATAGTGTTTGAACTTTGTTTTCAACATAAAAAAAAAATAATATTGTAGGAGTCACTATTATACGGAAGCGTATTGCACTCACTTGAAGAAACAAAACTACTCTTGTTTTTCTGAATTAATGAGTTAATAATCTCAGAATTTTAAAATATATTTTTCTTGAAAAAAAAATTTCCTCTGTTTTTATGAATTGATGCGTTACTCCTAATTTTTGAGATAATGAAGTCATTAATTCAGAAAAACAGAGTGATTTTTTTTTCAGGAAAAATATATCTCAAAATTCTGAGATTATTAACTCGTCAATTCAGAAAAACAGAGCAAAAACTTTTTCCCATGAAAAATATATCTCTTAATTCTGTGATAATTAACTCGTTAATTCAGAAAAACAGAGCAAAAAACTTATTTCCATTAAAACATACCTCGTAATTCTGAGATAATTAACTTGTTATTTCAGAAAAACAGAGCAAAAAACTTATTTTCAATGAAAAATTATCTCGTAATTCTGAGAATTAACTCGTTAGTTCAGAAAAACAGAGCAAAAACGTTTTTCCATTAAAAAAAATATCTCGTAATTCTGAGATAATTAACTCATTAATTCATAAAAACAGTAGTTTTCTCAAGTGAATGCAGAGTATGTTTCCATATTATTTCCATTATTTCCATATTTCCATAATCTGGAAACTGCACTATTAATGATGAACTCATTCAAGTCTAGTCCTTTGAAGATATAACATTATATATATATATATATATAATTAGAATAATTTTAACAAAGAGGGGTCATACAAAATGCATGTTATTTTTTTATTTAGTACTG
>JAOTRC010000004.1:24599742-24612349 GCA_027497675.1 Cyprinella lutrensis
TTTTAGAATGCTCTAAATTACAGTTTTTCCCATTCATTTCTATGGGTGCCCATTTTTGACCCAAATACAAGATTAAGAAGGGTTTTTCACCCACTTAACATTGTAGAATTGAGTCAAAAATAATTGTTGTGTGTTCAGGAGGCAAACTTAGGAAAAGTAGCCAAGACTTGTACCGCTCAGATCAAGGGAAGTTTTTTTTAAAAATAAATCAAAACCATTTTGCCCACATTTGTCCAGAATACGGTTTCAGGGTTAAATTGATTAAAAGTGACTGTTGATATTTCACAAATTGATATTCCAAATAAATACCGTTCTTTTGAGCTTTCTAATTATAGTGATTTCTGAAGGATTATGTGATCATGTGATTAAGATTTGAGTAATGATGCTGAAAATTCAGCTTTGATCACAGGAATAAATTATATTTTACAATATGTATCCGAATAGAAAGCAGTTATTTTAAATAATAATTCACAATATTACTATTTTTACTGTATTTCTGATTAAAAAATGCCATCGTAAGCAGAAGAGGATCATTTAAAAATTATCTTTTTTTAAATTTTAAAAATCTTACAGTGTCAAACTTTCGAACGATAGTTTGCCGAATTTTTAAACTAAACCTTATACCGTCCACTTTAGTCATTCTACATACTTAGCTATTTTACACACTTTTGGTCTGGATCTCCATCTTTTTACCACATTACGAAAACAAAAGCACTTGAACGCAACACACTGGTAAATACCAGTTCACAAGTGGAAAATATCATATTTACGTGAACGCACCATCACTCTTAGTTTAGGAGTTGTCATTTTTCCTTACAAAGAGTAGGTCTGATTAACTTTTAAGAGAAAACTCTTAATGCGATTTAGGAGTACTCAGATCAAATTGTTTGTGCATATGGCCCCAGATCCTGATTATGAACACCGAAACAGCACCTGCATATTCGGTCTGTACAAGGTTAAACTGATGTGGGTCAGATGATGTCACATTTGATGAGTCAAATACAGACAAAAGCTGATTTGCATACCGCACAGCTGTCCCGCAGGGCATCAAACTTCCGCTGGATTTCGTCCCGATGGGCCTTAAAAAAAAGAAAAAAAATGAGAGTGAAAATTGGCGTGTTTGCGAGAAGTGCACACTCTGCAGTAAAGTGTGTTCGAGCAGAGCGCTGCGAGATGAACTCGAGTGTCATGACAGGTGTGATGTCATGCATGAGAGCGACTGGGCGAGGATGAAACCGCAGAGGAGCGTGGGAAGATGTTTACAGCACAGTGAAGATGAGGAGCACAATGGTACAGAAACACATGATTATTCACTACCATGAGACTAAAGGGGATGAGGGGAGTCTGCAATGTGATGGAATCAAATAATAAAGATTATATCAACTGAAGCGAGTTTGAAACTTTAGCTTGTCAAGCTACAACTACTTGGTTAAATTACAGTCAATCTTACTTCTGTTACTTAACCCTATATTTGATATGCAAACTTCTATGGCCTCTAAATTAGACATCATCAAATCTTCACTGTTGCACAAAATCTACTACATGCCTTCTGTTGTTTGAATAATAATTTAAGCTTTTTGTGCAAGTAAAATCTTTTAGTCTAATTGTAAAAATGTCCACCTCCAGCTCGTTGTTCACTTGTTGCTCTGAATTCTACACTGATTTATATAAAGAAAACATAAGAATAACCTTTATTTTAAGATGAACACTTATTGGACTGAAGCAAGTTAGAAAAATCATGTTCAAACGTGAGTATCAAAGATGATCTGGCTCTTGAGGAATTGAATCTCTCAATTTATTGCATTATATGCCTTAAAGCTACAGAGATTGATCATAAAACTAAGCATTTAAATATCTTACTAAGACCCATCATTGGCAGATATAGAGAGACGACTGATATTTATATGCATTTTATGTAAGAATCTGCTGTGCTGTTTTAAAGATCTCGATGATTTACATTACATGCATCCAAATGTCATCGTGCTTTTTAAAACTTCATTTAAATATCGCCATCTGCACCAAAATGCATTTTATTTTTCAGTTTGAGCCTCTGAAAAAAACTGATGTGTTTTTCCTTCTCAAGTCTAAACTCTATGAGACTATATGAGCTATAAAAGCCTGATGCATTAAATATGATCCTCAAGAAAAAAATAATGCAAACTATTTTTTTTATTATTTTGTCAAAAGTTTCAAAAAACTGTTCCATTTTTTTAAAAGAAAAAAAGGCTTTTTTAACTCTTATTTGAAATGTCAGGTTTAACATAGTTATAAATTTAAAAATAACCCACCATTAAGCTACTTTGAAAAAAAAAAAAACATTGCCAAGCTATTTAATGTAGCTAATGCCAAAACAATGAACCCTTTTGAAAAAGTAGTTACGTGAATGTTTACCTACTAACAAAAAGTATATATTTATATAACTACATCCTATGAATTAATAACTGTTATGACATTAAAATCTTTGATTATGCAATAAATACATTGTTTCCACTTTATTTCGATAGTCCACTTTAGAGATTCTACTGACTTTAAGTAACTGCAGGGTTAGGTGTTAGGGTTCGGATTAGTAGAATAAGTTGACTTGTAGATGCCAAGTTACTTAAAGTCAGAAGAATTTCTGTTTGGGGACCATCAAAATAAAGTATTAGCTGATATTAAAGGGTTAGTTCACCCAAAAATGAAAATTATGTCATTAATGACTCCCCCTAATGTCGTTCCATGCCGGTTCATCTCCAGAACACAGTTTAAGATATTTTAGATTTAGTCCAACTATCGAAAACTAAAGTTGACTATCGAAATAAAGTGTTACCAGACATATTAAACTGCACTATTTAACACTGCAGATCTCAGTAAAATACAAATGTCTTAACTTTTGACATTCCGATTAAATGAAGAGGAAGGAAGGAGATGTTACTCCTGGATGTGAGCCCTCACCCTGAGGACGGTGATCTCCTCCTCGGCCTCTGCAGTCGTCTCCTCCAGCTCGGTCTTGGCCTGATGGAGCTGGATCTCCAGCGCGTGACGGGCCGTCTGCAGACTGCTGATCTGAGCCTCTCTCTCCTGCAGTGACAGCGTGAGCTCCGACACCTGCCGCTTGATCTCCAGCTTCTGCTCCTCGTGTTCCAGACCCATCTGTGGAGGAACAGAGCAGGACCAGTTACAGGGTGAACCTCTGGAAAACACGTCCAGGGCACATTTCACCCCAAAATGTTTTTTTTGAAGAGGTGGTAACCTACTAGGCCCCTGTGTGTATTTTTTTTCTCCTTACATTACTTTTACTTTTATACTTGAAGTAGTTTTGAAACCAGTACTTTTACTTAAGTAAAAAGCTTGAGTTGATACTTCAACTTCTACAGAAGTCTTATTAAACCCTAGTATCTATACTTCGACTTGAGTAATTAATGTGAATACTTTTGACACCACTGGTTACATTTAACAGATTAGAGCTAGAGCATCATAATAATCCTTCATCAGCCACACTGAAGATTAGAAACTATGCTCCCACATTAAAGGAGTAGTTCACTTTAAAAAAACTTTTGCTGATAATTTACTCATCCAAGTCGAGTCATTTGGTTCATTCAATGAACGGAAAAAGATTTGTTCATTTTGATGAACGAGTTCAAACAGGAGAGTCACAAACACGCATCACAGAACAGAGCAAGGCGAGCATTTGTGCTTATAAAACTTAAACTTTCGTATTTATTTTTTTAAATGATCACTCATTTGGCTTGATAAGACCCTTATTCATCATCTGGTGTCGTTTAAAGCCCTTTGAAGCTGCAATGAAACTCTCATTTTAACCCTGAACCGTTTGGTCCCCATTGAAGTCCATTATATGGATATTTTCATCAAAAACCTTAATTTCTTTTCGACTGAAGAAAGAAAGACATGGACATCTTGGATGACATGGGGGTGAGTAAATTATCAGCAAATTTTTTTTTTATTAAAGTGAACTACTTCTTTATGGAAACCATAAGACATCAAAACATCAGCCTACATTTGGGACATGTTTATAGATTCTAGAAACATGGCATACAGGCAAGACTGAAGTTTTTATTTTTTTATTTCAATCAGAGCTCTATCTGAAAGGCTGGTGATTCGAAGGCCAGTCGCCCACCTTGTCATCTGATTACCCTCATCTTCGTTAGAGACGTCCTGGAGAGCAGAGTTGTCCGAAAGGTCACACATGAAAGAGCCGTTTGATCAGACAGCAGTCTGCTCATTCCTACCAACGACCAACGTTCTAAGGTAAGTGCAAATTCTTCCCAAAACAGAAGAGATAGAGATAGTCAGAACATGCAAGATGTTATGGACTTTGAAAGTGCTGACAATGATTCTTGAAGAATAGCTGGACTGCCTCCAAAACATATCTCTTCCAAGAAGTCTATCTGAGGTAGTCTACTGTACACTGATGTGTTGTAATAATGGTAGATAAAACAAAACTACGCTCTGAAAACAAACCAGTCATTGACAGATTCCAATCTTTCCAAAACAGACTTGTTATGGATGGACTATGCAATGTAACAGTTCCATAAAGACTACTGGTACCTTCCACCACTGACTAAAACACCTTCCAGTTGGCTTTGATTGGAAAGGTCACAACCTACTGTACATTGGATTTTTTTTGTTTAACATATCAAAGAAATCAAAGCCCTACCATTAATCCAAGGTCAGGCCTTGTGGAATGAAAATTAGATTTTGCTGTTAAGACATGAAAGTCAAAGCTCAGATGCTTACAGAGTAGCGTTTCTTCCTTAACTGTTGACATTACACCAGAAACAAGGGCCTTCAGAGAGGAATGTGGACAAATCTGCAGAGGAAAGGTTCAAGTTTGTGAAGAACGAGTGTCTTGGTCCCTCTTTTTCTTTAACGCACATATTTTTACCTTCAGAATGTGACGAAACATGTGTTTCTCATTTTATAAGCTTAGTAAAAGTGATAATGTTTGAAAATATTAGAGTGATGGATTCCAATCGCATTAAAAATAAAACAGGAAATGTAAAGGGAATTAAACGAGAGGGAAAAGTACAGATGAGCATTTGTCATATTAACAACGCTAACAAATCAAATGGCTCGTAACCAGTTTATATGAAGTGCTAACTGAAGAAATGTTTAGGGAACTAGCACATTATCTGTAAGATTAAGCACATTTTTTAGATCTACAATAGTAGATTCTGATCTTTCTCAAGGCATTAGAGAAAATTCCAATCCATGGTGCTGTTTCCTGTGCTTTTCTGCTCTGTCTTAGATTCAGAGCAGACGTAGAGCCGGAAGACAGCTGGAAGAGGATTTACATTTTTCTGGCTCCAAATCAAGGAATTTTTGTAGCAGTTTCACATAGTTTGGTAGCAAGCTTTTCTTAATGTTCACCTGATGAAGTAAAGTCTCATCTGAAACAAGATTACTAGCATTAAAAACACTGAAATTGTTGATTTCCAGGCAACATCAAGTGAAAGTTCAAACTCTACCTAGGATAGATCTTATGTCGTGTAACAATATTGACTTTATAAGAAAGAACACATCAACACACATACTCCTCTTGCAAGACAATTTTGTCATGCCTCCTCTCACACTGTTTCATAAAAAAGGGATTTTTCCTTCATTTCTTCTATTGATGTTTATGGTATTCATGGATTAGTTCCACTCTGTCTCATTCTGCATTTAAAGTGGGCATCTCTCAATTTGGATTAGAGAGATTTGTTCGTCTCCTGTTCGTTCCTTAAAATCATATTCCTGCTACCTGCTTGGAAAGAAACGGGCTATGAGATGTCAAAAAAATATGTTAGGACCCTCCTTTAATGAAATACTACAAGAATTTTCAGAATTTCCATGGGAATATCAGTGAAACAGCGTCAAAATAAAGAGCAAAAGAAAGAGTGAAAGAAAGGGATATTGAGGAGAAAGGGACAGTGCAGGAGAAAGAGGGGAAGAAAAGGACAGTGGTGCGGAGAGAGTGTGAGGTGAGGGGAGAGAGTCTACAAAGGAGCGCTTGTCAAGCTGCCTGGCGCGTGAGAAACCTGATGCCCCGCTGCAGATGTGGCCAGGTTTATTTAACACCACCTACCTAGTCCAACAGAATCCATTATATCCATTCTCATACTGCTCCACCCTAAACCACCTCTCCTATAGCCACTAAACCCACCATGGCAATCAGCAGCCATTCAATCCATCCATTTCATGTTTGACGACCTAACGTTTTTTTCGACATCTCCAAGGTCTGACTCCCCATCACACTGCCGAACTCCATCACAAAGGCCCATCTGCAGCGTGAGGCCATACAGCTTTACCCCAAGAGTACAAGACTTTGACCAAAGCCTCTGTTGTTTGCCTCTCTTTGACCCTCAAAAACCAGTCACAGTGTGTCCAGAAGTTCTCCTGTTCTTTATTCTGTTCCACATCGCTCTGAGGTGCTGCCAACTCAAACACAGCAATGATTGTTTTCACACAGTAAGAGTAACAGATGAGGTTGATGACAAATGGAAAAGAAAGAATAAAAGTGAAATGATTTGGCTAGATTTCTGTTGGAAAACTAATAAATTAAAACTTGCCTGCGGTCAGGTGAAAGTTTAAACTGCGGTCCACAGTGACTCATTGTCTGAAATGGTCTTGGAGGACAGTACTGCCCTTGGGTTGCACATGTTTTAATTTCCAGAACAATCCAAAGTGGTTAAAATAACCAGTTCACAAGAAACACGCACTCTGTCACCAGGCTGTACATCTCAATTACGCAGTGTCTGGTATGCTATAAAAAAACTGCAACTGGCTTGAACCAACTTAAAATGAAAGCCTTTACCCATCATATAAACCACTAGTAATTATGCAAGTTCAACTTCATTGAACTTCGATTCATAAAAATCCATCCAGTAAAAAACAAGAAGTATTTACAAACGAGTCATTGAATCATTCAAGTTTTTAATTTTATAATTCACATTATTTGAGCCTTTTAAATAGACTCCAGCAATTAACATTTTGTCTGAACTTCTAGTAAAATCCATGTTATTTTATTTAGTTGTCTGTTGGGAGAATTGTAATCTCTGTTTTAAACAAAATAAAATCAAGATAGTGATCGTTTAACATTTACTTCATATATTGTTGAGTTTCTAAATAAATCAGAACCCATTCATAATGTAAACAAGTAAGTTTTACAATCTCAGTCCAAGGCCCAATTTAGAAGGCATTTGTGTGAACCTCTAGTTCCAGGATGAGTGGAACTAGAGGTTCCAGTCATCCTGGAACTAACATGCTCGGCACAATTGTTGCTTTACAATCCCGTTTTCCTCGGTTTTCCTCCGCTTTAATCTACACAACCGGAAATGGACGAGCATCCTTGCGTCAAATGCGGAACTTATGCGTGCATATAGCCCATACAACTGCCTGGAAGCTTCTAGTAATTCTGTAGACATTGTGTAGCTAGTTCAGGCAAGTTTAATAAGGGTTAAAGTTAAACTCTTCAGGAAGGTAGCTTTACAGGATCAGGAATGAATGGACACCCCTACATTTGAGGGTCTATCAGTTGGTAACAAAAGAACACACATGAACTGATTTCTTGCCTAGTGATTTCTGGCTAAAACCTAGTCAAAATT
Source organism: Cyprinella lutrensis (assembly GCA_027497675.1). Taxonomy (NCBI): domain Eukaryota; kingdom Metazoa; phylum Chordata; class Actinopteri; order Cypriniformes; family Leuciscidae; genus Cyprinella; species Cyprinella lutrensis. The sequence continues at coordinate 24,607,326 of JAOTRC010000004.1, forward strand.
CAGAGAGTTAAAATCATTATACTTTTGCCAACTGTTGATTGTTGATTGTTGGAGTTGGTCTTGACGTAAGAAGCTAGCCCATAGCAACTATCTTGATGGTGTATCCCTCTTGTAAAGCAAATGTTTGAACAGCTATTGAGGATGGAGAACTTTAATGTGTATTTATAATACACAAAAAGAAAGACTACCTATAGTGTCACAACAGAAGAATATATTGGACGTCTTCCCAGACTTTGTTGCATTAAGTCAAAACAAATTTCTCTGTTGACTGAAAGATGTAGGAAGTCTACAATTAAATGGAGAAGGTACGTGTGAAAAGACTACATCTCTTTCAGTGGAACAGGGACGCACACAGTAGGTCCACAAGGACAATAACATGACTTAGGAATAGTGTTTTCAACTTGCGCTCATTTGCATGAGAAGGGTGCACAGCGGTTGCTGGTTCCACTTTGTTTGGTGTGTGAAAGACCGCTTTCTTAAACGACTCTTGAAAAGAAAGCTTGTCAGGCTAGAAACTAAGGAATTCTACACCAAACCATGTTGGCTGGATTTAAAAGGAGTTTGATTAGTGAGGCCAGCTAAGACAAAGATCTAAACCATCAAATTCAGACAACCATGTGTCAATTGTAGCCAAAGAGAAGACTCAAACGGACTTATATTGACCTCACTTGTCCATGAGCCAAGACATTAGGCTGGTTTTTGAGTTCAGGACAACTCATGAATCTCATCTGCCATGATATTCTGGAAAAAGTGTGTTTTTAGCTATACCAGATCCAAAATGAAATTTGTAACACGAAGCAAGTAGATTGCATTGCATACATTTCATTACTGCCACAATTGTCTTCTATGATCAGTTTACATGCTAACTACTGCCATGCCAGAATTAGTGTGAAAGGAATCTTTGTGGGCAATTTAGTTAAACTGTTGACATGTGTATAGCTAGCTACCAGAATGGTACACACCTGGTATAATGTCTAAAAATCATTGGAAATCAAATCAATAGGCCCCTACTGGTGACTGTAAGACAACAATGCACACTAGCTAGACCACATGTTTGCATTGCACTGGCCAAGTATTCAAGTCTGCATATGTTTTTGGCACTGTAAAACTATATATCTGTTGGGAGGAGGGACAAAAAAGAGTAGTCTTGTACTTTGGTGAGTTATGACAGGAAATATGACTTCAATTCTCGGCTTGGGATTTGACAAGCTTTCTTTAATCATGAGCTAGCTGCTGAAATATGGGGAAAACCAAGCTTAAACTACAGATCAGACATTCAATAAGTACATTTACAAGATCACTGTGGCTGTACGTCCATAAAAAGAGGGAGTGTGAAGAAAATTACCTCTACATCCAAGACTTAAAACAGGAAGACTGTTCATGTGTAATTATAAAAGTGGATGGATTCATAACTGATCTGACTCCCTAATACCATATTTGGTGAAAATCACAGACGTTAAGATGCGTCAACTCAGTTACCCAGCCAGCCACTAAAAAAATTACAAGTTTCCTAATATGCTTAAATTCAAATGATGATGATTGTCCATTCCTATTGATTTACTGTGATATACAGTGCCAAGGGTTGAAAGCCTAGCGAAAGTCAACAAGTGGCCTTACCGCAGAAAGTGTTCTGTGGTAGCATTCTCTTCTTAGATGGCTGAAACAATCCATAATGCAGACATGTTCTTTTTCAACATCCACCACACTTTCCAGACTTGGACAGGCAACGTTTTCTTAGGTCCTGCTGATGGCACTCAAAGTGGGCTGTAATTAACAGGCCCAGGGCCTGGTCTGCATTACTGAGGGCAACTACAAGGAAACGACTGCCTATTACTTCACGACCGAGGGTCTGTTAATCAGCCTATTAGCGTTTAATTGAGGGTAGTTAATTAGAGAGGCTATGGGGGTGGGTGGCTTGCATGGAGGGTGGGGGGCTAATGGGGTCTGACTGTGAGAGTAGCTGGCTAGGCAACCTGAGACTATTGTTACGGATATGTTTACACAAGCCTGGTGATTGATTGGAAAGACAATTAGCCTTAATTATACCTGCCTATTCCCCTCTCCAAAAACAGTTTAGATTATATAAATTATACCTATGGCCTCTAAATACAGGGAAAAGGCTGAACAGAATTCACAACACATTTACAGTGGTCTAAGCCAGACTAAGCGAATCCTTGACAGCAAGTTCAAGAAGTTATAAATTGGGCTAAAAGGAACAGTAATAGACTGATATCTGACAGTATGATTAATCTGCCTATTTTTGGGCCAATTTAAAATGAACTGCATTGGACTATAATAAAGTTTATGTCGTCGGTTAACAGATATTTTAGAAATTGTTACAATACTACTACTAAAATTAACATTATTATTGTTGTTGTTATGCAAGCTATTTGTCATAATAAAGACTGTAATCGATTCATGTATTTGATTTGAAATACATTTATTTTATGCCAAGTACACTACAAATGCTTTTACATATTAATGTACTTACCCTGCAAGTGAACTAAATTGATACATTTAAAGTCTGCTAAATTGAAACAACTAATTTTGTACGTAGTTATCCAGAAATAGTACTGAGGTCCAACTAAAAGATATATTTAAGTATATTTGATTGTGCTATTGCAAGTATACTTTAAGTGTACATTAAATATCTTCATACATGCACCACATGACTGTCCATTTTATCCACGCACTGCTATTACAGAAGCTGAGACCAGAAGCCTATTATATCCCTTTTAAAACTTCCATTGGATTTAATGTCCTGTAATAGCCAAGTCAGCCATTCCAGTCAACTGGAAAGCAGCTCACCACTGGGACTAACAGTCTTACTTGCCTATACACCTCCTCCCTGCTCACTTCCATCTAGAAAAAAAGACAGGGGCACAAATCCAATAAAGTCCTTGACAAAGGCTTTCTTCTTGCAATCAGATGCCAAATAACATGCGATACTGCCTAGAGTGAACTAATTGCCACCTCTGGACAGCTCTGTTGGACTCAGTCAGAAATAAAACAAGACCTTGTGACACATTCCGAACTAAAGATGACATGATTTCTTAGTTGTCAGTGGAAGAAAGGTGAAGACTGGAGGTTGCAGGGCAGCCCCATGCTGGGTTGACCTGACTTTATGTCCCCAAGGAAACTAAGAACAGGGACTCCTGATTTAAAAATGTCCACACTGGTCATAAAGTCCAGAGTGCGACAGATTAAGGTTAAGGCCTGTTTTAGTGGAGGGTATACTGGATGAGTTACAGAGGTGTTAAACAAATTAGAAAATCGAACACAACTTCCTTACTGTATTGGAAAAAAAACATTTAGTATTATATGTAAAGTCTCTAATTTAAGTTTATTTTATTAAAAAAAAAGATTTATTATAAATATTCAGTTTAAATATTGTATGAACTGTACTGAGAATAATCAATTTAACCTAAAAATCTTAGGCTAATGGTACAAAATAGACTTCATTTTTTCTTTTTAGGTTTTTATATTTACCCAAATAGCACTTCAGAAAGAATTAAGACCAAAAAACGACAGGAGAATTAAGGACAACCACTCCACCCAAAACAAAACAAACCAAACAAATATTCATCGGGGACCACCAAGCCTGCATCATAGATTGAAATAAATTTCCTTGAAAGACATCTCAAAAACTCTCCCTTTTTTATAAAACCAACTGCACACTGTATACATGTTTTCTTCCTCTGTCCTTATTATAGCTGTATTATCTACAAGGTTTTTCTTAATCATCAATGGACAAGAATGCTAACAACCTGAGTTCAAAAGGGCTGAAGACTCATCTGCATGCTAGCAATGGGCCCCAGACCCTTAACATATCTATTCAAGCTGCCACTCTTTTCATGTTGCCACTCACCCCTCACACCATTTAACGCCACATCTGACAGCGACCACACACTAAAATAACTGAAAGCACTATTGGGTGTTAAGTGGTGGACTGGGTAATCTTACAGCTATATGGAGACAGAAAAAGATAAGGAACCACTGGTGTTACAAGAAGCTGCTGATATTAAACTTACATTCACATGCATTACATATATTTGATGCAAAATTATAACAAGACAACAAAGCTGGATAACAAAAAACATTGACATGACGTATCACATTTTCCTTGATCCTTTAAAGGGGTCATGAACTGTCTTTTTACTTTTTTATATATATATTGTTGTCTAGGTTTGCTTGGTTTTTACATTAAAGAAAAACATCAACATGAATAAGTAATAGGCTATTTTCTACCCTAGTTTTGAGCCCAACTCAAAAACGCTCAGTTTTTATGGGCATCTCGCATTGAAGACTTGGAAGTCAACACCCACTGCTGTGAGTGGATAACAGTTTTGCATATTATAATGAGTTTCACTCTCGATCTGGTTTGTCATAGGTCTATGTTATTTAGCTATGCGTGTAATTTGCGTATCGGTGGGCGGGGCTAAACCGGCCGTGGTAAAGTAGGCGTTGATCTTCTTCTGCGGGGATGGAATTTTATCCTCTTTGACGCCTAGTTCCCCACTTTGAAAAACAAGTCGTTTGCTGAGCCTGGTGTCAATAAAAGCTTTTATTGGACCAACAAAGACATTTTCAGTTCTGAAACTTACAGGATATTCTGATGATGACCTCTTAGTTGTCAAAAGCTCAAGGAAAATTTGATTTCTCAGTTCATCACCCATTTAACATAGGACTTTGTACTATTAAAACATCTCGCAAGTTTCACAGTTTAAACCATCTTCCCCATTAAGAAAATACATTATTTGACCAAGCTCCAAAAATGGTTAGCTTGGATATTGTGGGATCTGTGATGTCACATGAGCAAATTCATGCAAATTACACATGACTGCCTATCAAGAAATTGACTATTAGTATTACATAATCGCACCATATGCTGGTGTTGAATCTTTTTTTTGTGCAACCTCAATAAACACATTAAGTTAATAATTTAAAAAAATGCATGTCAAGACCTCTTTAAAACTCATATTCGTGACAAAGAGGGGAATGCAAATCTAGCTTTCTACACTTTC
>JAOTRC010000004.1:24615448-24639926 GCA_027497675.1 Cyprinella lutrensis
ACTACTTAAGCGTTACCTTGTCATCCCGCAGGGACTACTAGTGATGTGGCCCATTATTTTAAAGTGAAAAACATGTTGACTCCTAACTAACTACAAGTGCTAGCCTACCTTGTCATCCCGTAATTTTTACACAAGGTAACGCTTGTAGTTAGTTAGGAGTTAACATGTTTTTCACTTTAAAATAATGGGCAATGAATTCAGTCAACTTGAAACAGTTGTGCATGTAAATATATCCAGTGTTAATACAAAGATGAATTTCAGATCAGAAGCTGAGCTGCATGTCTTAATTTTTTTTATTTTTTTATTTTTTTATTTTTTTTAGATAATTAAGATTATCTTGTTCTCTTACTCACTCTCTTTCTCTTTTTTAAATTTGTGGTTTGTCGGTGTTATTTTGTTGAATAAGTTTTCACTCAGTTCTTTGTATTCCACACTCAGTGAGGAAATGCAACTCTGTCTCGATTTTGCTGCATTTGCAAAAGTTGGCACAACTTATTTTCGAAAGGCAGCCATGTTTTTCTGTGTCTGCTTATTTATCCTGCTAGGTTATTTCTGCTGTGTGTTGTCAATGTGGCTCTCACATTTCTGTCAGTCACAGAGGATAGGTTTTTCAGGGCCAGATTTAATCTTGTATGTTACTTTGTGATTTTGTTTGCTTCAAATTAAGCTTTGTGGCATATTTGTGGCATGTGACATATTCCTTGACAGAACTGACCACACAATTATTTTTGAAGAACATAGAATACCAGAATGTTACCAGAATTTATTTGAAATCTTTCCTACCCATCTATCCATACTCATTGTTATATTAAATGTTCAGTACTGAGTAGGCTAACCACTCTGTTGAGTAGCATTGAACGTTTCTGTTGATTTTTACATGTGAGGTGGCTAATTGATTTTAAAGTTAGCCCACTGCAACAGCAACACACTTAATCCACACACTCATTGCAGGAATTCACTATAATTACACAGTAATAGGGAACACAAAGGCCCCCATGCTGGAAAATCAGGAGTCTGCCAGCCTAGAAATATTGAGTGTGTGAGAGAGAGTGTGTATCTGTGTGTGTGGCCTGATAAACTCTACATTATGGGGATAAAATGTTCACACAAAAATGGCAATATATGAAATGCTTGTGATAATAGAAAACAGCTTCTAAATCAAACTACTTGATGTTTTTTGAAAATGTAAAAATGTGTAAGGAGATAGAATATAGCCTACAGTTTGTACAGTATAAAATCATTGTGTCTATGGAAAGTAAATCATCGTGTCTATCTAAGTTGAAGGAGAACTGCCTGCAACTAAATATTTCAAAAACTGTTGGTACTGTATGTTCTTCAGTAAAACCAATTTAGCTTCATTTATTACAGACATAATAGCTGCTGGCGAAAAATTACGAATCGTAATATAATAAAAATATCTAAATAATCAAGTTTGATCTAGCAAATTTCCACTCAATTCGAAATGACATGTCAACCGACGCTGCACAAATTTATTTACATTCCATGATTTTCAGCCACCTCAACTCTTTAATAAGCTGGTCTCAAGCAAGTCAGAGCACAAAAAGACCTTTGGAAACATTATATAAACAAGCCATTAAAATCATACACAAAAAACAAACAAACAAAAAAAACAAGGCACTATCATCACTGTACAATTTAAAAAAAAACAGACTTTTAAACTGGGACAGTATTCCTACATTTTTCAATTTGAGTCTTATATACGTGACTCATGATTTGGCCCCAGCTCCTCTGGCTGAGTTCATCAGCCAAAGAAACAGCTATGAGGGCGTCACTCAAGGCTCTGCCAGAGGGGACTGTGTCGTCCCTCTGCGTAGGAGCGCTTTTAGTCGCTCGGCCTGGTCAGTGAGGGGATGGAAATGGAACTCTATACCTGAGGAGGTTAGACAGCTCAATAGTTACAAGGCTTTTATAAAAAAACTTGAAAATTTGGCTCATTAACAATTATGTCTGCCAACATTAAAAGCCGAACCAAAAGCTGTATCATATATCTAATATATAATAGCCTTTTTGTAAATGTGTTTTTTGTGTAGTTTATTATTGTAACAGGACTGTGTACCCTAAGTTATCTTATAGTGTTATTTATATTGTAGTTATTTTTTTAGTAAATTTGCCATAGACCTTTAAATGTTTTTACTGGTTTGTATTGTAATGCTTTTTTACATCTTGGCCAGGGGACTACAGATGAAAAATAGCCTTTTGGCTAATTCTGGCTTTTTTTAACCATGTTTGTTCATGCGTTTCTTATGAAATTGCACTGTCCCCTTTTAAATAAACCAATAAATCAAATCAAATCAAATCAAAAACTAAGAAAATATGCAATATTTAAATACAAAATAATACTTAATTAAATATACAACATATACAAATTGCCTCCTGAGTTCAGTGATTAACTAATTAGAATCACAGGGCCATGTAATAAAAAAAAAATACCAATAGTCCACACAAATATTGGGTGGCTACTAAACTTTAAAGCCTTTGCTATGACATTTTAAAATGCAATCCAAGTGGTCAGCTCACTAAGTTTTAGAAACAGATCTAAGGTCTTACAAGCAGACAGGATGGCTGGCATGTCAAACATTTGCTATGGAGGGGTCATGGCCACGTTGAAGTAGTTGTGCAGTTGCTAAGCGACGCAGCCATTTGTGTCATTCATTAGTGACCAACCTCTTCCACTTACTTTAGGGTAAACTAACTCAGCCATATCAATTTGTGCTATACGCTTTAACTGGGGTGTATTTTTATAAAATAAATAAAGCCTCGTCATTGTGACGAGGCTACATCTGGGTCTTAGAAGAAGCCCTGGAAACTTGGCTCTTGTAGTAGTTTTCCTCTTTGGGAGGTTTTTCTGCAAAAGTCCAGTTCAAACCAAAATGCGTCATGTTTCTATTTCAGACGGACCACAAACAAACACTTTTTAAAGGGTTTGGTACTCATTCACACTGATATGGATACCACAGCTACCACTTCAGGGTGGACTGACGTACCAAAGTGGCACTGCATACAAAAGATACAATTTATGTCTGTATTTTCCCAGTTGCAATTTCCCACTTAAATTGAGCCATTCAGTGACACACTGTCAGTGAAATAACCTGACAGATGATGTCTGTGTCATATTTTTTTTTGTTTATCATTATAATTTTGGTTAAGACTAAAAGACTTAAAGCATATGATCAAACAGTTTTGTTAGGGAAAATCCTTCACAAAACCTCTCTTGATTTCCTTTACCAAACCTTGCCAATCATGGGCTGAAACAGGAAATACAATGAGCCAAAGACACATAAGATGGACTTACCGCACATGGCCTTCCTCCAACGATATTGAAGCCTAAAGATCCAGAATCACGATGAAGTATAGCCATGACACTTTTGGTTTCTCCGCCCTGAAAAAGAAAGAAAAGTATAAATGGCCCATTAATTCCATTTAAAACCATGTATTTATTTCTATTCGGAAAGTAGAAACATCTGAGCTTCCAAACTAAACATTTCAAATTAGGGATGTGCCTAAAGCCAAATGCTATGTTGGAATAGGAAATGACTGGCATTTTACAAGATCTGTTGCACACTAAATCTTCCAACATCATCCCTTCACGTGATAAGTGAAATCTGATGTACTGTAATGTATCTGACTACCGCAGCAAGCCTAACCATGTCCCTCCAGGGCCTCCGTAGAATGCGTTATTCATTTTCAGTGCCTTTCCGAATACGGATTTCGGATTCTAGGACATCCCTATTTCAAATATAACCCTTCAGGGTGTGTTTTTATAGCACAAGCTCTTAAATCATCCGTAGGTATCACGATTTACATTTGGCTGTGACCAAAAGTGGTGCGTGACCAAACAAGTACAGAAGTGCACCTGTTACAATCATTAAACATCATGCAAAATACAGAAGTCATCTCAGCTTAAAGCATCTCGGAAAAGGAGCTTTCAAAAGGCCAGCGGCTTTAAGGGCTAATGCCTTGTTCCTTGCTCATTTGGTCGTGTATATTAATACATCTATTCTGCAGCAAACGGCTCTCTCAACAGATGAACGGCGGAACGTGGACATACAAATGGAGTCAGCATTTTATTCCTCACTTAGGCTGCACTGCGTAGAATCAGAGACTAAAGCAGCTGTCATTTCTGTATGCCACAGAATACAGTGTCTAAATATAATACAGACATCAATGGCAGGCATGTACAGTGTCCTCTACACTATCTTTGCTGAGTGTATGCAATGTACGCCTCAAAGTGAGAGCAGGTCATGGGAACAAGTCCCATAATTCCATGGGAAACATTGTCCGACACCACTTAATATAAATGCGCATCACTGTTGTTAATAAAAATTTGGAGGATGACTCATCTAAAAAAACGAAAATTCTCTTGAATGGCAAAAACAAACATATAGAAAGATAATGCTTAAATCAGTTGAAATGCTCTAGTGGTGATATGAAATTTTTTTGTGATATCATTTTTTTCCCTCCAGAGCAGCTGGATCAACAGCCCAGCATTGAGCAGACAGGCCCAATCCTGCAAATGTCAGCTCCCCATCATCGCCTTCCTTTCCCAGCCCTGCTTCAACTCACTTGACTGATGAACCATGTGATGGGAACAGCAAGAGAGACTTCATTCCCCAGCAGGAAGGCAGACACTGGTACTAAGGCATCATTCAGAGCCCATAAATATGTTCACTCACTGGGAGGTTGCCTTAGGATCTCATGCTCCTTCATAGAGCGGTCAAGGGAGGTTATCTGTCACAAGTGTAACTCACTGACTTTTTCCATGCTCTGATGGAGTCCTGAGGTGAGGATAAATTATAGCTAATCTGAAGGGCATCACACATGCCAGAAGATGTCATGGTACTTAATTTAAGGCACGGCAAGGACATAAAGCACTAACAACAACAAAAAGTAACAGAGTAAGGTCGTTGTTTCATTATTTGGACATGATGTATCTTTTTAGTGACTAGACTACACCAAAGTACCTCAGTATTACTGTCATTTTAGCATTGGCGTGCACTCTACCGCTCAATTACTGATGTAGCCTACTGACAATGTATAAAAATGCTGTAATTTTACTTTTAAATATGCTACCATTTTAAGTCAATTTTTTTTAGTGTTCCCTCAGTGAAAAGTGAAGGACAAAATTTAATGTAGCTCTTTAAACGCCTAAAAATAATATTACACATAGCACACTATATAACAATATGTTTTTTATGCTATAAAGTCCATACTAAACTAGAAAGTTCAATTAAAACCGATGAAGTCTACACTGCAAGCCAGCTAGTCATGCATCTTTCAGGGTTGGAACTTGGAAGGAATCATAACAACAGCAAACACCTGAAATTAAAAACTGTATGCACCTCATGTGCATGACAACAAACAGCCTTGCATTAATATCAACAAGCAATAATAATAATAATAACATGATATTCCCCAAAGAGTGTAAATTAAAAAAAAAAAACATCTAATTTACCGGTATACAACAATAATGTACCAGAAACAAAAGCTTTTCCTTTGTGATTTTTTTTTTCTGCGCAGAAAGACGATAATTTTAAAACTATCCCAGTTTACACTTTTCCGTGAAAACGACTAAAATCGCTGTATTCTCCTGTCAGGCCAGTAGTTGGCGATGCCACTTTGTAAAGAAACACTATATGCTTATAGACCTAATGCGCCATGAGAAACAAGTATGCAGAATTTCTTGGAAATACTGTGTTTGAATTTTTGTTTTTGGGGTATCTCTGTATTTCTGGCATCATTGTTGAAGAGTAATTAGCTCTTGAAGTGGATACTTGTTGCAGCTAGAGTTAACGAAAGTCATCATAATGTTTGAAGCAGATATCGTCAAAAATTAATCTCTTCCGTGAGATTTTCAAAAAGATGATTCTCTTCCTCTTTTTGAAGTATTTTTCCTTTAAATCCTTCTTTGTTTGGCTTATGCCTAAACAATTGTATTTTGAGCACTTGCGTTGTTTTTGCCTCTTCACGATAAGCTTGTTTGAGATGCGCCTTGCCTCGCCTGAAATGTATGCGAGAGTAGGCGGCTGGAGTGATAGAAGGAGTGAAAAAAGCGCAGGCAAGCCGGACAGATCTCGCTTCTCGCGGTGGATCAGACACCTGTGAGATCAAGGACTAATATCGCGGCCCGGATTCGTGGGATTCACGCTTGTGGACGCTGTTGTTAATAAACTGTAATTTAAGATATGTTGCTTTTATATAAAAAAAATATATTGAACTAGACCAAAGTAGGCCTACTTATTTTAAGTACAAAGTACATATTTAATTACAATCCAAATATGTGTTTATCAATCTTTTTTTCTTTAATAGGCGTATTTTTATATTTTGTTTTAATAAAAATGACATCACATAATAACTCATATTGCACTGTCAAAGAGTTTTATTCATTGTTTTTGACATACATCGGCATGACATTAAGGCGGATCGCACACATTTCTAACCGGCATGCATCTCGCGCTGATCACAGGTGATCGGTTCTGCGCAGATTTTGCTCATCTCAGACAAGCCTGATGACTCGCTTGCTAGTCTGCTAAATGACTTTTGCAAATGTAAATGTCAGTAGACTAGGAGGATTTTAAAATGAGCGTTTCATTGATTACTCTGTAAGATCTTAACTTCACGCTGTGGAAATGCAAACCGGAAGATAGATAGCGCAGCTGAAAAGGGGCGGGGCTAAATAATACGCAATACCTATGCATGACGTTTCTGTTTTCACTAATTAGCATTACGTGGAGACAATAATGGTATTGTTTTCAAAAATGTGCACTTTGAACAAGTTTGCGTTTTGAATCTAATGAAATGAAAATATTTGTGCGGTGATGGAAAAACGTCCTTTCACTCCAGTTATAAACGTTGTTCCAGGCCAGGCTTTAAGTATGCGCGTTGTTTGGCGTTTAGCTTTTCCTCTTTTGGAACTTTTTTGTTGGAGGAGAAGAAATAGGGTAAGTCACTCCCCAATATTTGAATGAGACGTTACAAGTTACTGTAACTGGATATTAATTACTTCCAAGCATGTTTCTAAAACAATAAAAGCAATATCACACTCACAATCGACAAGTTATGTCAACATGGCTACACCTCTTGCCTACCGCCCATTCAAGCCAATTTCAGTAGGCTACACTCGAGTGATATCGCCTTAGAAATGGAAGTCATGAAGAGTTTAAATCTAAACAACACTGACTTTAAAATTATAAATAAATAGGTGTCTTAACACCTGAATACACTTGTGAAAAAGTAAGGTAAAATATCAAATTACCAAAAATCAGGCTGGTTTTTCCACACTGATTTTTTTTTCTCAGAGAAAACTGGACCAAAAATCAGGCTACCAGAGAAAGAGCTCATTTGGAAACGGACAGCATTAAAATGTACCATTTTAACAAGTTTCTGCCAAATAGCCTACTGTAAAACCGCTATTATGAGATGCCATTCACGCAGTGCAAGAAGCAGACGTTTCAGACTTTTTGTGTGGTATTTAATAATGGTAGCCAATATAATATTTTACCAGTAGGCTAGTGGATAGTGTTATTAAAGTGCTGTCATGATTCCTCTCTTACCTTACACGGTGGAGAGAGACTCTTTGACAGCGAGTCAATCCTGGCGCTGTATTCCGTGAATTTCTTCTGATACTTCAGCGCTGTCATCTGAAGCTCGTTATGAACAGCAGACAGTTGCGCCAAAAGTGATTTCTCTCTTTTAGTCGATTTCAGAGCTTGTTTCTTCAGCTCCTTATCCAAGCTGACAACTTTCCCTTGCAGTGCGCCGTTGTGCGCTTTGAGGGCTTTCAAACAGCAGTGGTTGTCCAACTTCTGCTCCTTATGAGTGAGCATCAATCCGCATCCACTCTCGCATATCCCGACCGCTCTGTAATCACACGATTCACGCATGTGAGCATCCATATCTTTAAGGTTCAGCACCTCGCTGCAGCCCTTATTCCTACATTTGGCAGGAGAATAATCGCACATCTCCGCGTGCTCCGCCAGATGCTGAAGTTTGACGATCTTCTCGCAGCCCCGCGCGTGATTGTCACATTTAATGTCCAACTTTAATATTAAGTTTTTGAGAGGAAGGACGTGGTTGAGCTCTTTGGTGGAGATCCTTTGGCATTTGACCGGGCAGCTGCTCTGCTGAACGACCCACGGCAGCACACAGCCGGCGCAGAAGACGTGACCGCACGGGGTGGTGAGCGGATCCTCCAAAACTTTATTACACAAGTTGCATTTGAAGTCTGGGTCCACAGCCCCTTTGAAACGATCCAACTCAAATCCCATTTTTATATATATAAAGATCCAAAAGCAGAACCAGGGCTCCCACAGAATAGAACAGGGGTTTAAACGCTCTTCGGACTAAGTCATTAGAAGAGCTCAGAGAAACTGAGTGGACTAGTACGAGAACTTCTACTGACTGAACTAATTGCCTGAGACTTCCTATGGGGGAAAGAAGTGTTGCAGATTTGGGTACCGTAACTATCTGAAGAATTGCGCATTCAACAAGTTGACTAAAAAGTTGACTCGTGAGCCAAACTAAAATGTATGGCTGTTCACCTCTTGGATAACAAAATATCAAGACAGTGGCTTTTGTACAAAGAAATATAGGCCAAGCACACTTTTCAAGTGAAACATTAAATAAAAAGTTGTAGGTTTAAATGATTGATAAACAGTAGGCTAGACCAGAGATAGTTATCAAACTTTTTACTATAGTAAATATTTTTCATTATAAGTCATTACATTTATATGTATTTAATATATAGGCTAATTTAAAATACTTACAAATAAATTATATCGTATTATATTGCTGTTTTTTATTTTTGCAATCTTAAAAGGATAGTTCACCTACAAATAAAAAATCTGTCATCATTTACTCACCCCCAAGTTGTTCCAAACCAATATAAATGTCTTGAACTATTAAATGTCTGAAGTGAAGAATTTCAGTTGATGGCCCTCATTTCAATGAGGGCCATCAACTTAAATTCTTCATGAGGGGGTTTCCATCAATTGTTTGTTTAACTATATTCTTCAAAATATCTTCTTTTGTGTTCAGCACAAGAAACAAATGCATAAAGGTTTGGAACAACCTGAGGGTGAGTAAATGATGATATAATTTTAATTTTTGGGTTAACAATCCCCTTCAACGTCCCCATGAAATTCTATTTTTTTATGGGATATTAGAGTCTTTAGTAAAATTATTGCAATAGCAAAGCAACAAAACAAAAATCCAGTCAATTCCCAATGGACAAAATCAAGTCCCGTTCCACTTTTTTTTTATTGTTGTCACAATTGGCAAGAAAAAAATATCTCAAACCTCAACTTCAGTTTCATGCCAACTTTAACTCAACTGTTGTGAAGTGATTACCCTTTAAGATCTAATTGAAAAAAAACAAAAAACAAAAAAGCATAAATCACTAAATAAAGCTGGCGTTAGCTACGTTTTGTGTGCTTATGCAGAACAGCTGAGAAGCTTACAGATTTCAAACTCTAAAAGCCCGAAAGCTAAAGATGGTCCTTCACATTCCCTCGGTTTGCATGAGTGGCCAATGATGCCTCGTAGGGGAAAATAATCATCTGTCTGAACAGTTTTCTGATAAGTAAATGGGAGCTTGTGAGCGTATGATTTGCCTAAAAATGTCTATTTGTGTCCAGTGTAGTTTGTCTATAGAGAAACCTGGAGTTTAAATACGGCTCATTTAAATAATGATATTTTCCATCTCGGTAGGATGTAGCATGGTCATAAAAGCATTTGAATTGTAAATGACAGAGCCACAGACAGGGTCACTGGCAGCTATGTGAAGAAAGGCCTGCAGCTTAACTATCCTTTGTGAACAGAGTCCGTCTCTCCTGCTTTTGACGGATCTGAAGATGGGAAATTCTTTTCCTTTGCGCACCAATATTTTGTGAAATTGTTCATCACTAGGCCATAACAATAACAACAATTCCGTATTAAATAACAGAACTCCCAATTTACACTGTAAACTATTATATGATTGATGAGTTATGACAACATGTTTTTACATTGCTTTAACTGATTAAAATAAGTTAAGCAATTTGTTTTACTTTTCTAAGTCATACAAGATTCAACACATTTTTTAAAAGTCAGTTTAATGTAATTTAAGTTCAAATGACTTAAACCTCCAAGTTGATTGAACTTAAAAATTTAACTCCAATGTACTGACTCCATGGTTAAAAAATTGAAGAAAAAACGAAAGAACATGTTTGCAATCAAGCATCAATTTTTGACTCATCTGCTGTTTAGATGGAAATCTGTAGCTCAGAAAAACAAATGTATGAGAAGTGCAGGCTCTTTAATTTGATATTGCCACTGATAGAAACTTTAAGTAATCCAATCACTACTTCAAAGAAGTCAAATATATTGAATCAGCATTATGGATGAAACATTAAGTGTTATCATGCATGTTACAATTTGAAAAGTAAAGCAGACACAAATTAATTTATCTTTCATTTTCATTTATTTCTGTTTTTGAGGTTGCGGGGGGGGAAAAACAGCACTGGTAAATTGCCAACTATCTCACAAATACAAAAACAAGAAGCTCTTTGTTAAAGGAGTAGTTCACTTTTAAAAAAAAAAAAATTGCTGATAATTTACTCAGCCCCATGTCATCCAAGATGTCCACGTATTTCTTTCTTCAGTCAAAAATAAGTTAAGGTTTTTGATGAAAACATTCCAGGATTTTCTCCATTTTTAAAAGTGAACTAATCCTTAAAGATGTTTTTTTTTTCTGATGCTTTCAAAATCAGTGCTATTAACGTCTCAACCTTACTTTAACCACCTGGCCCTACATTTTAAACGGTCATGATCAACCAGATAATTACATTACAGATGCAGAGTTTGGATACACATCATTACGTTGTAATACGAAACGTTTAAAATATACGATAGCCACTGAAGTGCACTTCCCAAAAATGTAATCCTTGTAAATTAGGAAAGAACTTGAGACTTGTTTATTTGTTGGCTGTGGCAGAGAACTCAAATGACTTAGATCAAACTACGCAAGGTTAAAAATAAAGGTCATTTGTGATAAGACTTGATCTGGCTCGCAGACTCCAGGCTGTGTTGGATGCTCCTGAACCACTTCTCATGCTCTACATTTCTTCCATCTTAGCTCACATGTAGCCTATAGTCTTTCACCCCACCCTTCTGACTGAAATGAACTCATCTATTTAAGTCAAATGAGACACTAGGGACAGTTTGTGCAGTGCTAGTTTAATATATTGTAAAATATCAAAATATGTTCAATGCATCTTTTCATAATGTAGAAATACTTGTCTTTTTAGAGGGCTTTTGTTATACTGAAGAGTAAAAATAGGTCCAATGTAGCATTGTTTTTTTTTCTTGCTTTGCAAATCTGCGATTAAAACATTGCCTTGATTTGAAGGAAAATGAACTGCTCAGACATCATTTAAGATTCACACGCTGCTATATTTAACCCGCTTTATGATCTTTTTTCTATTGTGAATTAGTTTGTGTAAAAATTTCCTTTTTGAAAACAAAGCTCAGCTTTTGAGTACAGGAATAGACTGAATTTCTAGGCTCGTATAGTAAATTCCTTGTGTAGAAAGTTATAGGCTTGTAATCGCTAATGCGATAGGCATAGAGAAAGGTCTACACTGCTTCAGATGAGGGCTTCATTTGAAGCTTGGATGCCAGCCATACTGCAGTCATCACCACTCTGCTATAGTGAAGATATGTCAAGACCATGAGGGCGATGTGGGATTGTACGATTTTGTAAAGACTAATTGCTTTTCCTTATAAATGTTTTCATCCTACATTGCAATAGAGTTGCTATCAAAGGAAAATGAGATGTGCATGTACATGTGCATGTTATTCCACAAGCCTGCATGCATACGAGTCAGTTAACTGTAGCTGAAAGCCACTGGACTTAGTTATCCATTCGTTTTATTTTATTAGGTCTGTGGCCCTCTGCCGTTGACCCCAATCAGAGACTGTTAGCGGTGAGCCCATGTTGAGTCCACCTGAGGTTGAAACACAGATGTTTCCTACGGTCTGCTTCTTTTTCCTTGACATTCCTTCATATTCTCGTACCAGTTGCGGGTTATTATAAAATGTCTGGCAATTGTCTGTGAAGTTTTTCAGTCACCCCGGTCATTCGGAGAATCATTTGAATCAGGACAGTATCTGGCTCAAAGGATTACTGTTCAACTATTCCTTTCTTCGTGGATATGTTTAGGGGCTTTATGGTTCGTATGTGTTTTGCAGTGGGAGTAAGACATGTCCATGCGGATCTTATGGTGAACTTGTGATCTCGTTCTTGTGAACTGGTAAGGGGACGGGCCTTAATGCAACATATGCAAGGCCACACATGTCTCCTGGAAGATGTTGATGACAGACAGTGTGAGCAAAACTCTTCATGACATAAGATTGCTCAATGCTCACCTGTACATTGTGATGTTTATATACAGAAATGTGGAAATCAGCACTTAAACAAAAGGTTCATACTCTTTTTTGAATGCTTTAATATACTTATACTTGTCTCTGCACGTTAAGCTGCGATATAAGTAAGCCAAAAGTAGGTTAATGTGTCCCAAAAATAAAATTCAGTGAGGATCAGTCTGGTACAGTCAGTCTGAATCAGTCTGGTACAGCAACAGCTGTTCAACCAATGAAGTGAGTTTGGGAGAGAGCCTTCTTATTGTGCAACCAATGGGAGATGGAGTGTTCTGTTGGGTAAGGTTAGAGGTGCAGAAGTCAAACTCAATCTCACGGCAATTAGTACGTATTTTACGAGGGCTAATTCGTAGGAATTCATACGACTTCACTCATGCGAATTCGTACGATTTTTGCTAAACCTTTTACAAGTTGCCTAATTTGAATGAATTGGGCAATCCGTAAAACCTACACTCTAAAAATGCTGGGTTGTTTTAACCCAACTTTGGGTCAACTATGGGCAAACACAAATGTTGGGTTAAATTTAATTTAAAAATGTAAACCAGAGGCTGGGTTTGTCCAAATATTTGACCCAAAGTTGGGTTAAAATAACCCACCACACTGATAAAAATGATTTTGTGGTGAAGTAAATACTACAGAAAAAACAATGTAATTTAATGGTTAGTTCAGGCAAGAAATTTAAAAAAAATAAGTAAATTCTATAGTGGAACTCAATTCAACCATGTAGAAATGAAAGCGTAAATATCAACATTATAAAATTACTCAACTTTTCTGATTCTGGTGTTCCCATCATGCACTGGGCCATGAATAATTAATGAGGTTGATTTTTTTTTTTACTGTTTTCCAGCTGTATTTACACTATTTTATCATTACTTTTGTTGTTAATTTGCCATTTTGTGACATTCAGAGTTCATTTTCTACTTAAAATGACCCATTCAAACACAAAAACGATCTATCAAATGTTACCGTCATTGTGTATTGTCTACCAAGTATTCAGGTCTGCATTCACACATGCTTTATCAAAAGTGAAGACATGATGAGACACACTGCAAGAATTGATTACTTAAACAGTGTGGTCTAATTCAATGTTATATTGATTGAGTGAAATGTTGTATCAAGAAAAATTGTATTAAGTGGAATAGATTTTACTTAATCTTAAATTAACTAAAAAAATTACATAATTTCTTATGTTACTTTCACTTAACTCAGTTCTTACTTTCACTTAAGTATAGTTTACTTAATTACGTGTCAAATTTACTCAAAAATGTCAGTGCAAAAAAACTGGCCTTGAAAAAATTAAGTAAATTTTACTTATTGTTTTTTACACCATCACCAGACAAGTTTAGACAAATCGTACGAGGAATTTGTACGAGTGAGGTTGTACAAATTCGTACAAATTAGCCACCTCGTACTCATTACTCGTACAAATTGGTCTTGAGATAGCATTGGAAGTAGACACTACAACTTAAGGAGGTTTTAAGGCATAATACTTTAGCTTTTACTGTATTTCAAATAAAACTGGAAACTGTTTATCTCAAGTTTGTGACCAACAAATTAGATTTGGTACATTTAGTAACGATCAAATGTATTCCACGTTATATTGAAAGAATAAAAACAAATGTGCCTGCACCTTTTGTGCAAACCACTTGCTGACAGTGCAAAATCAAGTATTGAGGGAAGTTAAATTCTTTCTGGAAAGACTGATCCAGAACTAACCAGATGGAAAGGGTGTTTAGGAGACAGCTGCGTTTTAGAAAACAAGAATGAGGGGGGAAGATTAACTGCATCCTTTATTCCTTAGAGAGTTTAGCGATGAACTTCAAGTCAGACACAGAGATGACATAAGTCTTACGTTAGTTGACTTCAGTGTTGATGTAATGCAGGAATACAATAGGTCCTGGAACTCTGGGACCTTCTCCGCAATATCTTTCATCAGCCGAGTGGGTCTGCATTCCATCTTGTATTAAATGCTTTTGGCAACTGAGCTAGCATAGTGCATTAGCCACAGAGTTTCCCAAATAACAAGTGTGTAATATTAGAAACAGATGACTTCTTTTACAAAGCAGATCACCCCAACTGCTCGAAACAGAGTAAAATAAGAACAACAACTGAAAACTGCAGTGTTAAAGAACATTGTTTTGATACATCCCTGAAAGACGAAACAGAAAGAATTGATTAGGCTTTTTTTTACTGTGTGGTCTCGCATCTGTTTCTTTTTGATTGAATTGATTTCAAAGTTCAGCATGTTATTCAAAACACTCGGTTGACCTTGAATAAAAATAAGATCTGTTAATAAGCTCGGAGTAATGTTCCATTGCTTTTTTGGAAGTCGGCTTTTAAAAATCTTTATAAATAGTGTAGTTCTAAAAAGGATAGAGTCTAAAAACTGATTAGACAAGCCACATTTGATGCCGTCGTAAAATAGCTGGTCACTGCACATGAATTAAATTATACAAATGGCTCCAAAAGTCTGAAACCACATTGGAAATCTGGGACTTATTCATTTGAACCTGGAAATAAACATTTTAAAAGCTTTTGTGTTTTGAAAAGAAAAGTTATGACTTAAATGGAATGAGAAGTATTTAAGATTTTTCACTTGAAGTTATGTTGATGATACAAATTGTAATGTAAACTGTCCTAAAGTATGCAAAACAAAAACAGCAAAAAAGTATGCAAAAAAATCACCTAATGAACTATATAAATGGGAAAAAAATGTTTATTGTGAGATTTATATATTGAACTTTGTTTCATATCATAACATTGCCACTTTTTATGAAAGCACTCTAATGTCAACATATCCTTTGGCGTCATATACTGTAGATGACGCCATATGACATTTCGTCGAAATACTACGCACATGGCAGGCTATATGATGCCAAAGGATGAGAATGGGCTTGTAATGCACAACCTCTAATGTCTTATTTCTTTTTTGCTCATTGAGCCTTCAGATCTGACCCTCACAATGTTTCTGATATCATTATAATCTCCATGTTCTTCCATCTACCTTAGGTAATTGGAGGCTGATCCTGATGTTTGGCAGCTAAAATAGAGACCTGAGAGAAGTTGATTGCAGAGTTGGAACTAGAGATGTGTCTGAGCCTGTTGAGATGACCAGTTGTTGTAAGTTTCTGAGCTGTTATATCTGATGAGAAATGGACAGGGAGGCTGAGCTTTTGCATTCGGCTAAGCGCTAGTGTTGGATTGGAGGAAACCATTATGTCCTTATGGGATACAATACCTTCATGCAGCATCTTTGCATCTTTTTTTCTTTTTTAAGGGATTAAGAGATTTTTTTAACAAAGGGATCACCTTTGTTAAATAATGATGACTTTGTTAAATAAATAATGGTAAAAACCAATAGTTCTGATATTGAATAGTTTGGCATATGCTCACTGTGTCCCTAAAGCTTGAAACATAATCTATGAAACAGATGCAGTGCCTTAAAAAAAAACAACTTTTGCTGATAATTTACTCATCCCCATGTCATCCAAGACGTCCATGTCTTTCTTTCTTCAGTCGAAAAGAAATTAAGGTTTTTGATGAAAACGTTCCAGTATTTTTCTCCATATGGACTTCACTGGGCACAAAACGGTTCACTCTCCTGTTTGAACTTGTTCATCAAAATGAACAAATCTTTTTCGAGTCATTTGGTTCATTCAATGGACGAAATGACTAGAAAAACGATTCATTCATTTTGATGAACGAGTTCGAACAGACCGTGTTGGAGAGTCACGAACGCACATCCCAGAACACAGCAAGACGAGCACTTGTGCTTATAAAACTTAAACTTTTTTATTTATTTTTTTAAATGACCAATTGTTTCGCTAGATAAGACCCTTATTCATCATCTGGTATCATTTAAAGCCCTTTGAAACTGCACTGAAACACACATTTGGACCTTGAACCGTTTGATGCCCAATGAAGTCCATTATATGGAGAAGAATCCTAGAACGTTTTCAACAAAAATTTCTTTTTGACTGAAGAAAGACATACATGGACATCTTGGATGACATGGGAGTGAGTAAATTATCAGCAATTTTTTTTTTTTAAAGTGAACTTCTCCTTTAATGGTTTTATTTATTTATTCACATGTCCGTCTTTTTACCCAAGTCTCATATTTTTATGCACGTTTGCATTTTTTTTACCTAAAGTGGTTAAAGTTCATCCATTTTAAGGCCAGTTAAATCGAAATATGTAAAACAAAATGTCTGAATGATTCACTTTTAAAAATTCTCTTTACCCGCATTCCTCCGACTAGAATTCCAGGTTTAAATATTGCGCAAGGAGATCCAGAGAATATGCACCTATCAAAATCAAAACATCTCCCTTTGAAATAATATGTCAGAATATTGCTCAATCTAAAGTCACAAAAAGGGGTTAGGGGGAGAAACAGGATCAGCGTTAAGTCAAACCAGTTCTCCACAATGAGCTTTGGACCACTACCTGTAGGACATTGAGCTCTCGAGAACAATCTTAACAACACAAACATTGCCTTTGTTGTCCTTGGTTTTATCCTGGAGGGACTGAGATGTCAAAGAGCATGTAAATTTTACAAGTGATTCGGGCTCTTTAAGATGACTTTCTTTCATTATGCTTACATTGCTCAGGACTGATGCAGCATCTCAAAGAATCCCTAACAACTATTCGCTAAAGGATATGTTCCTTTATTTTTTAGTGATTAGATAAATGTCACGTTTATGCAATTTATAGGAATTCTGTTAGCAAACATGAATGGCCCAAAGGCTTCTGAGAGCATGAAAACAAAAGCTTGCAGTTAACTAAAGTCCTAGTGGGCAATATTAAGCGTAATGCTCAGCTGCAGTGCTGTACTAGTGGCTCACAGCGGTATAATTTAATCAGCACGGAAACAAGGCAACAGTCTGCCTCAGTAACATGAGGAGCTAATCGGAAACAACCCCGCTCTAATTATCCATTACCAAAATAACGAGCTGAAGTCATGACCATTGTTACTGTCCCTGGAGGGGAATTCTCTGGCAGGTCAGGCTAAATATAAATTGGCTCTACCAACAAATAAATTAGACTGCATTTTGATGTCTACCTATCTGAATTAAAGATACATGAAATTTTTTTTTGTGTAGATAACACTTCTCAAACAGGGCACCAATGAGAAAATCACAGTGTGTTTACCTGTACTTTTAATGTTATTTCTTAAAATGATCTTGTTGCGCACATACACATACAATAAAAGTCAATTTTATTAAAAGAGCCTATGGAATAGTTAGATTCCAACATATTAAATAGATTAATTTCTCCTATGTCTGAAAAAACAAATCTTGAAAGACTATGGAAATATACTCAAATTCCATTTCCTAAATGAAATTCATAGAATGACCTATACAATTTATGTATCATACACCACATCACAGGTTGCCTCTTTCTATTCTAGTCATTATCTGAACTCTATATTTTCTCAAAGCACATGCACTTAAGCATACTTTCCCTTTTTAGGTGTGGTCAGTGACTTCCTATACTCTGTCAACTTCATGCTACGCTGCAAGGTCGTGACCACCGCGGTGCATTCTGGGAACTTTTGGTCTATTGTGGCTTGGAGCAGCAATCTGGCTTACGAGTGGTGAGTTGCTCACAGGAAGATGCCTCAGAGGCAAATACCTGGACTCCATCTTCTGCTTTCCTCTTGCCATACCTCTGCCCCCTTCTGTTAAACCAGATGAGACTAGAGATAGTGATTCTTTCCTCAATGTGCTGCACAAAGTACAAAAACAAACAACATACCAGACATGAAGAGAGTTTCCTTTTGCTGTCTGTCTACAACTTCATTTCTCTTTGTTTGTATACCATTTAGAGTAAGATTCCAAAGATGCATATTTTGTTCACCCCAATATGAAAATTCTGTCAGTAAATACTCACTCTCATGTTGTTCCAACCCCGTAAGACATTGTTCATTTTAGGAACACAAAAATTAATATTTTTAATGCAGTCTGAGAGCTGGATCACTTCTCCATAGGCTTCTTAAAGGGATACTCCACCATTTTTTGCTCATATTGAACTATGTTATTCCCTTAACTAAGATGAGTTGATGCATACCTCTCTCGTCTCAGTGCATGCACTCAATCGCTCTGGCGCGCAAGACATTTTGATCGCACTTAACTAGCCCAGTTCATTCAATATGGGCCAAGCAGAAAAGCGACCAAACACCTCCACGTATTCCCTATTTAAGTACAGTTACATGAGTTGAGTAACATCACATTTTCACAACCACACATTGTCAAAATGAATAAAAATGTTACCAGGCAATTGGCAAACACCATTTCAATTTTTACTCGCATTTGCCACTTTAAACTCTGGTAACAAGCTGGTGTCCCACAGATGGCGCCGCAAGCTCCGGGCTTCAGAAGATAACCGTGCATGAAAGTATTAGAATGTATAATATTTTGCCGTTTATTTATTTTACTCTGTTCATGGGGTAAAAGGCCTAATTGCGACCTCATTCATTTTAAGATTTTTAAACAAAACAAGTTATGTTTATAATTTATTTTCAGACGAAATTTGGTGCTCCATCAATATTCAATAAAAAACAGGTTAATTTTTTTCTGGAGTCATACACTATGGGAGTAGTGAAAACACATTTTTGTTAAAGTGTGCCTTTAGCCTCATTGTATTTATACAGACACACACAGGACGTTAATGCAATGCAAAAATTGTCTCTGTCAGAAACTGTCTGTTATTTTTACTTGTTGTTGTGGTAGCTTTTTTGCACTTTTCAAGATTTCACCTGCAGGCTTATCTGAACTTTTCACTCGCCTTCAAGTGTGAGATTTTCACACAGCCTCAGTTCGCCTCAGATAATCAGAGTGACATGGACCTCTTATATTCTGATCAAATGTGCCAGACGTCTCATCACCTTCAGCGAAGCGCTGGTGAGCACATGGGCTCGTAGAAAGTAGTTCATCCTTTCCAGACCACATAAACAGGAAACATTAACAGCATGCAAGCATGTCCTCCCTGCGTGACGTCTTATTTTCTTGTTTTATTTACTCATTTTAGTGAGTAGGCCTAGTGAAATGTCATTCCTGCCAGTTGCTATGAGGTGAACGGCTATTAAATGTTGATTGTAACGCTAAATTGTAGCAATAGAAACTAATAATTCTATGACGTGAGGTTAAAACCGCTTTACATAAAACATGCAGGTATATTAGTATGTTCATATTGCTTGCAGGAAGCTTCCCCCCTCGTTCAGATCTGTCCACTAATGTGCCCCATACGCTTTTAAATGTAAACATGCAGACATATGCTAAAGTAACTCAAGCATAACATCTGTGGTGAATTAAAATGGCTACAACATCAGCTGTGAGTGAACCCAAGTGATTAAATAAGACTAATTAAGAGATTAAAGGCTTTTTAAAGATCTACGCTAATTAAGTCATAACGTGTGATATTGCGATCGACTGTACTGTCTGCGCGTAAAACGGGACCACAATAAATAATTTAAGAATTAAATACCACCGTTTTCCGGTTTTAATGAGTCTTCAATTAAAGTCTTCCTCACTATGATAATAAAAGTAAAAGCAAAACAGCTGAGCTCCCAACTAAAGCGTTTATACAGTTTTTTCCCCGTCTTTTTTGAATTAATGAGATTAACATGCGTGTCAGGGTTTAGGGACATAATATCTGGGGCATGAAACATAAAAGGCTTGGAGTTTAGCAACAAGGATAAAAGCTGTGCTAATCAGCTAACATGGCTCGCCACAGTAAGTTCTTGACTCATTGCTGAAAGAAGGAATCATATGGTCAATGAGTGTAAATAAGAGTGTTTTTCTGTAAGCAGTGGGCCTTGCTATTGAACTATGATTCTGTAGTGGGGGATATTATACTTACAATAACTTATTATGGCTTATTATCCATCTGGCATTAAAGTTGGGTAATATCTCCATCTTTTATTGAACTCATGTTCGCTAAATGTGAATGGATTTGTCCTCTGTAGAACACAAATGAAGATACTTTATGAAATATGTTTGTGTTTCTTGACAGCGACATAGTGTCGGCCCAGATCCGGCCCACATCTGGTATGCATCGAATCCACATGTACCAGATGTGGCCCGGATCTGGTCCGACACTATGAAAATGAAAGGGGTTCCAATTCCTCAAAATATATTCTTCTGTGTTTCACAGACGAATTAAGGTCATATAGGTTTAGAAATGATTTGAGGGCAAGTAAAGGATGACAGATTTTTTTTTCTGGATGACTTCTCGTATTTATAAAAAAAACATCAAGATTTACAATAATGACCAACTGGCTCTTCATATTGCCATACACGTGTGTCCTTAAATCACATGGATACTAACCACATCCCTCTTTGTATCTACCAATAGGAAAAAAATATTTTCCAGATTAAGAAGAAAAACATTTTAAGGACACTTCCGAGAGCCCAAAATGTTTAAACAAGAACAGCTGTGTTTTTTTTTATTATGGATCACACATTCAGTAAGCAAGTATTTGGCCAGGGCTCATGTAGTAGTTAATCAAGGTCTTTGTAGCTACTGATTCCAGGAATTTTTTTTTTTACAAAGTACAGCACAAATTTCTAATTACAAAGATAATTTATCCAGGACTGGTACTGTAGAAGGAAAATCGTTAGTGTCCTCTAGTTTGGCAGTGAAATTATCTTACCCCCACTCCTCCACCGTATTTAACATGCTAAAGACATTTGACAGTAAACCACAAAGGATAAGCAGGAAAGATCGCAAAGCCCATTGGTCAACCGCTTTCTCATTAACCTCCTGGATGCTCCCCAGCAATAACTGAACATTTCCATGGTTGCTTAGTGATGCAAAACCAACCATCCAAAACAGAGCATTCAAATCATTAAGGCATTTGGGAGGATGAGGCCAGTCCAGGAAGTGGCTGCTCTCGCATATCATTTCTATACACTTAATTACAGAACAGATATATTATCTTTGGTGAATGAGCAGATATGTCCAATATATTATCAAATATTTGGCATGTTAACTTCTACAAGTACAGCCAAGCCAACCAACATAGGCTATATTTTCCAAAAGCATAAGCCTAAGTGGATTGTAGAAACCATTGACACCATTGGCAGCCCTGATTGTTTCAGAAAATAGCTTATTATTTTTCAATTTGTAATACTACAGTATATTGGTTTTGAATTTTTTCTGTAATCATGAGTTGATAAAGGTACTAGTCAGCAGTAACAGGAAACCAAGTCCCACAAATTGATCATATAGTAGCTGAGAAGTCTTAGTTGAACTGGTTGACCTTTGTGCTGTATTCATCTTACACTCTCTCTATTAAGCAACTGTGCTACTGAGACTGTTCAGAGTGACTCTGCTGTCGATTGAGCTTGTGCCAGAAGAAGCTTTGGGTTTTTCCAGCTAAACCAGGCGGCAGAGAGAAGTAAACCTCTAACCCAACAGTTTGTATACTAAAGCCTATCTTTACCGCGTGAGTTCAGACATGTGGCTCAGTGGCTGGAACACACGATGGTGGCTATGGGGAGATGACTGGTTAATCAGAAAGCCCAATGCTTACTATACATACAACAGGCCTGGAACACAGACTGATCTCATGAATTGGCGTACGTATGACATGTCAGTTCGTATTTCCATTTTTGGCATGCTATCAACACGCATAATTGCTTTTCAGTGTGTTTATGAACGCCGCTGACTTAACGTTACATTACTATATATATATATATATATATATATATGACCTACCCCAACCCTGTCCCAAAACATACCCAGCACTGGGGTTAATAGCATTTATGAGTCTTCCCCCACCATCCTAGGAAAAAAAATATCGCTCCCCAGATGTATAAGTTTTGCTTCATTTCGCTTGGACATTTAACGGCGTGCACATACACGCGGAATCACTCGGACATTTAACGGCGTAGACATACACGTATACATGCGGATAGCTCAAAATGCGTATAGATAACACAAATGGAAAAATGTAAGGTTAAGTTATTTAAAAAGCATGTAATACACTGACATTAGCTTACATGCTAACGAGCTTACAAATTGGGAAACGTTTAATAGGGTGATGTTAGGAAAAATGTAAGATTAAGTTATTTTAAAAGCATCACATTATTGCCAGCAAACTTACCTCAGGATTGTTCCAGTACTGCAAAAATTTGTCTTTATCGATGGAAAGAAGACGACGCTGTTATCTTGATTCTGATTGGCCAAAAGGCGAGGCCCTGCACCAAAGATGTTTTATTTTATACCAAGACAGCAAAAGTGATGGGATCCTAGGGGATGTCTGTATAAGGCTTTCTTCACATCGGAGACACTTTGATTTTCTTTTCAAAGCCTCACCATCTGAAGTAAAGTATTGGTAGATGCAGGGTTCCCAAAGGCCCTCTCCATGTGACATATGTGTTCCATTACTAGATGTCTCAAACATTTCTCCAGAACTTGTGGCTTTACAGTCTGCTTGAGTTGAGGATTAGGCACTCCTGAAATTGATTTATTTCAGCACTAAAACTGTTTATTAAATATAATAGACCATCAAAGTTGTCAGTGGAAGGAAGAGAGAAAAAAGGGAACCATCATCATTTACCATCGAAGTGAACGATTTCAAAAGAGGCACTTGAAACGTCTTGGTTAAGGCTGAGGTACCACACGGTCTCAAATTACATGCGCATCTTAAACCAATTCCAGAAGAGACTAAGCAATTCTTATTCTAATGAAAGCCATTTAGAAGAAGAAGAAGATTGATTGTCTGTGTTTTTTATCCTCTTTTAGCTTATAAATCTCCTCCATTAAGAGCACAAGAAATAAAAATTACAAATTTATGAATGGTTAGTCACTTAAAATCAAGTTTTTTAATGTTATTTATCACACTTTTCCTCCCTCATTTAAAAAGAGTAGCCTATTTGTAAGATACATTTCAGCAGCAGATACACATATCAGTTCATTTCCACCAAAGTGGCCTCCTTCCAAATCTGGTGAGGACTTTTAGTCTGTCCCGCATCAGGCATATCAACAAACTGAGCACGCCAAACTGCGGGTGGTCCGATTATCATTATTTGTGTCTTGATCAAGCCTGGAATCTTTAAATATGTGGCAGATGCCAGGCACCCTCTTTTGCAGAGAAATGTGTGCTTGCGACAATCCAGAGACAGCTTCTTTATTTCATAAAACACTTTTTGCGCTTGATTAATTGTTTGTAGAAGATTTTTAATTCCCTCAGACGATGAATAGTTCTTATTTTGGCCTGCGTTATGACTTTGTGGTTAGACTACTGAGAGTTACAATGTTAACATGCGCATTCTGACATTCTGTAACACACAGTGATGTCCGATGTGACAGGAAATTTTGGTCATGGATTAATGATATGTGACAACAGTGTTTTGATAGCAAATTACTAACAAATGAAAGCAACTGCATTTGTAAAACTTTCCCCAGCAGTTAGCTGTTTCTGTTTACGACATCCCATAGAGAATGACTTGATGTTGACACAGTTGTAGACATCATATGTAATGATGTGTGTCACTGATGAAAGCTTTCAACACAACTGCTTTTTAAGTCATTTATCAGAATGCATACTTCTAATCATCTGCAACATCTGGAACAACCCTGGGATATGTAAACTGAAGTGAAGACAGAGAGAAAGCCAGCATAGTGGAATGTAAACTTTAAGGGTGGTATTTTTATGGAGAGTTTTAGTGTAAGAGGATGCTTCCAACCCCCCTCTCATTCTCTTGACTTTGGCTTGCATAATATTAATTGTTGTTTTCTACGGCTTGTGTCACTATTGCTTTTGCTGATACTTTGGATCAGGGTTTTGTTCTAAGAGCTAAATATGTGTAGACTGTTTGTTCTACAGGCATAAACAATACCTTAAATCGTGCAGCTTGTTGAGAAAAGGTTTGCTACTTTCGTAAGTGATTAGATTTGTGAATTTTTGTGAAAGGTATCTATAAAATATTTATATGTAATGTCAATTATTTTTAAATTATATATATATATATATATATATACACATTAGCATGCATATGTATTTATATACAACAAAATAATTATACACAGCACACACATT
>JAOTRC010000004.1:24674987-24688514 GCA_027497675.1 Cyprinella lutrensis
AATAGTTTATATTTCAGGGCGGCACAGTTTTCACATTTGGATCAGGAAGTTTTGGCCAGCTTGGGCACAACTCATTTGAAGACGAACATCATCCACGGGTCGTTGCTGAACTGTGGGGATCTAAAGTGTCCCAGGTCACATGTGGGAGGTAAACTAGACTTTTCAGAAGCCATCAGTGTTTCAATGCAGCTTTATTTTCAATTCCTCACATGTATGAGATCAGCTCAGTAATTAGGCATTTGATTCTTTCTTGAATGAAGACATCACACACTGGTATCAGTCGAATCGTCAAAGCTGATCTATTCATTTGGATGTGGGATGCAAGGCAAGCTGGGAAATGGAGAAATGACCAAGCAGTCTGTGCCTTTCCCTGTGGATCTGTCAACTAGTAATTAAATCATCTTTTCTCATGAATATTTTTTTTTCTCATGATGTTGCTAAACTAAGCTAACTAAACAAAATTTTTATTGCAACACAGAATGTGGTCATGCATATATGATTGAAAAACTGATTGCAGGAGAGAATCATTCCTTTGCCTTGTTTTTCAAGGTACAGTTACACATTTATTTTAACAATTACATTATTGCTCCACTTGGGTAACTTAGTGTTTTTTATGTATATTGTAGAAACTTGGCAATGAGTCTAAACCAAATTCAAGCAGAGGGATTTTGACATTAGATAACAGAATGATTGACCGATGGGTGTCTGGAAGTGATTCATGGAAAGTGATAAAGAAGTGAGTGTTCAACAACAGTGCTTCCATTGAGATACTAATGCTTAAGGCTCCTGATCTATAGTGGGTCCATGAAATAGTCTTTCTTAACATAATTAAATGAAAAAAATATGTGCCAATGAGGTGATGAATTTTAGACAGGAATTAAAATCAATAAAAATATTATTTAAAGTTTAGTTGTGTTGTTTACAGGGACATACACACAGTGTTCTCCTCAGCTGCCTCTCTGAATGGAAGTTTCCTCAAAACAAGGTAAATATCCAAATCTGAATTAGGCAGTCTTATCTAGTAGTTCCTCCTTTTTGTGCCTAAAATGACTTAAAGTGTCTGTCTTTGTAGTTGTGATGAACATTATCAGACATCTGTGGAGCATTGTGGGTTGGATTTTGATCTGGTTAAAGCATCCTTTGCGAAGTTATCAAACAATGAAAGGTTGATCTCAGAGGTAATGGTAAATCCTGCATTACCAAAAATGTCCATTACATTTTAAACAATGAGATGCAGTTGATATTTTTCCTTACCTCAGGTAGTGAAGGTAGTTCAACAGACACTCCTGCCATCTCTGAACCCAAATCCAGTTGGTGTGGAAGCTCTGAAACTTTACCTTCTCCTCCCTGAGCTCATCAGAGGACTCCCGGGAAAGCAACAAAGAACTGAACTCACTGGAGCACTGGCCTCCAAAATCCTTGATCTGAAGCGTGCTCCTCTAAAGATGTTAGGTAAAGCTGGAGGACGTTTACATCCTTTGTGCTGTTGTCCTTGTTCTATTTGTAATTTTATGTTTCATGCGTGTTGTATTCTCAGAGATGTACTGGTCCAAACTCCCTGATAATTTGCTCAAAAACTTGGTGGACTTATTTCAAAAAGAGTCTGCTATGTTAATTGGCAGGATTGCTGTTGTGAAGTTGGACTCTAACATGGAGAAACACCTAATGGAATTTGTGGTGATCCTTCAGATGGTCTATCAGGTGCTTTTATTAAACATAACATTTAACCATATTATTAACCATGTTATTTTGATAGTAGTTTCTCTAACAGCGTTTCTGTTGGAAAGGTCTGTCGCAGTGTACACAGAGACATCACAAAGAGTGATTTCATCATTCATGAGGTCAATGGTCTCCAAGATGTGGTGAGAACAAAAACCTTTTGAAATTCTACTGGTCAACCTATAAGAGCTAATCTACTGAAGGGGTGTCCAATCCCAATCCCAGTTTAGCAACAACAACATCCCAACATTCCTGTCTAGAAGACCACCTTGATTTAGTTGTGTGTAAATGGGATTGGAGCTAAACTTTGAAGGACAGTGGCCCTCCAAGAGCAGGATTGAACGCCCTGATTTAATGAATATCTTTTTAATATATAGGTACCAGTACATATAGCAGCAATCACTGTATTTATTTTGCAAAAATAAATTACTCAATTTATAAAAAACCTATCAATTGACAAGACAGTTGTTAGATTTTAGAAGTGACATAAGAGGGCATTAATGCTTCTGATACCCATGGTTGTCTACTGACAATATCTGTATTGGTAATTATATATTGATCCACCATTAATTTCCACTATAGGAAAAAAAACAGATAATTTTGTTTCCCCCCAAATCAACAGCTGCAAACCATCAATGAAGATATGAATAACATGCCGTTGTTTTACTTGCCTGAACAAATCGAGACATTGGTGGAACAACAAAACTACTGTAATGTGAGCTCAAGTCTTTTGGCCATATCTGATATGTATGCACATTTCAGATCATGTAAGCATGATGTTAATATTTCTTTATTACAGAAAATCTTAAAAAATCTTATATCACTTCCATGCATCTTTAATCTGGAGGCCAAATGTAGCTATATGAAGAACAGAGTATGGAAGGTACAATTGTCTTGACCTAAAAACATATCCTGTGAATTACTTTTGTGTAAATGTACTTTTTAATCACAGAATGAAATGCTTTAATAGCAGGGTTGTCTTCCGCTGACTCTGAGACGCACAGCTCTGCTGGAGGATTGTTTCTCTCAGCTGAGAACAGCCAGCAAGCAACCTCTCGCGGGATATTGGCTGGCGGTAAGGAAAACAAAAACTGTATTGATTCAGTAACAGGTTACAACAAGTCATTTTTTGTGCGCAGTTTTATTATACAAACTGTTACAAGCTGCAGTATGAATTCATGTCATTCTTTTGGTTATCTAACAGGTGTTTTACAAAGAGGATATGAAAAGCACAGTGACAGATGTGAACAAGAGAGACTTTTTTCTCAACGTGTTTAAAGAGCTTTGTGCGCCAGAGTCTCAGCTGCTCATGGACAATGACAACAAAACTTTGAGCTGGTTCCCCACAAAGGTAAGGCAAATATGAGGTCATGCAAAAGATGTAAATAGTGGTAACAAAGTTTAGTTAAGTCAGGTTACATCCCTAAAGCTGGGTGCAAACTGTACAATTTATAAAAGTCCTTTACGATTGTTGCTGGTCAGATTGTACGAACATGGTCCCCGCTGTTTCACACTGTGGGATCTCAGTTGTCATTATTGTCAGACTGTACAGCAGTCAAGAAAGACGTGTTAAAATTGACAGAGAAGAAGACTTGTAGGAGCCATTTTGGATCCATGTTCCACCTAAATGATTATTAGGAATACCTGTTCAATTTCTCATTAATGAAATTATCTAATCAACCAATCATATGGCAGTTGCTTCAATGCATTTAGGGGTGTAGTCCTGGTCAAGACAATCTCCCAAACTGAATGTCAGAATGGGAAAGAAAGGTTGTTTCTGACCATGTCCATCCCTTTATGTCCACCGCCCATCTTCTGATGGCTACTTCCAGCAGGATAATCCACCATGTCACAAAGCTCGAATCATTTCAAATTGGTTTCCTGAACGTGACAATGAGTTCACTGTACTAAAATGGCCCCAACAGACACCAGATCTCAACCCAATAGAGCATTTTTGGGATGTGGTGGAGCGTAGCTTCATGCCCTGGATGTGCATCCCATAAATCTCCATCCTATCAATCCTATCTTATCAATATGGGCCAACATTTCTAAAGAATGCTTTCAGCACCTTGTTGAATCAGTGCCACATAGAATTAAGGCAGTTCTGAAGGTGAAAGGGGGTCAAACACAGTATTAGTATGGTGTTCCTAATAATCCTTTAGGTAAGTGTATATATATCCAAAGACTGGCTCTCTGCAAAAAAATAAAAAATAAATAAAAAATAAAATAAATAAATAAATAAATGAAAATTAGAAAACTAGCCACGTTGTTGTGTGCATTCACAATATAATATCGATAAAGTGTCATAAACAGTCAGCTTGCCCTATGAATTTTTAACACGCTTATGTTAGAGAGGGAGATAATGCACTAAATCAAGACTGACAGGTTTCATAATTTACAGCATCAGTCTACTGGAAAATATACTGCAGTCATGAACCAAAATGCCTTGATCACTGACACATGAGCAATAAATGTGGGAAAAAAGCTTCCTGTACTGAATGTTATATTCAGTATTATTTCTGCTCATACTTAGAGTTTGGGATTTGAACAAACCTCTAACCCAAAGTATTATTATTAAACTTAAGATTGTAGTTTATCTCATATCATTTGTGCTACACACATGAAATTATGAGGCTTGTTAAGAGAAGTGTACAATTTACTTTATTTGATCTGACTTGTTAAGAGAGAGAGACTGGCATATTTTGTCTTCGTATACTCTAAGTCATATCAAATACAAAGTAATAGTACGTTTTGTATGAAAAAAAAATTGTGTTGCATTTCAAAGTCTGTGTCCTTTTGCAAGATTAGTTGCGAACCAGTGATTAATTTTACACAAATTGCCGTTCTTGTGCTTGTGTTGTTTTGTAAAACAGGTGTGACACCCACCCAGCACGCACACCTGAAAAACTGACACATCTGTTTAAGGTCACAGTTCTGTCAAAAAACACACACCATATGGAACGCTGTTCTGGGCATGCATCATATTTTATCACTCGCAGCCTGTCGGCGACACTGATAGAGAAGTGCTATTCCTGAGGGTGCCACACAGATGGGTTGATCAATTTTACACGGTTTATGCTATGTCGTCTACACATTGATGGTCTGCGAATTACCTCTCATTCCATGTTTTTCCCTAATAGGGAAATTGAAAAAGTTTAGTCTTGAGAAATTATTTCAGTTGCAATGTTTCTGTAATTGTAATCAGAAGTAATTACATGCTAATGCAACACATCATACAGTCTGTTTGTTATGCATCATGCTTAATGTTCTGTGTCTGCAGAATCAATTTGATGGCTGCCGTCCCACGCGGAGTATTGGAATGAACTTAATCAAGTCATTTAATGCTCTAATTTCTCAAACCTAATTCGGTTGGCAGAAACCGAATGTTGCTTCGTGTTTCTTAATATCCATGACAAATTTGGGGTAGCAGGGTGGTCTTTCTGGGAATTCTGACCTCATTAGCCAACTTGTGCAAACTATGTTTTGCCTGCTTGTATTATTACTTGTTAGACACTGAATAGTTATTCTAATTGCAATTGTTTGTGTTTTTGGACCTTGTGCTCCATTTTGGGACCTTTATATTTATAAAACCCTACATATGGCCCTGTGTGTGATAGTGATAAACAAGCCAGAGAGTTCAATGGCTCTCAAGGTTATATCTGCCAGCTCTAATGAATTAGTGTAAAATATGTTTTTGACTAAATCATTGGTTCTTGCAATAGCTCAAACGTGCTTGAGCTTCTGTTTACCACAAGTGATGTGTGAGTTGATGAATGTTTATATGTGAATAAGCCTACATTAAATCTGTTCATCATATAAAGCGATCGGGTCTCTATAGAAAATTTGGACTAAACCACTCAAGATATGGATTAGTTTTACGATCTTTTAATGAACTTTTTGAAACGTCAAAGTGGTAGTTGTGTAGCTGTCAATGGAGGGACAGAAATCTCTCAGATTTTATCAAAAAATCTTAATTTGTGTTCAGAAGATGGAAAATTCAGAAAATGGAAATTTACATTGACACTACACTTTCGTTATCAGTGTTGCCATTGTTTAAGACTTTGTTCACACTGCACACAAATCCAATCTGGCTTTTCAAGTCCGATCATTAGGACTGACTGTCATTTTGCAAACGATGAATTCTGAACTGTTTGTTGTGTATCAACATCAGTTGCTGTAATGATGTAAGCATCAGCACAATGCTAAGAGATTTTCTCAAACTAGGACAAAACTGGACATTTGCTGAATTCTGCTTACATTCATCATGTCACAGCAGTGCTGAAGTCACAAGATGCATGAGGGAACATAAGTAGCAGACATTTTACTCATTCATG
Source organism: Cyprinella lutrensis (assembly GCA_027497675.1). Lineage (NCBI taxonomy): Eukaryota > Metazoa > Chordata > Actinopteri > Cypriniformes > Leuciscidae > Cyprinella > Cyprinella lutrensis. The sequence goes on from JAOTRC010000004.1 coordinate 24,681,041, forward strand.
CATATACTGTGTCCAACACTGCTGAATCATGGACTCATTCACTGTTTACTACATAGAGGATGTCATATTAAATAAAAATAAATACTAAACCAAATAAAACACATTGTATGAGTTACATAGATCACATTGTACACATTGTATGAGTTCACATACAATGAAAAAAAATCACATTATACACGTATGAGTAGTCCATAGTCACAGAGCGAAACTACTTTAAATTGTGAAATGAGATGCATTTCGTAAAACAACTGATTTCAAATCACATATTCTAATATATAATATTTTTTACTTTTACAACTTATTTTATTTATTTGTTTATTTGCTGTTGCTCAGACTAAAAGAAAATGTACTAACAATTTGCACCAACTCAAAACTTATTTTGGCGTTAAAGAACTACTGTCAGGAATCAGGACTTAGGACTTAGGATCAGGATTTGTCGCCAGTAGATCACATGCATAATTTTATGGAATTGTGGAATTGCAATCTCAAACCAATATGCCTTAGTAAATCTGGCCCTAGATGTCTAAAGGAATACTACTTTTTTTGGAAATAGGTTCATTTTACAACTCCCCCAGAGTTAAACAGTTCGGTTTTACCATTTTCAAATCCATTCAGCCGATTTTCTGATAGCCGATTTTCCTACTATTGAAGTCAATGGGACCAGAAACTGTCTGGTTACTGATATTCTTCTAAACATCAGAAAATTGGTTGAATGGATTCGAAAAGGGTAAAAGCCAACTATTTAACACTGAGGGAGTTGTAAAATGAGTCTATTTCCAAAAAAAGTGGAGTATCCCTTTAAAGTATATTTTTTATATCCAAATACTTTTCCAATGTGTCTTTGAATCTGACGGACTGTGTCTTGAACTTAAACTTGATATTTCTATTTATTTGGAGTCACGGAAAAAAGTAAACCATACAGACGGCGAGAGGCCAGCGTTTAGGGCACAGAGCCTGCAGGTTTGTGTGAATGAGCTGACAGAAACCATGGGAGAGAAAGGAGAAAAGAAGTGGGTGAACACAGACTTCTCCTATAAAAGCTAACAGCAGTAGGTGTACGACTAAAGTGGCAGGGGGTGAGTGAGCAAAGGTTGACAGTGTGTTCAGGGGGGCGGCATGTCTCCTGAAGAACCAGGTCAAGTTTGTTTGCTAGCCTCGTAAGGCGAGAGCTTTCAGCGAGTTCAAAGACGTGTTAGAGAACACTTGTAGAGAAGAACTCTGATATCTCCTCGGTGAATAAGTGTAGAGTAATCATCAGGGAGTAGCAGATAAGCACTACTTCTTCCAGATAATTGCCCAGTGGACCTGAACGAAGGCACTAAACCACAATGTTTTAGCCTAGCAAGGTGGGCTGGTAATTTAAACTACAGAATGGAAAGTTCAGATGAGAGTGAGATGAGTAAACCTGTTTTCTCTGGCGATTAGAAGGGAGTGAATGCAGTGACAAATCTTTAAAGTTATTTAAGTTTCTGTGAGTGCCTGAAGTTATCAACCTGGCTGTGATCTTTAAGAGATAGGCAGTCCAATGACATGACCTGTGATCGGACCACTAGCTCACAGAAAAATAACGAACAAATACTTGTGCCTTGAGCGGTTAATTAAATAAATATGTTTCTTGGAAAAAACAAAAAGAATAGTCTTTTTTAATTTTGATTGGCACCTCCAAATATATCTTTTGTCCAACATGGAGACAAAAGGAAAGGCAACTGCAAAAAGCAGACTTACCACTAGCATGTGCTACTTAGTTAATTTAATGGCAGATATGAGGCTTTTTAGGCAAATTAATTCAATTTCAGATTTTTGACTGTGCTCGGCTCTCAAATAGAATATCACAAATAGAATTTGTTATCACGAATGCACAGCAATGTTGAATGATATGAAAAACTTGTTTTCCTCATTAGATATCTATCCTCATTATCCTTATTCCTCATTAGGTAAGCTATCTGCATTTGGATTATGCTATTTTTTAACCTCTAATTAAAATAATATATATATAAAATTAAGAAGTCAAATTTTGTACTGTTACTGTTTTTACATTTGCTTCGGTATCTGAGAAATTGCATAGTATTGGAAAGTTTGAAAGAGTGTAGGGTGAACATATTTTGAGGACACTCTTTTTTTTTTAAATGCTTTATTTAAACATTCAGTTTACAGAGTAAAACAACATAATAACACAAAAACTAGGACACTCAGCCCGGCAAATAGATACTCAAATGATACTCGAAGTTTACTCAAAGATGCCTTATTAATCTCAATACATTTAAAGTAGGCTATGCCTCTGTATGGATAGAAAATTGTTATATTACAAGACTCAAGGTTACTCAACATGTTTTTTTATGACAGGATTCAAAAATAATGAAAGAAAACATTTCTCTTCTGTTCTAGAAACATAAATATTTAAATAATAAATAACTAAAAGAAATACCTCCAAATTGAACAAAAATAGCTCACCCACAAACTTACAAAAACGAACTAACAAAATATATTTATATCTTTAGTTTTTTTCCTCTTTATCCTGTTTTTCTTCCTCATTCTCCTTGTTTGCTCATCTATATTTTATTGTAAAGCTGATCCCAGCAGTTTTTTTGAAAACCAGGACATTTTTATTACTTTATTAAAAAAAGCCAGGGCGGCCAGGACAGGACGTGAAAACAGGGCATGTCCTGGGAATACAGGACTGTTGGTCGTGTGAGTGCTCGTACCTTTCGTAGAACAAACACTGATTTTTACCGTCAAAATCCAGAATGTCACAAGAGCATCATTTTGGCACTGCAAGATAAAAGTTGCTTCTGCGATGTTTTCCTTTGAGACTCCCCGGCTTCAGTCCGAGAGACTTTATGAAGGGGTATTTGATCTCAATATAGCGTGAGGCCATGTAGTGTGAGTGGGGTTAATAGAGTTCACTTTAATGATTCATGCAATTCCAGCTGAAATGGCACCATGCACATTCTGCAGAAAATATATATGCAGTTTAATGACTAAAACCAAAGCATGAGACATGCCAAAAATGGAAAAGGATGAGACTCGAAAGGAATGTCATTGCATTACACAACAAAGTATCAAAGCATGTGGCGTTTATGTTAAATAAGACAGCAAGTGGTATTATGGGTCCTATCTTTGTACACTGACGCATGTATCGTTCCTATTTTGCACCTGCGCAAAGTGGACTTTTCCCTCCACAGACGCACGTCGGTAAACTAGGGAACAAACTTGCGCTCCCTGGACGGGTTGGCGCAAAAAGGAGGCGTGTTTCAGCACAAACAATTCCTGGTGCTATTTTGCAGTTCCAGAAAGCGATTGTGCCAATGACCTTTTGTGATTCTCTCATCTACACATATGCATTTTACTTTTTCAAATGATACATTATCATAAGGAAAATGAGGGAAATCATTGTTGTGTCCATGACGATGTAAAAAATAGGCATAAAGCTTACACATTTCCCCTCGAACAATGTCTACTTAGACCTTCCCTCAAACACTGAGGCAGAGATGAGGGGTTTGGAGAGACTGAATCCTTTTATTGAATCGTTTCAGACATTGTGAGAAAAGAGGCGATGCTGCAATGCATATTGTGAGAACATGTAACATTGCATGCATGCAAATCTATAGTAGGAGACCTCAAAACTAAAGTAGGATCCTTTAAAGTGGCATATTTAGGGCATTTTAATTACCTAATTTGCATATTACCCTGTAATCATGCTCAATTGCACTCTTTGCTGTATTTGTGCTTGCATATATAACAAGAAAAAGAAGGGAAGGTTAATATTAAGATTTTTTTCATGTTGGTGTTCTATTGCCCTTTAAAGTCACACTTTTGATACTCAAATGTTATGCTGTGTCACCTAGCAGTGCTTTTTATGTTGTTGAATTTTACTGCTTTTATATAATGCTATGAATTTTAATTATGGCTTTGACGTAAGTGTCAAGTGTGTAATGCTCAGCACATACAATACTTTAATACTTTGCCATAAGTTATTGCTTAAAGGCTCAAACTGACTATAAGACTAAATCCCTATACAGTAGTCTTGATGTTTGGCAACACTTGCCTATTAATCTTGAAAAGAAAAAAAAACTTGTGCCCTAGATACTGTAATTGGGAGCAGTGTGGTCAGAAAGCTTAATTTATTTCATGCTCTTATTATTCTTACACATCCACTATAAATGACATTGGTATTAGGTTAAAAGTAATTGCTAAAGAGGCTAAGACTGCGGAATTTATTTCTAAGGAAAGGTCAAGTATAATTTGTTTGCAGATCCCATTTGGTTTGGTGTTTTGTTATCTAATGCATTCAAATTCCTTTAAGTTTCCAACTACATCTCTATGTGCAAGAGCGTTGGAGTGAAGAAATGTCTGAGTTTGATATTCCTTCTGACGTCAGTAATGTCTGGTTTTTCATCATGCAACACACCGATCTCCATTGCAGTTTCCCTCCAGGGGATCTCCTTCTGTGAATATAATCAGCATTTTCCTGATGAGTAGTTTTGTGACTTCATAAAAGCTTGCTTTATGTCACTGCAAGGAAATTATTACCTGGATCAAGATGAATCGGTACGCTAACCTTTTTTGTCAAAACATTTAGTATGTGCAGTTCTCAACCAGGTTTCAAACAAAAATACAGGATGCAATATGGTGAATCACTATTGTCTTCAAAACTAGCTGTGATGTCTATTTCAGCTAGAAAAGACATTTATATCTCCATCTAAGCTCATCTTATCTTATGCCATCTTTTATTTTCAAGACCATCTTTCCAAACTTTATTACAGAAATATACAACATTGATGGCATATTTTAGCCTGAATATGTTCTAGGTAGACTTTGCGTATTAGTAGTGAAGATTTGTAATGACTTTTCCTTACGTCGTTACACTCTGACGACAAATGACTTTAGGTCTTTATGAAAACGTAAAATAAAATATAGTAATTCAACCATTTCATTTAAAATACTGATTCATTCATAAACTAAATTGGTGACACTCACTGAATCATTCACTGAACTGATTTGTTCAATAATTAATTCAGGAACACTCACTCAAATAAATGATTTTTGCTGCTTGTCGAAATTGCTTAATTAAAAATGAGCTTAAGCAACACAATTGCTATACATTTTGTCCAAACTTAATTTGATTGTGTTCAATCTACTTAAATATGTAAAATTTAAGATTACTTAATCCGTTTGTGTTGGATTACATGAATGATTTGTGTTGCATTAACTGAAACTGGGCTGTGCTTGTTAGTTCCCAGCATGTTTTGCATATGGCTGAATTAAGTGAGAATAAATGTCTAAATTAATACATTAAGTTGACCCAATGTAAGTACATTAAATTGGAATAACAGAATTGCATAATGCTGAATTAAAGGAAGTTTCTCATGTGGAAAACCTTTCCATATTTTTTTATGTTCCTTCAATGTTCCTTTTTTTTTTGAGTGTAAATAAGAACAAAATTGTTTGTGAATAAAATATATGCACTGATATGGTATCTATCAGCACCTTGATTACTGAAGTTTGCCACAGTGATAATGCATATACTTATTATTATTATGCATAATGTGTTTGTATAAAGTTATAAATGCATTACAAGTAACGCAAGCAAAGTAATCCCATTACTTTCTCAACAAATAAAGTAACAAATTACTTTTAAATCTTTTAAAATATCTGAATAACTTTTTCAAATAAGTGACGCAAGTTACTTCGTTTTCCCATTTTATTGACTGACAGCTCCCCTGTTCCCATGCGTGAAATTGGGAGTAAGTGTAGAGTCATTGTGTGCGCTGTGTGTGAACATGATGCTTTTGACTAAATGCATGCATGTACTCATCTCACATGCACAAAAACAGACTCAGTGTTCCGCAAAATGAATAAAAACGGTGAAACTCAGAACATTACGCAAACCTACGTGATTAAATGTGTATTATATACAAATTATCATATTCAATATAATATTCAAATAACCCAGAGACGTTTTCCCATGAATTTTTCATGAACTGGACATTCAAAAGCTGAGAGTTGTAGTGTATCAAACCCATTATATGTTAAATGACTATTTGAATGAAAAGCAAAACTCAATCATATATATGCTCTTTTATTCTTACTGTTGTTATAAACCAAATACATTTTTTTATTTCAACCTTGAAATAGTGCTCTGATAGTGCTGTCACTGCTGAATAATTAGGCGGTAATTATTCTTCATAAATATCTCCACCGTCAGAGCCTTGTGTTTTTTCCCCCATTACAGTACAAACCCTGTTTTTTAAGTCAAATTATTCCACGGATACACAGAGGATGGTCTTTATTTAGTGCTACTTTTGACAGCAACAGATGGGACTCCACCCCAGGGTAGCGCGCAGGGTAGCTTGACAAAGCATGCCATATTTTACATTTAAATACCAGCAGTTGCTGCCAAATCTCAGCTCATGGAAACCAGATGCACTCGAGAAGTTTAACATCACAGACGCTATCAGCGTATCAGGTGCGAGCAGAAAAGTGGAGCGATATCTGAGTTAATCAAAACCAACAGGGCACACAACAGCGACCCAGGGCGATGGTGAAGTGCTTATAAATGTACACACTCAAGCAGACACAAACATTTTCCCACCATATACTTACCATATAAGTGATCTCGCCATGCTCTATCGTGGACATTAGTATGATTTACGATTCGGATCATCTCGGTTTCTCCCTTTTATCAGTGGTAACAAAGGCAACAGAACAGACTATAAAGACGAGCCAGTCGCAAACAGATACATAAATTAGGAAAATAAAATGAAATTCAATTTCCAGGGGCTAGCTGGCGCAGTGTGCTCTCTCTCCTCCTTAATTAAAAAGCAGTCAGCTGAAGAGGGGCTATGATGGCAGACAGAGGGGAGCATGAGCCCCCCTTTCATCATCCCTGTAGTGAGTGGCGGCAAACTCCACTGAGACAACAGGCCGGAATAACACGGCTGAAGAAATTCCCTCCTCTGTGCTCTAGTTCCTTCTCTCTTTCTCTCTCTCTCTTTTTTTTCCATGCGTAGAAGCTAAGCTCTGATAGTTCAGCTCACACATGCAGGACCACGCAAACGTAAGCCTGTTTGAACTCTATAATCTGTAGAGATGACACGTAATACACCATAAGGAGCACGTACAGGTTAAGGGGCTATACACTTTTGTGTGCAGGAACCTGAATCTTATTTACTAAACGCCTGCAATCCAGTTACTAAATAAACGCACTTGAATATACGCAGTTAATCTTTCAATTATTGTCAGTTTTAAAAAATTATAAGAACGTTGTTTTTAGCACAAATGCAGTGCCTGAACTTTCCAATGATTATTGATTGCACCAATATGCAGAACAGTGAAACCAAATATGTTTTATGTATTATGCCTGGTTCAGATTACACGATTTTAGCCCGATTTTGGCTCGATCCATTTGACGTAGGGTGTCGTGGGGATTCGTAAACGACAACGGGCGTCGGGACGCAAGATTCGATCGTATCAT
>JAOTRC010000004.1:24768989-24782329 GCA_027497675.1 Cyprinella lutrensis
TATGATAGGTGAAAACATTTTTTTTCCCTTTTTTTCTATATTTGGGTCTTACAGGGTTAAAAAGAAATACATGAGCAGCGGTATACTGTTAATGAACACCCTGATGTTGGCCAAGCTGCTGAGAGCGCCATTTAGATGAATATGTTAATACGTGCTGTGCGCTTTCCTCCCAACATAAAAATTAACAGACAACAAAAATGGCAGCAGTGAGAAAATAAGGGTTCAGAAAATCTGAACATAGCGATGTGAATATACAGTGTATCCACAAGCTTTAGCATCACTTCACATTTACTTGCATAGCACTTTATACAATATATTGCTTTAAAGCAAGCAGTTTTACAGTATTAAACATGAAAAACAGTGAAAGTGTCGCTTTCAATTATAATTACTTTATTTTCTACTTCTTAAAAATGTTGCTTGGGCTAGCTGTTTCAAATTCTCAAAACGAACCCCAAACATCCTTCGTTTTTGCCTGATTTTGTTTGTAATGACTTCAGATTGTTCTTAGATATCGTTTGAGGTATACCGGGGCCTGTACAGGTAACCGAGTAGCATTTTTACAGTCTTTTATCTTTAAAATGATAATAATCTTTTTTACAGTGTATGCTTCTATTTGGTACATAAACCCACTTACCATCGTTTCTCAGCACTAAAGGTGTCGGCGAACTGAACACCCTCTCCTTGGTAATTGTGTTATTAACCACGCAGGTGTAATTCCCAACGTCTGATGGTTCCACTTTAGCTATATAGAGATTCCCCGTCTCCTGGGACACAAAGCGTCGGCTGTCTTGCTGGACGAAATGAGGGTACTCGTTGAAGACCCAGGTGAATGTGAGGTCTAGAGAGATGTCAGAAACAGAGAGTTTGATTCTGACACAGACATTTATATTTTCAGAAAGGTGTAGAGTCACTTTGTTTGGCAAACTATAATCTCAAGTGCAAAGCGTACAAAGTGTCTGTATAACACCACTTGCTTTGCCTCGGGCTGACCTCCTTAGGGCAGGTGAGGTTCAGTAAACAGAGTGACTCTTCCTTTGTGAGGCGGCGGGAAAGGGAGCGAAACAAACTAGATTAAAGCGCCTCACTGGCACTCTTATGACACATGCCCTGTCCGGCTTCACCGTGGCAAGGGACGAAGGCTTCTCTGCTGGCGTCATTCATGCATGGCTGGCTCTCACTGAAAAAGGCTGAACCAGAGAAGACCGAGGGCCCTGCCACAGTGCATTAGCGTGTCATCTACAGGAGACTAAGAGGGGGAAGGGAATGGGAAAGAGTGGCTCGTGCACATGTTGCAACTGTTGGAAAGGTGTACGGGATGGCTGCCACTCAAAAAGTGTCCCCCGAGACTGCTCCGCCTATCAAAAGACAGGGAAACACGCTGGCGGGCTGGATGTCGTGAAGTTAAAAGCAATTCTTTATGATCGGGTTAGCCCACGAATCCTTGCATCAGAGCTCTTCTCAGTTAAAATGCGCTGAACAATCGAAAAAGAGAGAATTGTTACTGAAAACACTGTTGAGAACTACAATGAAAGAGCCCACCACTGGGAAAGTACATGACATGTCCTCGGCATTGTGATATACATAAGAGCTGCTCTCTGGCAATGTAAGGAAGTGATGCTTAATGAAAATGTTCAGAGAAAATGGCCTACAGCTTTAAAATAATGACACGGAAAAGGTCAAAGTCAAGAGATAAATGCTCTGAGTGCTCTACCATTCATTTGAAAAATGTATGTCTATACATGTAATTCATAGAAAAAATATTCAAATTCAAATGTTTGGGGTAGGTAAGAGTGCTTTTGGAAAGGAGGCTGAATTTATTTGATCAAAATACAGTAAGAACAGCAATATTTTAGAATATTACAAAAAAAATAAAATAATGGTTTTCAATGTGAATATATTTTAAAATTCAATTTATGGCTGTGATGGATTTTCAGCATCCTTACTCCAGTCTTCAGTGTCAACTGATCACAATGTTTCAGAAATGATTCCAATATGCTGATTTGACGCTTGAGAAATTATTATTATTGTTGTTATTATCAATGTAGAAAACAGTTGTCTGTGGAAACTATATAGTTTTTGATGAAAACATTCCAGCATTTTTCTCCATATAATGCACTTCCAAACGGTTCAAGGTCCAAAAGACAGTTTCAGTGCAAATTCCAAACTGTTCAAAGGGCTTTAAACGATTCCAGACTATGAATAAGGGTCTTATCAAGCGAAATGTTTGCTCATTTAATAAATAAATAGCAAAGTCTCAGTTTTATAGGCTCAAATGCTCGCCTTGCTCTGTTCTGTGATGCACGTTTGTGACTCTATGGTTCAAACTCGTTCATCACAATGAACAAATCTTTTTCCGAGTCATTTGGTTCATTCAACTAACAAAACGAACGAATTGACTCAGAAAAAGTTTTACTTCATTCGCTTGATAAGACCCTTATTCATCTTCTGGAATCGTTTAAAGCCCTTTGAACAGTTTACAGTTTGTACTGAAAGTGTCTTTTGGACCTTGATCCGTTTGGCTCCCACTGAAGTCCATTATATGAAGAAATATGCTGGGATGTTTTCATCAAAAAACCTTAATTTCTTTTTGACTGAAGAAAGAAAGCATGGATATCTTGGATGACATGGGGGTGAGAAAATTATCAGCAAAAGTTTTTTTCAAAAGTAAACTATTCCTTTAAAGGATCAATTTCTTAAAGAAAAACATTTACTGACCTTGAGCATTTGAACGGTAGTGTATATGGATTGATATTGTGCAATTTGATTTATCAGATGTAGAGCAGAGAAAATACTTTGATAACACACTATATTTCCAACAGATTTGCCCTGGGAAAAAGTGATTTAAATTATTACTAGTGTAATATAGCTTCATCCACTTTGACAAAACAGGTTGGTAATAATAACCAATTCGTTTTTTGAGTTCAGCAATCTCAATAGACAACTAAATCATGGGTACTTTGATAACAAGATATTGTGATCTAACAGGAAACAGCAAATGAGGAGCAGAGAAAACTTCCTTTTAAAACGTTTGATCACATGCAGTTTTACAACAATCTTCAGCATGGCTTTTAGAGAAAATAGCTTAGATGTTTTACAAGCGTAAAATAATATAGCTTCCACAATAAAACAGGTTGGTAATAATAACCCATTTGTCTTTTGAGTTCAATATGCAGCCTAATCTAAACATTTAAAAACCAACTAAATTGTAATTCTTCCAACTTATGCACAGCAAAAACTTTTATAATACAATCAGTTCGAAATTTGCAAAGCTTAGCATTCTTGTTTGCATTTTTCAGTGATAAACTATTGATTACCTACTCAGCACACACTCGCACACACAAAGCTTTCATCTAAAAAAACAACATATTTCCTACTAATTGGGCTGAGATTTCAATTTCAGGTCTTTATTTCCATTTGCCTCCAGATTCAGGTCTGATAGAAAAGAAAGTGATCCAAATGAGAAAACAAATTGAAGCTAAACAAACGATGGCAGGGTCTGTGATCCATAGTAAATGAGTTTCTTTAGAAGGTCTAATGCTAACCAGCATGCTTACTCCAAGTAAAATGACCAGAAACTGGTCTGCCTCACAACAAAGTATTTTGATTAAATTTCTGCCTTCTCGAGCTCTTTTGAATGATTTATTTCTGGCTTTTTACTCATAGTTAGCCTACGTTTTCAATCGCTTGTGACATTAAAGCCAAACATTAGAGTATTCTCATATGAAATGCTTCTCTTCTGGGTTTTCAAATTAAACAATTGGTTAATTACAGATTTATCTCAGCAAACTATAATTGCCAGCCTATCAAACAAATTCGCATCTTCTCATTTCTGACATCTCATTTGTCGCAGTAATAGTCACGACCTCTAATTGATATTGATGTTTCTCACTGCCTGGTTCTTGTTTGCACTTGGGGTCTAATGACTTCTGTCCAATTACAGCTGGTTGAATTACAACCTCCATCTTGTCTAATTTTATATGCCTTAGAGAAGCACAACTATCAAACGAACATGCATTTCCACCACTCCTGGTTCCGGCCTTTGAAACAACCAGGGTGGATCTAGAAAATTATTTATGGGGGGTGACATGAGGACCGTGAGAGAGAGGGGGAGAAACACGAAAGCAATACTCAAGCTATATCATATACTACAGTACATCCATACTATAATTAAAAACAAAATTCAGCCTCAAGTGGCAATCATCGGGGTGCAAACACCAATGTCCCATGTAAATGATTAATGATCCCATTGAAATATATCTTATGATGTGTTTTTATTCATGTTGGGAAAAGTCCATCTCGAAAGTTAGGCAACAGCAACATACTGGTGTCTAAAGGGACAACTGAAATTCAAAAGAAATGACTTCCTCTTACTGCTAGGTTAAAAGACAAGTAAAAAAAAAAGAAAAATAAATTCAAATCCATGTTTACTTTCATTTTAATGCATGTAGTGTGTGTCAATATTTAAATTGAGATTAATCATGTCATAGGAAGCCATGGATGACATGGATGGATGACATAAAACTCAAGTTTTGGTGCATCAAGTATAAGAGCAACAAAAACGTTTGAATTCGCTAGAAAAAAGAACAGCAAAAATATCTAAGAAGATATGAGGCTTCTGAGACTTTCAACTAGTAACAACTCAGTCAAAATAAAGCGAGAAGCATTGAAGAAAATAATACTGCAATACCTGACTATACAAATGGGATTCACAAACAAATAGATACAAAGTCAATTTGTTCATGAATTGACTCACAAAAACAACCCATTCATAAGAGTCGCCTCTTAATGAAGGTGACTACACTACACAATTTGTGAGCATCCGTGGTGCAGAAGTGTTTTCATGCCATTTTTACACAGTACATCTTTTTTATGTCATCACATTAAAGCGCAGATGCTAAAAATGAAGTACAGAAAACACTATTAACATTTATATTTTATACTGGGATAAATCTGAGGTAGCAGATGGGGTGGCAGTGCTTTTTCTTAGAGTGCCACCCCGGTAGATCCACCCCTGGAAACAACATTGGAGTGTTCTTTTTTTATACTTCTCAAATATTAGTTTCAAATGAGGAAACATGAACAATCATTCTGTTGTTGCTGTTTTTTGTTTTGCTTGTTTTTACAATTTATCACCAAAAGTTCATCTACAAAATCTCTAACCAAGTTTCATATAATTTCCTAGTCATGATGAAACAAGGGAAAATGGTTTCATGTTATGCAATGGGATAAAAGGAAGTATTTTATGGTTTTAAGAGCAAGTACATGTATGTATAAGGCGCTTCACGGATTGTGACAACTTTTTTCTATTTAAGTCGAAAGTGAATCACCATTTGAAACCCATTTTACTTCCATAATTTGTCATTTTCAAGTAAAGCAGGATATTAATGTAGGGAAGGAATTTCATCCATATGGAACTAATGGCTCACTGCATGGTGCAAAAAAATTGCCTGAATAAATAGTATTGTAGTATGTAATGCTAAAAGTGACATCAAAGGAAAAGCAACGTGATTGCAACAGGAAGGGCATTTTGATGAAAAAATTCTCTGAATAGGGAACGAGACGGTGCGTAACTCAAGACGCAGTGGGAATGCCATCCGGGTGTGTCGATTGTCTGAATCCCTTATAGAATCGCGTTAATACATTGGCTGATGGCGTGGGCGCCGCCCTGACGCTCCTGCGTCATCATATTATATTAGTGTGTGCCATCTGCTCCTCAGATTTCTTTGCCGAAAAAGGAAGCTTGTACCAAACCCCGCCAAGCTAAGCACTGCCGTAATTAATACAAGACCAGATAGCTCACACAACAAAACCTGGGAACCTGGAGTCGTTTCAAGGTCCAAACTGTAGAATCTGACAAAAGTTTGCGGAGAGGACCATCCTGCTGCCCATCCTCTAAGGCTAGGGCAAAGCAGATGAAGAAACTGGTGATAATCCGAGTGGATGGGCTCAGAGAAAAACAAAATTTAAGGGCTAAAATGGCTGCTTCGTGAAGGCGTGAGAAATCTGAGGAGCAGATAGTGGGCGCATTATATATTATGATGACGCAGGAGCATCAGGGCGGCGCCCGCACCATCAGCCGTGACATGGCGTGATTCTATAAGGGCTTCATACAATCGGCACACCCGGAGGGCGTTCCCACTGTGTCTACGCAGCGTTGAGTGAACTTATGAACGAGAACAGATCTTTGCCTGACTAATCAATTCATTATTCACTATATAACAGATTGTTCAAATTGTTTTAAATGGCGAGATATGCAGACTTACCTCCAGAATGCAAAGGTGTGCCACATAACAAAACAACCCCTTGGCCTTCCCTGACATTGACAGCACTTCTTGTCTGCGTTTTGAAGTTTTCCAGATCTGTAACAGATTAAATGTGAAAAAAGTAAGCAATGGACAAGCAAAGTTAACAGCAATCTTTTAGCAGCAGCCAAATTTGAGAAAGTAAAAAGAAGGAAACAGAATCAGGGATTGATAAAAGTCCAAGGCATACAGTGGGTGTCTGACAATGCAGTCTAGTGAAACAGTATGAGGCTGTATGAAAAAAGGAATGCTAACGTCGCCTCCACCTACCAGCATCATTACCAGAGATATCTTAATCTCACCCACTGAGCCTGCAGCTTCCCTGTCAATACATGTCCACACGATTCATCCTCGCAAATTAACAGGAGAAGAGGAAGTTGGCAGCCTGCTCGTATACCTGGCATGATAAAAACCTTCTCCTTGTATCGTGACAGAGAAGGCATTCTGTAACCGTGGCCTGCTGTGCCAATTCCACACCCTTAAGCAAACAAGCCAAGAGCCAGGCTCCCTAGCACAAAGAATATAGAGTCAATGTGACCGATAAGACAAATTACGGAGAGAAAAAAAAACAGAAAAACAAAACAAGCAGAAGGAAACATCAGGATTAGGGAGAGGTGGTGGAAAACAGTGGAAAAGATTAATGAGAGATTCCCTGCTGACTGAAAAGAAGTCCCACACAGTACTGAGCCATGGTGGAAGTGGCAAGACCAGGACTTGCTCGGCTCATAGTAACAGGATGAATGGCTTTAGAGCGTGAGCGGCAGAGCCACAGATACTGATTAATGGTCTCTTGTGTTAAAATCTATAAGGCTGGACTCATGTGAAGGTTGTAGACTGGGTGGTATGTCTTCACAGTGAATGCCGTTGCTTCATAAATGGAAAACATTCATATGCGAGGGTCAAGATGTGAGCGTACATGGATTCATTTTAAGAACGTTTATTGATTCTTACTAATAAGATGGCAGAACATTCAACTTTAAGATCCTGTTAAATTGCCCCTATTATGCTTTTTCGAAATATTGCCTTTCATGCAGTGTGTAATATAGCTGTTTGTAAATGTAGTCTGCAAAGTTTTAAAGATCAAAGATCACGGCGAAAAAAGCTATTGCCTCCTAAAAGAAAGAATCAATTCTGAACTGCTAAAATGAGTCATCGGTAATTCCAGTTGTAACAATGTAACAGATGTGCTTAATGCCAGCCTATGGTCTTCATTGGCTGCCCACGAAAGATGTCTACTCTGACCAGCCCTAAAACACTGTAGTTGTAGGCAAAGGCCTGGAAGAGTTTGGTTCGAGTTGTTGACATGTCGAGAAGATGCTTTTTTCAGTGCTGCAAATCCGCTTTCCATGCAGTTCAAAAGGTTAAGTACTCGTGCTGGAATTGATACATTCAAAATCGACGCCGTCATTCGTATAACTAGTGCTTTACAGTGCTTCCACTTCCAAATATAGCTCTTGAGTGTACCGCCACCTCTCTGTGCACCCAGAACTTGCTTTTAGCGTACTGGTACGCTCATTTGCCCAACTGTTTTAACCCGTTAACTACGCTGCCAGTTTTCAAAGTGCCCTTCACAATCCACGCTTCTTAATTCGTACCACTGAGAGCAGAGACTATTTTACCCATACACCCTTGAGTTTTACAAGAGAAAAACACATCTGTAAACTCAACGTGGTCCGGAGACGGTGTGTGAAACGCGCAACCAGCTGCTCGGTTAAAATACAAATACAATGAACACTCAATACTCTCAAGGCTTCAGACTCTGAGTAGTAAAAGAACACTACGCTGGCTGACACCCCACAAAGCCAGAATGATATTGTACATCATTCAATGATATTTGTCTAAACAAACAATGATAAATTGGAAACTAACGAAAATTAAATTAAAATGGCAAATTGTAAAACAAATTAAAAATGGAATAAATTGAATTAGATTAAACCAATAATAATCATAGTTGCAAGGGCATCGTGGTTGCTGTTCTAATCATTATTATGCGATTGCTAAACACACATATATATATATATGTGTGTGTGTTTGTCTACTGGTTAATGATCTGACAAAGCCCAGTTGTCACAACTAGGCTTTGAATTCTAGAGAGCTTCTGTGAGCCATGGTTTGTCAGGTCACAAATCTGCTCTGCTATTGCACCCTTGAGAAAGGTACTCATTTCAAACTTGCCCCAGGAGAGGATTACCCCAATACACAGCCAATAGAAAGCCACTGTGGAATAAATCTCCCAATGACAAATTTTACAGCATGTATTTCACACTGGCTTGCAAACGCAACGGGATGCAGTTTTCAACAGCTGTCTGAAAGATAAGAAATGCCACAATGAGATATTATCAAAGCCAGTGGCATTATCATCTTATTAAAATCATAATTTCCCTTTGACTAACCAATGATCAATATAGGAAATAAATGTCAAGGAGGTCCTGTTCACCAATCCCCTGAAGTGAGATTCATTATCCCACCCATAAAGATGATAATCTGTCTCCTAAGGGGGAGCGTATGATGCTCTGTGTGGATCAATAGGTAGACGGCATGAGAGTGAGGAGTCTTCGAGACAGACAAAAGAAGTCCGTGGCCAGGTGTGTTCTCATCTGAAACATCTTTCTCCCATCTCTGAGAAAACCAGACTCGAGCATCTGATTTCTTTGAACATGCACAAGGACAGCATTTTAAATCAAAGGCACAGAGGCCAGGTGGAAATACGGCTATTCTCATACTTGGCAGTTTACTTTGTGGAGCAGACAGTGCAGGTATTAATATTGCGAGTCAATTCATATCGTACAAAGATGCCATTGAAGCTGGTGACTAATGAGGATGAGTGATGGAGTTTGAAGTCGATGAAATGGTGCTTCACCCTGTGAAATTGTCACATTTGACAGCTTGTTTGATTGCTCTTTCTTGAGCAATGCCATGTGAATACCAAATACCAAAGCCGGTGCTTTTACAATGTCGCTTATATACATCCACGCGCTCCTCCCAGATGCCATTGTTTGGACACATTTTTAATCCCAAACTCAATGGCATTGAATGAGCTAATCTATATTCAGGTTTACATTTTCTCTCTTTATTCCAGAGCAGTTGGTGTTTTGTATTTATTATCTTTGAATTGATTATGAAATTGGCATGATACATTTACCTGACGTAATAAATTACATGATGCAGAGTGTCTTGATTGAGTGTCTAAATACTCAGACCAAGGCAGAAACCTCTTTTCAAATGTAAACATGAGTTCACAGTGGGAATTTACATTAATCACCACCCCAGAGCTACTGAGGACAGAAGTTGATTTATAGCCTGACTACGTCAGTTCGCTCCTGTAGTCAGTCTGAGATAGCAGCCTATCTTTCAGTTTTCCAGCGGCCTTCAGACGGCCGGCAAACAGAGGGCGGGCTGAGAGCCGTGACGTAGACGCTAAGCGCCGAGTTTTACATTGTAGGTTAGAGAAATCGAAAACCGAAACGACCGCAGATTTGGAAAACAAGACAGGGGATGCAATTCGCTCTGTTATGGAGAACATTCTGGGGTCGTTTAAATGGTGAAACGTCTGCTCTTACCATTTGATCAAAAGGCACAAATTTGGGATCCATAGAGACAACTCTGAAATTAACTGCAAAGACAACAACAAAATCAAATATATTGCATAATGCATTTGAAGATGATAGCTTCAACCAACGGTCATTCACAGCTCACCCGTTTGTCCTGGATTGTAAAAAGGTAGGTAACATCTGAACATGATTTTGCTCTCTTCAGTCACTCTGAAGACCTTCCCTTGAACATCAACCTTCAGCTTCTGCACTGAATCTCCATCTACCCGAGATCCAGACTCAATCACCCACTGCAGGGAAATTCACCATGAATAACCTGTGGAAATAAAAGACAAACAAACAAAAAAAGGAAAGCTTCAATGGTTCACAAAGCTTATTTTCACCATCTATTAAGTTTAGTAAACAACTCCAACATAAAAACAGAATGCTTCCATTCACTTCAAAGTCTAATGGTACTTACAGCCATGGTTCTTTAAATCCATCAGCAGCAAAGAGAAAAGGGCTAAAATGAGCCCTTTCCAAACACAAATCTCCCAAGACTAACAAGCCACTCTTTCCTATAAGCTTCTCTGAATCACCGTCTCTTACAGACCGTCTCACCGTCAAATTTCTATTCACCGTCAAATTGTCTGTTCCTTACAGGACGAAGATAAGTCACCGTCTGTCCCACGAGCTTATGCGACGAGTCTATTGACGAGAAAAGTCCTGGCCTGCCCCACGAGTCCACCCAGAGAGGGATATACTTACCTGAAGACCGGAAAGATACCCACCAGTATTCCCCTCTCTTTATCTTGCCAAAGCCAGAGCCATGAACGTCCCTGCCCCTGTTCTTATCCCTCTTAAACTTAATAAAAATGTACCTTTTAATTCCACTTCTGTTGTCTACCTCTTGGTGTCCTCTGGTGTCTGCTCCTCTGGAATGTGGGAGACAAATCCTTGGCCTTAACCTTGGTGACATTATCATTTGATTAGGAGTTCCAACTGGCATTACACATGACACATTATGGAAGTTAGCGGGACAAGTTTTCTAGCTGCCATATCAACACTATAGGATTTGAAAAATATATAGTCTATATATTGAAGATATATTGAAAATATATAGTCTATATATTGAACATTTATTTAACCATAGCAAAAGTAAGTTTCTTGTGTTAATTTTAGACAAGTCTGATATTATTTTATCTTATATCTGTTAATTAACCGTTGAGATAGTTCTTGAATGCTGGTCTGATAGCAGAAGACAGACTAGCCGGGTTTAAATCCTATATTTAAGAGAACTTTGTCCCAGTTGTGCAGGCGGGGCATGTTATCACACTGCGTTGCAATGAGCAAATGATTAAAATTATTGCTTTTCTACTCCATACTTAGGCATACTTTGCTATTCTATAAATTTAATATAGGCCTAATAAGTGATGCTGTAATATATGAATTCCAGGGGTCATTTCCCCCATACTTTTACTAAATTTTATTTATTCATTTATTTATTTTTTTTAAATAGACTTTATAGAAAGTGGAGTTATAAGCACTAAGGAATAAAGCATCCAGATGTTCAGTTGGGCTTCACTCTTCACTCAGCCTACAGAACATTGGTTTTTGTAAATTTAAAAATATTAATACAAAGTTGGATCAGATGGACAAAGTAATGATATTTGACATACTGTAGAATTAATTGTTTTTAAACTGTTTTTGTATACAGGAAACTGTGATATATGTTGTTGTGAATTTATATAAAGTTGCATTTAGGTATTAACCATATTTAGCCCTTTAGACATACAGTGAGTACTGTGTAATCAAATGGATCCTTAATGAAATATTTGCTTTACTATCCACAATTGGTCATCATACAGCCACAGAACAGAGTCCTACATAACATTTAATGAAGACAAACAAAATTTAACCCTTTTCTAAAATTCCAAGGGCCATTTAAAAGAAAGAGACAGTATTTTTTGTTCACAAAAAAAGGTTATTTATTTACACCATGTATAGGTTGACTCCTGAAGTTGACTCTCCTATGGCTGCCACACTTCTTAAGTTGTTTTTTTTTATCCTCATGGCAGAGTGCTCCCGCTAACTGATTAAAAATAAATAAAAAAGAAGCTAAAGTTGAATAGTGGTAGAAACAATGATTATAAAATAATGGCATGATGTCATGGTTGAATATTTTTGGGGGTTCAAAAGATGGGTGTTTATAAAAGTTTAAGATAGAGATTTTAATTTTTTAAGTAGCTAAAGCAAACACACACCTGAATGAGATACAAGTTAAAAAGAACTAAAGACAGAGTATGATAAAACACACATTAAGTGCACATAGTCCAAATCTCTAAGCTATTTAAAAAAAACTGTATGATGTACATTAGATCATCTCATTTATAAGAACAACTTAAACCAAAATCTACATTTAAACCATATGGGACCAAAGTTTTTAATGTGGGCTTCATAATGCATTATAATTGGAAGGAATTATAAGACAAAATATTACAGTGAGTGCAGTTCGAATCTTTACTTAGAGAGATTTGCAGTCAAATACATACACACATACATGCCTATTATAAATGTGTTTGTGTACACATCATAGACTGTAATTAACACATTTCCAATATCCACTCTAATGTTGCTCCAGAAACCACGTGGAGTAGGCTATGTTTAAATGCGAGGAGTATATGTGATTAAGATTGCTTAAGATTGAAGTTTGAGCCAGATAGAACATCAACCTGACCGTCAAGTAGCCAACTTTTATTTTCTCTCGAAATAATAGAGACTTTATTAAATTATTAACCCATCTTTTGAATTGATATCGAATCTTAGCAAATCGTTTATGAATAATAAATATTGCATCATTACAATACAATCAACAACAATAACTTTAGCATATTATTTTAAATACCTCAATTCGTGTCACTTCTGTTATGATGTAGAGGAGTAGGCTCATATAACGTTACTAATGTAGTCTCCCCATACTGGACGCATCAGGAACAACAGGGGCGTAAAACTGTCGGCTCCAGGTCTGCAGCCTCCCCCTGTAACAAACAGAATCACTGAAGGAGAAAATCTAAAATTGAACGCCACCGTTATGGAGATTAGTGTTTGCTTTAGTTGTGCTCTTGACCCTTACATTATTAACTTTAAAATTTGTTAGACTGTTCTATTTGAGTTATAACTGCCAAACGAACAAAGAACTAAAGTGATCTAATGGTGTTAGTTGCATTATGACATTCATCATTTGAAATTTGTTTGTGGTTTGTTCTGTTGGCTACAATATAACTGAGATTCTGCATAAATATCCAGAATTTTAGATATAATGTAATAGATTTCTTAAAAGTAGTTTGTGCCCAAAAATCTTCTTTTGGGCACACACAGGTATAAAGATTCAGTCAATGCATCTCAACAATGGTGACAAGTAGAATACTGCCGGGGCGGCAGTGGCTCAGTGGTTCATGTGGGTTGTCTACAAACCGAAAGGTTGGTGGTTCAATCCTCGGTTCCACCT
>JAOTRC010000004.1:24798433-24810091 GCA_027497675.1 Cyprinella lutrensis
TATTAGCCTGCATTTGATTACACCATTAAAATTTTAACAATTAGCCCAGTTATGCCTATTATGTAACATTAGCCTTGTCATTTAACATTTAGACTAGTGGTTGAAGTGATCGACTACCCCAACTAGTCTATTCAAGCCCTGATGTGTTCCTAGATCAACATTACATTTTTTTTTATATATAAACAAAATAATTTTTAGTCAATTAGATTTTAGGGTTAGGCGTAGGCTAGTGGTTCTCATCTGTTTAGCTGCAACCCTGACTGACAGCCCTGATAAAACAATGTTTTTTGGATTGTTGTTCCAAAACCAAAAACTAATGTTGATTAATGAACACGTCCTATTTGGCAAACTCAGTCATCGCTTGACAAGCTGAAGTTCTAGAGGGAACAGTCTCTAAAACCAACCCCGTCACGCCCTAGCAAGCCACTTAACCCGAGGTTACTCCAGAGGGATTTTCTCTTTAATAAGTGTGCTTTAAGATGCTTTGGGGAAAAGTGTCAGTTGAACCTGAGCATTATGTGTACGTTTAGACTTTAATTACAGTAGATAAACTGCTTGGTAGTAACATTTGGTGTAGGAGCTGGTTTCATACTCCTGTTATAAATCATGAGGTTTGTAACAATGTGCTAAAGTGGACTGTATTGTCATTTAGCCAATAGTAATAAATCATGTCCCATGCATCAAACCATAGCAATTCAACGTAGAAAGACCATCTGCTGCCAGCATGGTTTGAAGATGATCTGACTTGAATTTGGTGAAAATTGAACAAATGGTCAAGGAAGAGTTTGTAAGGTTTTTTTAAGAAAAAAGAAAATCAAAATGGTAGACAGGAAGAATCAAGTTAATTCTGACGTGCTCTTCATCAAATTAATTTGAGTGTATTTAAAAATGGTTTTAGCAACGGTCTAGGGGGGTTTTAAATTTTAATTTTAAATTTTAAATGGCGAAACAAATTTTATGCCGGAAAGTAATGTCACAGGATAAAATCGTATCATCTGGAGCCAGGGAAATAAGAAATAAATTCCTTACAGTTCAAAAGTTATTAGCATAAACACAAATGCAATTTGGTGTTATAGGTATTCATGTATAGACTCCAAAATTCCTTTGGTTAATGTTTAGACAGAGTTGATCTTTAAGCCCCGCTCCCCTTAGTTACTGTTGCGAACTCGGACAAATGAGCATAGTTGCTAACTGTCTTACAATGATAGCTGTCAGTGTAAAAACCTTGTCCCAAGATGCTTTTGATAAATTTTAGACACAGAAGGACCACCTCTCATGGAGGAGCATTCAAGTGGCACTTAAATGGCATGGTGGAATATATGAATATATACAGTAAAAGATTTTTATATAAATATGGTGGTTCACAATATTAATTTGGAAGGGAGGGTTTACAGATCACAATGCAAGTGGGAGAAGCCTTATGGGGTCTCCAAAACACATTGGCCACAATTATTGGCACCTTTAGAATAGGTTATCTCTGAACTGATGTATATTCCCATTAATATGCCATTTTTTTAGCACACCAGGATAACTATGAACATGAAGTACTAGGGTTTACAGTTCACAATGCAAGCGGGAGAAGCCTTATGCTAGGGTCCCCAAAACACATTGGCCACAATTATTGGCACCTTTAGAATTATTTATGAGTACAATATCTCTGAAGAATATTCCCATTAATATGACATTTTTTAGCACACCAGGGTGACTATATGAACATGAAATAATCTAGCTCAGTATTCAACTTCGCCACATTTACTTCTGCAACAGTAAAGATTCAAGAGCCAATTAAGGCACTAGCCAGCAATAAGGTATGGCTTTGCAAAAGAAAAAAAAAGCATCCCTGGCAGCATCTTTCTCCGCTTTTCAGTTTCCGAAGCAGTAAGGATAAAAGCATTCTCATGAATGCATGTGGAAATATCAGCCTTCACAACTCTTCTCTGATATTGCACAAACAAATTGAGTTAAGTCACTAGCAAACTGGCAAGCTGAAGTTAAATATGCAGAATAAGTTAGTAATTGCCAAAAAATAATTGAATTAATTTAATCATCTGTAAATTATATTTGTATAATTGGTAGATCCGAACCTGTTTATTTTTTTAATTGCTTATACTGTAAACCCTTTTTGTCAGGGGTTGTCCTGCAGTGAAACATGACATTGACCAATTCATTATATAATTGGATAAAAACTTGCTGTGATCT
Organism: Cyprinella lutrensis; assembly: GCA_027497675.1. Classification (NCBI taxonomy): domain Eukaryota; kingdom Metazoa; phylum Chordata; class Actinopteri; order Cypriniformes; family Leuciscidae; genus Cyprinella; species Cyprinella lutrensis. The sequence continues at coordinate 24,800,633 of JAOTRC010000004.1, forward strand.
TCACCTAGAGCCTGTAGAGCAAAATGAAACAGGGCATGCATTACTCTAAAGTACTAATTTTGTGAAAGCTGAAAAGGGACTTTTTAATTAAATTTCATCATCATGAAAAAAAGCCTTGAAAAAAATAGCTAGTTTAGTTCCTGCGCTAGGCCTACTAGTTATCAATCAGAGGAATAAAACTTTCAACAAGTAGGCTAGATTTTAAACGTTAGCCTGTAAATGATCTTCTTAATTGAGAAAAATGTTATACAATCTACATAATAATATTTAATGAAGTTAAATGTGTCATTACAGAGAAAGCACCGCACAGAAAATGAAAGATTATGAAAACTGCATTGCTTAGCATATTAAAAGAAAAAAAGGACACTCCATCTTCTACATCTTCAAGCAAGCAATGCAGAATTGACCAGATCGTTTTATTATCGGACCACGCTAGAAAAGCTGGCCACCAGCTTTATTTGTGACCTTCAGCCTAATCGCTAGTGGCCTTCAGCCATTCTCAGTTGTTGAACGACATGCCTTAAAGACCCTGGTTAACTGGTGCGTTTGAGAAATCAAGAAGCTTGCATGTCAGAAAAAGCCATAAAAGCTTAGAAACACGGAGATTGTGTCAACAACAACAGACTGTTGGAGTGTGAGGAAGAGAAGTTACATCAGGGTCACTGCTCACTGGATTGATGAGACCGTAGACTGGAGATCTGCTGCTTTAGAGGGAGCCTCACACTCGATGTACTTGCATCTACCCTTGATTATATCCACAGCCAATCTCACATCCGCGACAAAAACAACTACAGACAGTGGGTCGAATTTTCTGAAGACCTTCAGAGTCTTTGGCGTGCAGGAAGAGACTGACGTGACAGCAGCTGACACTGAGGCTGATGATGACACTGAACATGAAGAGGAAGTAGAGTATCATTTTGGCAGCTGATTCTGGTTGAGAATATCATCTTCCAAAACACCAGCAATGTGCATGCCAACTGTTAAAGCTAGTGGCAACAGCTATGCTTTTGCAGCAGGAACTCAAAATGTGATCTACAGAAAGCTAATACTTTGCTTTTTCTAAGTGAAATCCTATGTGGAACAAGACTGTAAGATCTTCAGCAGCTTCTGAGGAAGTAGACGCTGAGTGCCACCTGCAGTAAACACTCAGTGGTGTTCACCACACCTGGCTGTCCAAAGGGTGGTCCATATAATTAAAGACCATGCTGAGGAGGCGATTCGGAATGCGTGTGGAGCCTTCTTGGAGCCTGTAGTTATATATTTAATTGAATATTTTGCATTCGTAAATCAAGGTTATTACTAAAGCTTGGTTTGCATATAAATAAATAATATAATTTAGACTGAATCCAGCTGAGATTGCATTTCTGGGAGTATGTAGCTGTGATGAAGCCTGGATGTTTGTTTACTCCCAACTGTGTTGTACTAAGGGCAAAACTGAGGAGAATTTAGGCCTCCAGTAAATTATGTTTGTCACTGCTGCAAGCTTTACAAGAATGATTTCAAAAGAGATTTGGGAAAATGATGGATGACCATGGGCTTATCGCAGCTACCATCCTTTTGTCGAGATTCAAGAGTTTGTAGACATTTGATGCCCAAATCATTGAAAGAGGAAGGATAACCTGACAGCACTTTACAATAACTTCTCCTTTCTACTGTTTTTTGTTACTGGAGGTTGTCCCATCATCATGCATGTTGCTCATAACCTTGATTTACTATGTTTTGGGAGGCGGTCTTAATCTTTATTCTTTGAATAACTAACAAAAACAAATGTTTAAATATGTTCAGGTTCCTTTCGTATCAAATATGTTTTATTTTACTTTTTATTTACTTTTAGTGCAACAATGAATGGGGACTGAAACTTTTAAGCTTCATAAAAGATGCTAAATTATTGATTTTATTTTATGGCTGATAACCGTTTACTGATGATATTAAAATGTTTTACTATTTTGAGATTGGCAGATGATTACTGTGTTGGCAAAACATTAACAGTGTTCTGAAATCATTGGTGTTTTTAAAGATTTATCTCAGGTGAGCATTAGATAATGGCAATCTAATTGTAAAAACTGAGTTTGTAAATTAACAATTTAATAAACAATACCAATAATTAAAATTAAAAAAACCCTTCTATTATTGGCAGATAAATGATTTGGGAGGTCCCGATATGTGCATTCATGTGAAATTGTGAACATATAGCTCTTTTGAGGCAAATGATGAGTTAATTGCTTGATCTGTTACATTAAATCACTCAGAAAGATTCATTTATGAATCAGGCTGATCCGGTTCTCAAGTTCAACTACCTAACTCAATGATTTGATCAGTTAACAGTTCACTGGAGGGGAAGATGATTAGTGAAAAAAACACCAACTTGAATTCAGAGGACTTAAAATACAGCGTCAATTCTACCAAAATAATTCAAGTAAATTTCCTTCATGGACTTTCTTCACTGTCTCTCTTCCAAAGAAGTATGGAAGACATGGGTTTAGAAAAACATGATGACAATTTTTCATTTTCCTTTAGGCCTCAATGAAAGATCGCACAAAGATTTTGTGATGCAGACTCCAAAAAGCGAAAACGAAAGATGGATATTAAGAAAGAGGGGGAAAAATCTCTATTATATAAACTAACATTACTTTCATCTCTAATGAATTCCACCCACATGTTCAAATTTATCTTTAGTCAGTCTTTAAATAAACTTTATACGCCACAATGAGAGAAATAAATAGTCTCGGAGGGAAGCCAAGCTGTGCTGTGGAGTGGATCTACCGAATTCTGTACATTGCTGTTTCCCAGTGTTCTCACCTCTAATTTGGCTGTGCTTGTTAGCAACAAAATGAGATGAGACATGCATCCCAGATGCATCCATAAATAAACATGAACACACGAGAGAAGGATCCCATTCCTATTTGAATAGCAGATGTGGTGTGGATAGAGAGCCGAATGTGCATTTTCTCCTGTGAGTCCTTCCTCTCTCTGTCTCACTCCTGCAATACATAATGGCACTAAAGTTCCCAGAGCTTAGTCACACCTTTGTAAGATTATAAACCAGGCGATAGAAGGAGTGTTGGCTGATCTGAGGAGAGGCTGATAGTTTATTGATCCACCTAATACTTGTTCGAGGGCTTACTTCAAAAGCAACCAACCCAGATCAGATCACTATCATAAAAGTATTACACAAAAGTATGTTTTACCCTCTCACTGACAATTGTGGGGTTCTCAGATTTTTTTGACAAATTTATTTCCATGGTTTTTCCAGTCATTCTTGGTGACTGTGTGGAATTAGATTAAACAACTAGTGTTCAAATGGCTCCAGGACCATCAACAGATATAATGTTTTTTTATGCTGATAAGTATCCATTTAAAAAAAAAGAACAATTTCTCACCAATTATATATTTAGAAAAGAGCAAATGGGCTGGGAATGGAAAGAACTATTCCTTGAAATTTCTCTTCTTGGAATTCCACATGTAGCTTCTATTGTGTGGGATTCATCACAAGAGAATTGTGTTACGGGCCACTAGTATCAGAATGGAGATACTGAAGAACAGCACCTGCCAGTTTTTATTTTTATCCCTTATACATTGTATCTTGAGTCTGAGGAAATGGTTATCTGCAGTCAGAGTGATGTGTGTGCCCCATGTGATCCTCTGCCCTACATGACTGAGATCAGTGTGCAGTTCACCTAAATCACACATGCCGCTGCTAGATAAGCATAAGGTGCTGTCAGAATTCACATATATCATTCGAAAATATGCTTTTTTAAGTGTTCACTTTCTAGATCCATCAAATAAAGCTGTTCAAATTGGTTTAACAAGAGCTGATTAAATTGTTTTGCACTGTTTTTGATATGTCATAGGTCAAAGAACATGTGTCATCATGCCAAGATGGCGAATGTAACTCAGGGACTATCGCTAGCACACACCCATCATCGATCAGGAAGTAAGTCGTCAATTAAATTCAGTGCTTTGATTTGACACAGATTTCCCTGCAGTAAATACTGTTCAGGCAAACTATATTCCACTTTGCTACACTCGCACGATCAGTTTGTTTAGATCAGTCAACGTGCGATGATCGAACGATTCCTCCTGATTCTCTTTATATAGTCAAAAAGAACGATTCATTTTTGTAATCCGATTCTTCCCAGTGAATTAAATGCAGCAGGGTAGCCCGATTCCCCAACGAATAACGACTCTAATGATCTGATTCTTTGTTGTGAGTTGAAACAAATCGCTAGTTATTAGTTTAATGTCCGCTAAACAAACAGAAACTGCTCAAGTTGTACCTATCTCTTGAGACTCAGCTGTCAGTGCTGACAGGCTACGCACGATATGAGTAATGTTCTATAGCATATGCATCACATAACTGAATATGTGTTTTTACACTCTAAAATAAGTCTGTAAAGTCTGTTTCAACGCCTTTTGATTGATTTATATTTAAATAGATATGTTCTTTGGAAATCAATGATCGACTATATAGCCTAGGCTATCTATATATAATTCATTAAGAATTGCGTTTACTTTTATTTCTGCATGCCTTGCAAGTGGAGTCGTTAATATTTGTCAGACTCAGAAACGTTGAATTCCTTAAATCCTATTTATTATCATTGCATTGTAGAAGTCATAGGGGTCGTTGCCAGGTTTCCATGCGTAAAATTGCACTTGATGTCTGTATCATTATTCATAATGTCTGTAAATTCATAATGTCTGTAAATCATTATTCATAATGTATCGATAAGCTATAATTTATATTATTTGGCATCTCGAATAAAACTTGGGCTAACAGTTTAACTTTGAATAATCTTGCCGTGCACACTAGCTAATAAATCAACTCACCGAGTCACCGTGATGCGCTCCCGTTCACTGTATTCCGAGTCAAAATTAGAGAAGACGTGGGAATTTACTCCATATTCAGTGATGGGTTGAAACTCGTCTCCTCTAACCCCCTAATGTCGTCGGCAACATCTTTCCTGATATCGTTCTCTCACTTTTAGTACAAAATAAATGCCCTCTAAATCGAGGACTGTGTGGAGACGGTCAGTAGAACGAGATTATTCCCTCTCGCGGACTGAGATGCTCCTCGTATTCCCGCAAGCGCCCCGCAATTAGTCCACGAATCACAGCGCTCTGCCGTATCCACCGCACACACGTGCCCCTTGATCAGTTCCGACCAGCAGAGTGATCCAAAAGACGGTTGGTCAGGTCTATATGATGCGTATCCCCTCCTCCAGCAGTCTCTCAGTGGATGAAATGCGCAGTTGTGGTACCCAACATGCTGCTGCCCCTCCAGCTAAGAGTGTCTCTGTAAGCACGCCCCAAATTCAATGAGCAAAGTGCCTCAAAGGGAAGATTTGTAAGTGATGGTGTTCATTTGCATCACTCGTCTAACGCCTTGACCTCTCAGTGCCATTTCTGGTTTGTGATATTGTAATAAAAAACTGGGATGGGATAAACTGGACCCAAGAATTTCATTTGCAATATTAGATCTGTAATAACATAATGGTTCTGCTTTAATTCCACGTACATTTGCATAAAGCTTATCTACGTGTGCTGTGCTCATATGGCAAGGGCAGCTCAAGATAAACCTAAAATGTAAGAAGATTAATTTGTTCCACGAAAGCTTCCTCCCCTGTAGCATTTTCAGTTTGTTCACAGCTCGGGTGAGATGGGTGCTAGTTGTCACACGTTTTACTCCTGTGAATATTTCGCAGGGCAGGTTTATTTTTGCAAATCAATTATAGGCACATACCTTAAAGTCTTGGTTGCAAAAAAAAAAAAAAAAAGAAAAGAAGCAATTTAACAGTTCATTGAACACACATCAATCAACCCAATGAGGCATGTTGGCACATTATAACAAAATTCATGAAACAGCAAAATTATGAGAAAGAAAACATTTAAAGTATTTTTATTAATAAAGATAATTTATGTGACAACTTAAATAAAATTAAAACCTGCTTTAAGATGCCATTTTGTGTTAGTTTAAAAAAGCAACAACTATTGAAATTTTAATTTGGAGGGCACAATTCTTTAATTATTATTTACTGTAATAGCCTATTATTTTGTAGCCAACATAAAGCCACAGCTATAGAGAAAATATGCAATTGGACTTTTGCCTCAGAACCTTATAGCTACTGACATAGAGCCCTTGCGAACTTCCATGTGTGACAATTAGCCCCAGTCTCCCATGATTTAAACTGAGTAGGGAACTAGTGAATGTCAGATAACCCTACTATTCCAGGTCAGTTGGAATTCAGCTACAAAACAGCACACCCTACTGCTGAATGCCACCATAACACAGTCACTTTTCCTCTTCTGAACCTTACACAACCTTTGTCCTTCAAAGCTGCACACCACTAAAAAAAAATAGCTTAATCCAGCCTAAGGTGGTTTGCTGGTTCAAGCTGGCTAATTTCTGCTGTCCAGTCTGGTTTGAGGGTTTTGGCCACCTTGTCAGGCTGAGAGACCAGCACTTGAGTATGAACAAGTCCAGACTTAGAATCAAGTTCGGCTTAAGTTGCATTATTTTCTGTGGCTGCTGAGTCTAAACGCGCCTGAAACATGGACTTGAGGTGAACTTGCGTCTGAGTCCGGTCTTGTCCAGACAACACTAAGTATTATTTTTTTTTTCTGCAAAGCTGGTTTAAGGTGTTATTTTTCAACAAATCAATTTACTATTATAATTCAACCAAGCTCTTCTAGCTTTTTTTACTCCCAGAAGGCGGCATGTAGCTGAAACGTGTTGTAGTTTTTAGATGTTTAATTTGGCCAAGCCGTAATAATAAAGGCTTTTTAACTTTTTTTTAATTGAGAGTGCTTTGGAATTCTCTTTTTTGATTTTCCATCCAAAGAGCATCTCTATCTTAACCAAACTTTAGAGTCCAGGAAGTGCTCCTCTACCCTTCCGGTTTTCTTTGAACTGCTTTTATAGTCTTTGCAAAAAATATTTAACTGAAAATACCTCCTTATCATTTTTATAGTGAACCAAACATTTAACAGTGTCAATTAATATAGCATGAGGTATCGGAAGATTGGATTCATGGCATGGTATTGTGGCACGGAGGTGTAGTTTTTTTTTCGACCCTTTGTCAAAGGTCAGTGTGGTTTCTAAGAATTAAAGAAAAATAGAAGAGACTGTGATGAGAGATGGAGCAAAGGGTCATTGAGTAATGTCTGCTAAATAATAGCAACATTTTCTATTTAATTATGTGCACTGGACCTTGAGGAGCTCGTCATCTAGGGGAGAAAACATGTTCGGTTGACAACCGCATGACCAGCTGCTTTGTGAAACAGTCATTGAAGCCGAATGGTCGACTGCATCGGCTAGTTTTATAGCATGTCACTCACCACATTTAGCTTGAGGTGAGCATGAGCCGATATTTTACAGCACATAAACGTTAAAGGAATATGATCACCATAATGAAAATTCGGTTAAACTCACCCAACCTCGTGTCACGTCAATTTCAATGGATTACAAGAATTTCAAATGGGGCTTTTATTATTAAATAAAGACTTTTACTTACAAAGTTATCAAATGGTTTTAAACGATTTGGAATATTGTCTACTGGTCACATACTGTACTTTTATGGGGCTTTTTTTGTACTTTTCCAATTCGGTAATTCCTGTAAAAAAAAAAAAAAAAGTTAAACAAAGTAAAAAAGTAATCAAAGATTATACATAATTACAAGTAACTAACCCTAAACCAAACCCTAACCCTAACTCTACTCTAGACGAATAGGAATATGCCCGTGTGTGCAGTGATCACTTCGTCAAAGGTGAGTTAATACAAACTTATGTTTGTGAAATGTACCAGTTTCCGAACTTTGTAAAGTCAAAGTATCTGTAAGATGAGGCAGTTGCTGATATCTACCGCCTCGATGGCAGGAAAATCTCAATTCAGTTGAAAAATCGCTCCTCTTCATAAAATAAGGATCACATCCAACATTATGTTTGATTTTTTTGCTTATATTTTTCTCTTGTAATAGCATGTAAAGTAGTACAGTACAGACTTTCCTCCATCTCGTCCATTGCGCTCTTCACTCCCTGCCCTCCACCTGAATTTCGCACGTCATCATAATCACGTGACTGAAACCCAATAGTCAAGTAACTTGAGGTTGGCTTCTATATGAATCAGCAATCCAAAGGTCTAAGTAAACATTATTATGAAATGCAGCCCTAACCTCGGATTTCAGTATCCTGGCTTGAGGATAAGACACTAGCAATGTGCAATAAAGACAAATCTTCTCACGTTATTTCATCTTCCAATACAGAGGGGAAAATGGCATCAAACAGAATTTGATCCCTCATTTGGTGGATATCCTGCAGGGATTTGTGAACTTCAAAGCTGGGCAGGTGACACAGATCCATCTGGTTCCCCAGTAGGCTTTGAGTAAATCAAGGGCACCTCTCTGCTTATTCAGCATGACGTTTCTTTCATTGTATTCTCTAGACAGTCCAGCATGTCTTACTTGGGCATTCTTGAGACACAAATGAGCTGAGATATGTTTTCTCTAATTTCTCTTCTGGTATCCACAACTCAGTCTACATGAATACAGTTGATGTTGATTTTAAAATAGTATATTCTTAAAGCGCATATAAATGGGTTGGGTTTAAATGAGATGAATTTCCAAATCAAAGCAAATCTTGTCAGAAGACGGATGTTAGGCTTGGTGTTATTCATTGATAGATCCATTAATCTCCATCTGCTAATTACAATGCCCTGAATTCCAAGAAAATCGTTATTTCTGTTTTTAAAAAATATGTTTAGTAATGGAACTCCTGAATGACCTGTCAATCATGGCTCATCATTAATCATAACCAAATAGTTGGGGAAACTTTTAATGACTTGTCATCAATCATGAATTTCATAAGCATCAATCATAGTCAAACTGTTGAGGGAAACTTAATTAAACTGAATGCTTGGGATACATATTTGGTTAGTTTTAATTTTTAAATCTTATTTAAAAAATATATTGTAAAAAAAATAGCACTTGCAAAAATTATTTCAAAGCTGCAATGCCATATTATCTTAACCATTTAGTATATGGTTTCATTTTTCTAATTTTAGCCTATGACCTTCATCAACTCATCAACGGCACATTTTCTTTCAGGCTAAATTTGATGAAATACAGTGAAAATATCAGAAAAACTTAATTAGTGTGTCACACGTTGGCTGCTGCGGCTGAAGTAAATGACATTTATTTCCAGAGTGCTCATGCTTCCATCGACCTATAAAATATCAGTGGTGTCCAATCCTGCTCCTGCTGTCCAAATGCCTCACAACTGTACATTATTCCGTTGAGAGCTTGAATAGACACTCCAGCCCAGTTGGTGGTGATAATGCACCTTTGCCAATTGCAAGCAAACCACTTATATAGTGTAGCCTACGATACCGTGGGTGCTTCTCAATATCCCTCCTCGTCTCCTCGCTCCTCCGTCCTCCCTCCTATGACCCGGAAACCGATCGAGCTC
>JAOTRC010000004.1:24833513-24856374 GCA_027497675.1 Cyprinella lutrensis
TTATTAATTATAAATATAGATACATGTTTATGTAAATTAAAATAAAGAATATAATACATTTATATTGAATATATAATACACAATCATTTATGAATAATTATTTATTATTATTTTGATAGATCAAATAGTTTATATAGTTTTATATATAGTTTTATATTTTTGTGGGTTTTTTTTATTTTATTTAATGACAGTCATGTGGAAAGAAATGTACAGATTATGTTTTTTAAAACATGTAATGTGTGAATCTAATTGCCTTAATGCCTCTCCGCAGCGGCCGTGCTTAAATACGAGAACAACGTAATGAACATACGGCAGTTCAACTGCTCGCCACATCCGTACTGGCTGCCCAACTTCATGGACGTCTTCACCTGGTCGCTTCCGTTTGTTGGAGAGAAAGGTGGGAAAGAGGAAACAGTGTTGGTAAACAGCATGAGACATCATGATTCTGGCCGGAGACAAGCAGTCTTTGTGGTTACACAGATTCCTTACATTTTATTCATTCTGGGTGTGTGAGGGAAACTCATCCCTCTTGACTTGTTAAAGCAAAGAAGATGGAATAGGTCTGATCCGAACTGCATTTCATCTTTTCTGTCTCAACAAGCAAAACTACAGTATGAGGTCAAACTTTATTTTTTTGATTTTACCTAATAAAGTCATATGATAGAGATGGAAATTAAAAGATCAAGTTTGGCTGGTGTATAAATGGTAGCGTGACATTTTATTTTTTTGCTGTTGTTAATGTAATTGTTCATAGTTTTTGCTGAAATGTCACAAGATCTTGCGTTTTTGACCTTTAACGCCTCCACAGTGACCGAGATGTTGGTGAATGTCCTCAGCATCTGCTCTGATGACGAGCTTATGGACGGAGATGAGATCTTTGATGGTGAGGGCTGCACATTCTTCAACATATTTTTACTCTAATTTCACCTAATTTTAAGTGTCAAATATGACCAAATGACAACTAAAATGAACCTATTTTTTGGCATTCTCTGTCAATTGTGGATACTTCATATTGTTGCGCATTGTAGCTTTAAAGAAATGGAGACATCTAAAAATTGTTTCAATTCAAATTTTTGTACAGATTATTCAGCTTCAGTGTGTTGTTTATGAATTATAAGCCTGTTTCCTGGTTTCTCTCAGCTAATGCTGCAGCTGCCCGTAAAGAGGTCATCAGAAACAAGATCCGTGCCATCGGCAAAATGGCCAAAATGTTCTCAGTTCTGCGGTGAGTCTAGAAGGGTTGGGAACACATGTTTGTGGTTTGGATGTTTACAACATAATTGTTTTTTAAATATTACAGCATGGCCTGCGACACACTGTTGTTATGATCAACTAAAATAAAGTGTCTCCGTACGGAAAATGATTTTTAACGATAACTTATACTTTTTTTTAATATTTACATTAAGCTTGAATGTCTATTTATTTTAGTTTTAGTAATATTTTAGTATTTATTTATTTATTTGTTAATATTTTGAATTAGCTTTTATTTTTAGATATTCTGTTTTATCTAAAAACAGAACTACTTTTTTAGATAACTAGTTTAGGTTTTAGTAATTTTGTCATGCGCTTTAGTCATTTTTATATTTCTATTTAGCTTGAATTTCTATTTAGTTTAGTTTTAGTAATATTTTAGTATTGTTTATATGCTATAATAGTATTTGTTATTTTTTTGAATGAGCTTTTTTCTGTTTTCTTTTTAACTATTTTACGTTTAAGTAATTTTATTATGTGCTTTAGTCATTTTTATTGTTTTTTTATATTTAGCTTGATTGTACAGCATATAGTTTTAGTAATATTTTTGCATTATTTATATACTATAATATATGTTCATATTTTTAATTAGCTTTTATTTTTACATTTTAATATTTCTGTTTAGCTTGAATATATATTTAGTTTAGTTTGAGTAATATTTTAGTATTGTTTATATGCTATAATGGTATTTGTTATTTTTTTTTAATTAGCTTTTTTCTGTTTTAATTTTAACTATTTTAAGTTTAAGTAATTTTATTATGTGCTTTAGTCATTTTTATTGTTTTTTTATATTTCTATTTAGCTTGATTGTACAGTATGTAGTTTTAGTAATATTTTAGCTTTATTTATATACTATAATATATTTATTTTCATATTTTTAATTAGCTTTTATTTTTACATTTTAATGTTTCTATTTAGTTTGAATTTATATTTATTTCAATTGTACGCTGGTTTGTATTTCGACAGGGAGGAGAGTGAGAATGTGTTAACCCTGAAAGGTCTGACCCCTACTGGCATGCTGCCTAGCGGTGTACTGTCTGGAGGAAAACAGACCTTGCAAAGCGGTGAGTTACAAAAAACCAAGCGTCGCTCTTTTCCTTTCCAATCACAACCTCTTTTCTCTTTCAAGGTCACTAAGACAATGTCATACAAACTCAAGCACATGTTTGCTAACACCTCTCTTCTAGTGAAACACTTTCGTTCATTCTCTTCGCTAATTAAACCATCTGAGATGTGCACACACGAACATACTGGGAAACTAACCGGCTAACGCTAACTGCTAACTGCCCGTGGCAGCTAATGCTGGGGGATTGTGCTGCGTGCATGACTGTCACTATAAACTCCCCCATCCATCCTCCCTCTCTCCCTTCCTCTCTCCTTCTCTCCGTCTGTCTTTCTGTGCCTCCTCAGCTACCATCGAGGCCATTGAAGCAGTCGAGACGGTTGAGGATGGAGAAGGTAAACTGGCCGGCCTCTATCTCTCTTTGTGCTGCTCAGAGGTTTCATAGTGACCGCTGTAACACGCTAGCTAGCTAGACAGCGCAGCCTAGCTAACTGAGCGTGTGGGCGCTATGACTGGTCAGGGACACACACACATTTATCTGAATATCTAAATGGGGACATACACTATGTTCAGACTTTTGTTAAGGAAGGATGAATTAAATTGATCATTTATAATGTAAGAAAAGTTGAAATTTCTATTCATCTAAAACCTGGAAAAAAATTATCATCACGGTTTTAACAAAAATATTAAGCAGCACAACTGTTTTAAACAATGATAATAATAAGAATTGATTCTTGAGCAGCAAATGAAAATGCAGCTGTACCATCACAGGAATATTATTACATTTTTGAAATATATTAAATAAAAAACACCAATGTTAAATATTAAACACATAAAAATCATATGGTAGAGTACCTATAGGCTTGCTAATTATAAAGACTACAGATACACCTTACTCTACTCTGATAAGGTCTAATGTAATCAGTTAACATAAGAATGTCAGATTTGATCATCACTTTAATCAATTCCTTCCCATAATTATATATACTCTATAATGTGATAAGTGTATCCATCACTCTCAGAAAAAAAGGTACAAAAGCTGTCACTGGGGCGGTACCTTTTCAAAAGGTACACTTTTGTACCTAGAGGGTGCATTTTGGTACCTTAAGGTACCATTAAGGTACCAATATGCACCTTTTAGATACAAAAGTGTACCTTTTAAAAAAGGTACCGCCCCAGTGACAGCTTTCGTACCTTTTTTTCTATATCCTATCCTTTCTTTCTCCGTTTTCCATTCAGTCAGCATCGCTCTGGTCTTTACTGCATAAGCGTCGTCACAAACGAACCAGGTTCCTTACGTATACAAAATGTCCTCAAGATCCAGATCCAGGGATAGTTCATCCAATAATGAAACTCACCCTCATGGCATTCCAAACCTCTATGATTTTCTTTCATCTGAACATTGGAACCCATTGACATTAATTGTATAAACAGAAAAGACATTTTCTCAAAATATCTTATTTTCAAGTCAGATACATACAGATTTGCAATGACATGCAGTCTATGTCACGATTCAGGACCTCTATAAACCGAATGAGCTGAAAGCAAGAAAATAGTCATTCATATAAAGCAGATTTACAGTGATAAGATGAACATATTTTAATGATGCAATCAGAGTTAATTTCGGCTGCTCAGGAGCTCTAAAAGAAAATCTATAAAGCAGTTCAGCAGAAAACAGTGTCATCGTCCAGCTCAGTTCACTTCTCATCCAATACTGTCAGTGCCATCAAATCAATAATATTGTTGAATGCTTTTCCCCAACTAAGCAAGCAAGAGGCGACAGTGGCAAGGAACCCAAACTCAAACGGGTGACAGAATGGAGAAAAACAACCAAGGGAGAAAACAGACTATGAACAAACATGGTGTGAAAAGAGATGCTATACCTCCCTCTAAAACTGCATACGTTGCTGTTAGACAGTTACACCTCAGATTAATGGTTTAAACACTGTTTGATTTCTTACATTTTAATATTAATTTGCCTCCTCATAGAAAATGGCCATGCTGAGAATGCATCTGGGCCCACTTTAGAAGTCCTAACAAGACCATGATGCCAATTACAATAGTAATGGGTCTAAAATCAGTCTGGTTTTGAACAGGGTGAAAATAAGAGTGCATTTGAGGGTAGTTCAGAGGGCATTTGATTAATCTGTGAAGTCAGTGTGAATGGCAGACAAGGCCTACGGGGAATTGGGATACCATGGGGGGCGAGAAGGAAAAGGAAACAGAACGATTCAGGGATTGAGGCTTGGCTGTTGACAGTCCCTCTCCTCATTATAGGGGCAGTGGCAGGGCTTGGCGGTGCATTCTGCTGGAATATGTCTCTTCTGCAGCCCTTGAAGCTCTCTGAAGCCTGCTGGCGCGCTGTGACCATGTCAGCCTCAAAATGAAGCCACTGGTGCCCCATACCACAGCACTGTTTTGACATTAATTATCAACACTGACAAAAGTTTGCGCAAAACTTTATTTCCATTTTTATGCCGCATGACTCTCTATCCTTCTGTTGCTTCGACCCCTCTAGAGTTTTAGTTTATTGACTGCAGCGAGGACATAAAGATAAAAGTAGAAGCGAGTGTCGGGACTTGACGACAGACCCTGTGGGATTAAGGGAGATGCATCAGAAGTCACACACACACAAAAAAACCTAACCAAAACGAGTGGAAAGGATCAAAAAGTGTCCAAGTAAGAGGTTGCGAATGTCCAAGGGGGTCTTACAAAAGAGGATGCAGCTATTTTGTGATCCTACAAGGCAAGGGTTTTTCCGATTCACTCTCCAAGGGAGCTCAGTGGCGGGCTTCTGCAGGAAATCGTAGGATTGATGGTGGAGTAGAACAAAAGCAAAAGTTGAGGAACACTGAACCTAATGCAAATGGGAGGCGAAAAATGCCAGAAGGCAGCCATTCGCTATGAGGTGAATGCAAGCTAAGGTCACCATGAGCGACCTTGTCAGTCAAAAGCAGAATCTGTTGCTTTGAGCATGCCAAAGCATGGCGGTGTTTGAGGAGAGATCCCTGATATAAATGTAAAATGCTTTGGATGTAATGGACATAGTAAAGTTCTATATAAATGCCTTATTTCGTTTCAAAGAAACATTGTATTTATGTACCATAACTGCATAAATGATGACTTTTATGGCCATGAACTGAAATTAATCTAATTATTTTTTTCCTGTTCTATTTCCTGTACAACACACCCCCATAGACTCTTTTTGAGGTAGTGTTAAAGGGATTGTTCTGCCAAAAAATACTATGCTATCATCATTTATTCACCCTACACTCTCAGAAAAAAGGTACAAAAGCTGTCACTGGGGTGGTACCTTTTCAAAAGGTACACTTTTGTACCTAAAGGGTGAATATTGGTACCTAAATGGAACAAATACCATGAAAGTACCAATATGCACCCTTTAGGTACAAAAGCGTACCTTTTGAAAAGGTGCCACCCCAGTGACCGCTTTTGTACCTTTTTCTCTGAGAGTGCAACATACAGTCATGTGAGAGTTGGCAGAGCCTGTCCTTGTGATATTGCCCAACTATGATGGTTAAAATTCACTCCGCAAATCAGCCTGAATGAAATTTCTCTCAGTTAATCCATACAATCATCAAATGGAAAATGATTTACATTGGGCTAATTTTGATATTTCCTCTATAAAATGTCAATGGGGTCCAAAACAACATTGACAGGGGGCAATGTGAGCAAATTACATCTTTCAGCTCTCAAAGAAATACTGTAGCTATGAATCAAAATCTACGGGTAAAGTGGTAATTAGATTTAACAAATCATGTAAAAGTTTATCATCTTTTATTGGAAAATGAAACAACATTTAATCAAACTTTGATAATTGTCTTAATCTCTTAACCAACTGAGGAGACTATATTTTATAACAATCACCAGTAAAGTGTTATTGAATATATATAATTTAATATAAATATATATAAGTAGTAAATAAGTGGTTTTGATGCACAAAGTTTTTTTGGGTTTTTTTTTTGTCTCTTATGACAAACATAGTTTATTTAAACCTATTAAAATGCAGATCCAGTTGTAAATAATAGTAAAAATAATCATTTTGTAAATCTGTTGTTCCGTTATTACCCCTTAGCAGATTTTGACTCAAATACAGATTACAGATGAACAACTTTGACCGACAGTAGATGATGGTCATTTTTGGGCGAACTGTCCCTTTAAAAGTTTGTGACATTGCATAGCTGTTGAAACAACAATAGTTCCACGAAAGCAACATAGTGTAGTGTTTTAGGTGTAAAAATCCAATAAAAGTCATACTTTGAAGAAAAAAACACACTTAATACATATTTAATTAGTCTTGACAAGTACATTTTCTTTTTGAAATAGATTTGATCTTTAAAATTAGATATCCATCATGAGTACGTAGGACTTAATGCAGTGTAGACGACAATACCATTCTGTATGTGCTTAATGAACTCCATATAATTAAATATTTTCCCTCAAGAACAAAGGCTTCTAAATTTGGCAAATTGCTAGCAGATGGTGCTTGGCATGAGACTACCCAAACGTTGACAGGTGGTATCATTGATATTTGATAGGAAAATGGCCTCTTGTATATTTCCTAGTTTTTCTAAATTGACATCAAATGTGTTACTAGATCTAGCAGCATGCTTGCCATAAATGTTCGAATAAGGGGGACTTGTCTGTGGAGGTTGTCTAACCATGAAGGGCGAAAATTAGGCCACATGCTGTGTAAAAGTGCTTCGGTGGTCAGTGCACCAAATGGCTAATTTTATGTATGAGTGTGACCTGCAGCAAGTTTTTGCATATTTGAGGTCCAAAGTTGATTTTATAGATAAATAAACAGCGTAAGTCATTCCAAGTTTAACAATGAGGTTTATCAGAACGTGTTGAAGATCAGTGTAAGCATGTGCCTCTACAAGCAACAGCTACATATAGAGATTGTCAATGTAATTCATAAGCAATTACAGGTTAAATTAATTATTTGAAATGTGAAAAAGCTCATGTGTATCTAACAGCCTTTGATAATGCTAAAGAGCTGTGGCTAGAGTCCACAAGTAATGAGGTTTTTTTTTTTTTTTTTGCTGGTGAGGAGCTCTATTTAAAATCAACTGCAGCCAAAGCAATGTATTACAGTGTAAACCCATGCTGGGTCTCATTGGTGTGACAGAACCCATGCTGAAGTAATTAAGGACAGGGTCTTTGCTGAAGGGCACAATAAACAGTCCTCTGGAGACCAAATGCAGCACCATTAAGGCAGCAGGCATTGCTTCTCCTGAGAACCCCTTGCTGACACATACACAAATGGGTCTTAATTATAAATTTAAGAACAAAAAGCGGTAGTGAGCATGGTGAGGCACCCTATTAGCAAGGGGACATTGAAAGTCAATGGATGTATAATGTGACTGTGTGATTGAATTAATGTGATTGAATCCGGTTGATTGCCATGTTTAATTATTTATTTGATCAATTGTTTCTAAATGTAGTATATCTGTTTGCACAAGTTTAAAGCTTTGAATCAATCAAACGTGCACCTTAACTCCTTGTGCATGGTGAAAGTGTTAATACGGGTGTGTGATAAAATACGAATGTCTTTGGGCAAGTGGTTCGCCATGCAAATAATTCGCCCAAATGGCCTCTATGATGCTTTCAAAAAAAATATTCAGGAAGTTCATTGCACTTTACTTTTTCCAACAATAGGGGGCGTCATATGTTTAAAAATGCTTTCAGGTTTGTGAAAATGCAATGAGGACCTAGACAGTGCCAGACAGAGGAGGGCGGCACATACCTACTTTTAGCACGGAGGCTCTCTTTAGGATGGCATATAAATGTATTTAATTTAAATGGAGGTGTCAGACTTGCTTCTAATGATCGAGAACAAATACAAATCGGCTTTACAGATAACCTGGCAAATATTTAATGAATACTATGCTTATATCCCGCTAAAAGGGATTATAATTTGAATATAACAATAAATATATTTAAGGGATAATATTATAATTAAAGGGATACTCCACTTTTTTGGGGAAAGAGGCTCATTTTACAACTCCCCCAGAGTTAAACAGTTGGGTTTTACCATTTTCGAATCCATCCATCCGATTTTCTGATATTTAGACGAATATCAGTAACCAGGGAGTTTCTGGTCTCATTGACTTCCATAGGGGAAAAAAATAGTATCTGGTTACTGATATTCTTCTAAATATCATAAAATCGGCTGAATGGATTTGAAAACGGTAAAAACTCAACTGTTTAACTCTGGGGGAGTGGTAAAATGAGCCTATTTCCAAAAAAAAAGAAAAAAAAAAGAAAAATTGAGGATCCCTTTAAACTAGGAAATGTCATATCTCCTCTGTTTCGCTGGCATGCTAACATAATAAATAATAACTACAATAGTAATAATAATAATATTATCTAGTATTAATACATTTATTTTATTGCAAATATTAATAATAATACATTATTATTACTATCCATACTGAAGTATTGTAGTATTACAAAACAAAACTCATTACTATTACTTGCCACCATCCAGACGTTCCCGTAATCTGTTCAATTGCAAACATCTGTTTCCATCTCACCACTGACTTGTTGCTGTTGCAATGAACAATGCAGAGACTGAAACAAAACATGCATGAACTTACATAACAATTCTGCACAGTCCACATATTCAGAACATGCAGAAAAGCAGTCAAAAACACACTTTTTTGTTTGAAAGAGGATCCGAGCATGGTTTATTCATCAGTTAGTCTAGACCTCCATGTCTGTCGCATACAAACATCCATGTCTGCGTTCACACAAACACACACACATACACACTGCGCAGGCAGGAACCTGATTAGAGGGAAATGTAATTCCACTGTTTGGTGTGACTGACAGTGTCAGAGAGCGAGGGTCTTGCCTCTGGATGATACCATCAAAGTGCTGCTTTATTTGTCTTGATGAGGAGGAAATGCCACGTCTCCTCTGCTTTCGGGGCAAGCTGATGTCATCAGACGTCTGCCTATCTCTGCAGCTGCCACAACCCAGCTCAAATCTCATCATGATGTAGTTTGTCAGGCCAACATATCATTGTGTTACAATTTGCTCTATGCTCATTAACTTTACTGTCCATGATTTAAACCATACGATAAGGTGTTTGCTTATAGCTACTGTGTTATACTAATACATTCCTAGCAAAATTGACAGCATTTATCAGTGTGCTTACTAAGTGAAACATCCATATAGTGCATACTTAAGTATCGAAAATAAACATAGTGTTGAACTCATCCTGCACCATTTTTTACAGGGATGAATTGCTCCACAAATCAAAACACGTAAATTGACATTTATTCTTGTAAAGCAAAGCTGAATTTCCACTTAATTCACTGTTTAGTGTCACATAATCCATCAGAAATAATTCTACTATGCTGATTTGGTGCTCAATAAACATTTATTTTTTAATATATATATATTATCGATTTGTTAAATAACAGTGTAAAAGCCATGGCAACCATTCAGAACACTTCTTGATATCCTCTTGTGAACTTGCGAAAATGCATTCAACATGTACTTGAATGTGAACATTTATCTTCAGTTTGTTTCCGAAGTGTTTGTGGATAATGGATCCACGTTTAGGATGTTGTCTAATGTGTCGCATGCTGTGCTGTTTTGATTTGAAACTAGTTGTGAGACGAAGCGTCTGGCTTCCGTGCCGCTGCCAGGCTTCTTGCGAAAAGGCACATGCAAATTTCACGCAACACTGCCTGGCTTTGTGTGTGCGAGCAGACATCTTTGAGCTCAAGGGGCAGGGCACTTTCTCCACCCTGACAGATTTATCAGTCGCCCTTTTGTGTGCTTGTTTTACTCCGCTGTGGATCCTTACGCTTAAACCTGAAATGAACATATAAAGCAATATATAAGAGCTTTGAAAGGCCCCCCGAATCTAAAGACCCCTCCAGAGTGGCATGGTGCAGATGCATATGGTTTGCATGTGATTATGAAGGGACTGCATTATAAAAACAAAGCAGTTGATGAATGTGTTAAAAGCAAGGGCTTTGCTGAAAAATAAATCCTATATTCATCACCCTCTCAACCGAATAGTACGCAGGCTCTAATGATATGCGCTTGAATAGCTAATGAACTTCCTGCGTGCCACCTAGATTGCATTTCTATAGCAACCGCTGTGTGCTTTTAAAGCAGTCGTGGCAGTAGCTGGGGGAGGAGGATACAAAAAAGAAGAAGTGGAAGAAGATGAAGAACTTCACATCCTCTCTTTAAGACCTCTAAACGAAGATTACGTTTTTCTTTTAGGCCAACTTTGAATTTAATTTACTTTGATGTACTCTTGTGTACTAATCTCCCATTTTTCCACAGGCAACAGGCTACTGCTAAGCGTTAGCCTTGAGAGCCGGCAAAAGTGGAACAGTAATGCTTATTATTCGTGGTCGTTGCTAATGCAAGGATCACTATTACTTTTGATCATAGGGATTTTCTAAGACCCCTAACACTAGAGTATTAAACTTTGGTGGATATCTCATTCTGCACAGTTGGAAACCTCAAATTTTGTAAATATGTGAGGACAGAGCTGCTGTTACTTCTGCTATTACTAAGTGATAATGATGAGGAAGAGACCGCCATTGCCGAGTCCGAGTCAAGACCGAGTCTTTGAAGGGTCGAGTGCGAGTCGAGACCGAGTCTGTTGGTTTTCGAAAACAGTCGAGTCCTAGTCAAGACCGAATATTTAAAGGGTCGAGTGCGAGTCGAGACTGAGTCCGTTGCTTTTCAAATACAATCAAGTCCGAGTCAAGACCGAGTCTTTGAAGGGTTGAGACCGAGTCCGTTGGTTTTCAAATACAGTCAGTCCTAGTCAAGACCGAGTCTTTGAAGGGTCGAGTCCGAGTCGAGACAGAGTCCGTTGGTTTTCAAATACAGTCGAGTCAGAGTCAAGACCGAGTCTTTGAGGAAGCAAGTCCAAGTTGAGACCGAGTCCGTTAGCTTTCGATTACAGTCGAGTCCGGGGTCAAGACCGAGTCTTTGAAGGGTCAAGTCCAAGTCGAGACAGAGTCCGTTGGTTTCCAAATATAGTTGAGTCCGAGTCAAGACCAAGTCTTTGAGGAAGCAAGTCCGAGTGGAGATTTTGTCACGACATATCAGTTTTGATATTCATGATTTAATATCACCCCAGTTAATAATCAACAGTTAGGCCTACAGACTAACTATAGATTGATAATTGTTTAGAGCAGTCGTTTAGTGATGGGAACGAGACAGCCTATGCCGAGTCCGAGTCAAGACCGAGTCATTGAAGGGTCGAGTCCGAGTCGGGACCAAGTCCGTTAGTTTTCAAATACAGTCGAGTCCAAGTCAAGGCCGAGTCTTTGAAGGGTCGAGTCCGAGTCGAGACCGAATCTTTGAAGGAACAAGTCTGAGACGAGTTCGAGAAAGCAGAAATCGGTCTACATCACTACTAAGTGATTAGATTTATATTTTTCTCCTGGTGGAAGGGCGAATAGAATGGGTGAAAAATCACTTGAAGGAGGGACCCAAGCAATGTACCAAAATTTACGTCAAGTAGCCCAAACACAGTTTTCAGCTGATAATACTTTTCAAATCTGCATTTTAGAGTGATTTCTGAAGGATCGTGTGACACTGAAGACTAGAGTAATGGCTGCTGAAAATTTTGCTTTGTCACCATAGGAATAAGCAACACATTCTCATCCCAAGGCGTCATCTATACGACACTTTTGCCAAAGCGTAGACATCCCACGCACATGTGAACGCTTTGGTTATGGTAGGGTTAGGGTTAGACCACTAGCAGGCGCCTTCTGCCCCTATATTTCTGCATCTCATTTGTCACTAAAGCCATGTGTGTTGGATATCTACTCTTTGGCAAAGCATTGTATATGGCGCTTTGGGATGAGAACGGGCTTGAATAAGTTACATTTTAAAATATATTAAATCAGCAAAGAGATATTTTAAATTGTTCAGAAAGGAAATTACACATTCTATACCTTAAAGGGACGTGGTGATTGGGAAAAATACGAAATGGGAGAAGAAATATTTTACAATGGTTATGCGTTTTCTCGCAGTTATATAGTTGGGTATTTGGGTAATTATCGTGTATGTAATTTGAGGGTATCAGTGAGCCGCTATCAATAAGCAGGGAGTTGAAAATAGTTTTTGAATGTGTGCTCGCTTTTGACTTTTGCTATCGAATTCACAATCATGTGTTTTGGGAGCGGCGGCATGACCACATATTTTAAAAGAAATTTGTCGAAGATCTGATGCACATAAAAAAAATCAGTCATATTTCTGTCAGTCATCTCTCCATGTTCACGAGAATTTACAGTATTTTTGATCAAATAAATGCATCATTGTTGGGCATAAAAGACTTCTGTCGAAAACTTAAAATCTTAACAGCCCCACACTTTTGAATGGTTTAGTGTAGCATCAAGTAGGGGTTTTCTCTCTCTCTCTCTTTTTTGGCTTTGTGGTTTCCATAGCACTCACAAAGAGAGAGACCTATCAGATCTTCTGTCTGGATGCAGAAACAGTGACAGCCATTGTGTAGAGAAAAACAGGAAGGGGCGATGCGTGAGTCCATTGACTGTGGTTTTGGGTGTCGTATGTTCTCGTCGGAAACAAATGTCATTATATCACCATAATAGTCATGTCTGACCAATCCCATTTCCCATAAGGATGACCATTCACTGATTCACACACTGATCTGAGGGTTCTATTCTTCACATGTATCTGTGTCTTGTCTTTATGTGAACCAGTCATTCATGAACCTTTTTTTAGATGTAGAAATGTAAAGTAGTATTTCAAGATATTTCTTTAACGCCTCACCCATCCGCTTGAGATGCAAAGCATTCTGGGACTGCATGTCCAAGCACTTGCTGATCAGACCTGCCATATCACTTAAAACCCATTAAAATAACTACTTGCATGTCACTTTATAAATGTCAGGAAATTCTTATGAGACGCTACAGCGTACGCCACGGGCTATATTTGATGGCTGTCTGTCACCGAGTGTAAATGACTCAGGTGCAAAACACAGAGAGAGAGATGACTGGTGACTGCAGGCGACAGAAAATTGGGTGAAAACACCAGGTCAGACTTCAGTGCTTGTCACTCAATTGAAACGCTGAATACTCTTGTTATTTTCTGTGTACTATAAAAGAACATCATAGGAGAGAGCGACCTTCTTTGTTTTTCCATCTGTATTTCACTGTCACTACTTGGATTTGTTTGAAACTAACAGTTTTGTTTTTGTATGATATACTAATAGAGCATCTTTTTTTTTTATTTATTTATTTATTTTTTTGTTGTTGGCTCTTAGATTTAGTTCTACCAGAAAGATTAGGGAGAATAAATATCGTAACAATTATACATTAATTAACAGCTCAGCAAGCAAAATTATGATAAGTTCTTTGGCGTAGGCCCCATCCGTACCTCGCAATCCATACTTGATAATACCTCACATTATCAAGTATGGACTCTGCATATCCTGCCTGCAGACAAAGACAGGGGCGCAGCCGACCCCCTGTGAGGCATACTCCAACTTAAACTTATTTCTGTACTGACAACTCTCTGAGTGTTTGGCATGTTGGATATCTGGTAATAAGAGATCTGCTACACTACTGCTACAGAGTAATACGGTAATTGGTACTGCTGAAACACACATGACACAATTTTCTATGCAGTTGCTAGGGTGTTCTGGATGGTTGCTAGATGGATGCTTACTGCTGTTTATACTTTAAAATAACATTTTTGTGGTGTTTACTTGTGCAACAATGATGCAAGATATTGCTATGCTATACCGGTGTTCTGGATGTTTTTAGCATGTTGCTATGTGGTTGCTAAGATGATCTGTGTTGTTGCTTACTGACAAGCTACTCCTTCAATGTAAATTTAGGGGATTATTTTTGGCCATTGTTTTATTTTATATTCTGTAACTTGTTGAAAATAAGTTTCTATAGCAATAAGATGAATCTTGGGGAAAATCTTAGATCTCCTTAGACTTAATGAGGGATCCGAGTCAAAATATATCAGAAACTTACGCCCAGTTACATCAAAGCAACCACATTACAACATACTAAAAACACTTATAACACCACATGAATTGCATGGAAACAACCTAGAAACCACTCTTAAAGGAGTAGTTCACTTTTAATTTTTTTTTTTGCTGATTACTCACCCCCATGTCATTCCATGATTTTCTCCATATAATGGACTTCATTGGGAACCAAACGGTTCAAGGCCCAAATGAGAGTTTCAGTACAGCTTCAAAGGGCTTTAAATGACACCAGACGATGAATAGGGGTCTTATCTAGGAGCCTTCGAGTCATGACTCGAAAAAAGATTTGTTCATTTTAATGAACGAGTTTGAACAGGAGAGTCACAATTGCTCATCACAGAACAGAGCAAGGCGAGCATTTGTGCTTATAAAACTTAAACTTTTTTATTTCGTTTTTAAATGACCGATTGTTTCGACCCTTATTCGTCGTCTGATGTCGTTTAAAGCCCTTTGAAACTGCACTGAAGCTCTCATTTGGACCTTGAACTGTTTGGTTCCCACTGAATTGCATTATATGGAGAAAATTATGGAATGTTTTCATCAAAAACCTTGATTTCTTTTCAACTGAAGAAAGAAAGACATGGACATCTTGGATGACATGGGGGTGAGTAAATTATCAGCAAAATTTTTTTTTAAAAAGTGAACTACTCCTTTTTAAAGCATTTTGATTAATACAAAATCACATTTTTTTAAAATTCTATTATTGTAAATAAACATTCAATTTTGTTCTGTCCATCATCCAGTCCTGGCTATGAGGCCGACAGCGTCTCCTCAGGGGCATCCGGAGCAGGCTGCAGAGAGTCAACTACAGACTCAGTCGAGGGGTCACTTCAGCAGGCAGCCGGTCAAGTACTACAGACAGGGTTCAGGAGGAACACACTTACACAAAGCAGACTCTCAGTCGCGGGACGAGGACAATTCTGGGAGCGGGCAAGTACTTGTGCCAGGAAGTGCAGACAGCAGCCGCAGCTCCTCTCCTGAGCCCGAGACCCCTATAACAACTCACTCACGATTACACGAGACCCCTAGCCTGCAGAATAAGACTGGATGCAGTGAGACTGCACCTCACACAGGGGTGACGAGGACAGTATCGGATGAGGGGGTTACACCAGTAGCTTCTGGTGTAATGGGCAAACGAAACACCAACCAGTCGAACAACACCCTGGGCGGGAGAGAGCGCTTGATCCGATCCTTGAGGAGGCGTCCGGCGGAGGAGAGAACGGCACAGAAGGGCCTGTCCGGACTGAGGCTGAAACGCAGTGATTCGGGGAAGGCCGAGAAGCTCCATTTTGTTTGACACTGTGAAGCATGTTTACTTCACTGATGGGGTTGCTGGGATAAATCCCATTTTTATGCTGTAAAGCCAACAGTATTTTAGTAGGCTACGCGCTGTACATTTTTTAGTTTCCCTGCTTTGTGGCATATGACGTACAGTGTAGTAAATCACAGTACAGATGGTAGTTTCCACTCTCACTGGAAATCTGGCACAGATTTACCTGTGTTTGTTTTGTTATTCATAGACAGCCTGTCTTGTATAGATGTATGATGCTGAAACATGACTCCTTTGGGATGAACATGAAATATATGGAAATAACAACAACAAACTGGCTTTTTTGTTGTGTTTTTTTCCAGATTCTTTAAAGCTGGCATTCGACAATACATTCAGAAGAATCAGAAACAGCTTTATTGCCAAGTGTGCTTGTGTCACACACAAGGAATTTGGGTAACACTTTACAATACGGGTGCACTAATAAGCATTAATTGCATTAGTTAAGCACTAATAAGCATTAAAAGCATTAGTTAAGGATTAATTTATGCTTAACTAATGCACAGATAATACTGAATTAATGTGTAACACTCTCAGAAAAAAGGTACAAAAGTTGTCACTGGGGCTGTACCTTTTCAAAAGGTACACTTTTGTACCTAAAGGCTGCATATTGGTACCTTAAATGTACATATTAGCACCTTAAATGTACATACTAGTGCCTAAAATGTACATATTAACACCTAAAATGTACATATTAGCACCTGAAATGTACATATTAGTGCCTAAAATGTGCATATTAACACCTAAGATGTACACATTAGCACCTGAAATGTACATATTAGCGCCTAAAATGTACATTTTAGTGCCTTAAATGTACGTATTAGCACCTGAAATGTACATATTAGCGCCTAAAATGTGCATATTAACACCTTAGCACCTAAAATGTACATATTAGCGCCTAAATTGTACATATTAGCGCCTTAAATGTACGTATTAGCACCTGAAATGTACATATTAACATCTGAAATGTACACATTAGTGCCTGAAATGTACATATTAGCTCCTAAAATGTACATTAGCACATGAAATTTACAGATTAGCACCTTAAATGTACTTATTAGCACCTGAAATGTACATATTAGAACCGATTAGAACCTAAATGGACAAAAGGTACAGCCCCAGTGACAGCTTTTGTACCTTTTTTCTGAGTGTAATGATTATGTAACCTATTCATTAATGATTACCACATTATGAACTAATGGGCTCTATGCACGCATAAGTTCCGCATTTGACGCAAGGATGCTCGTCTATTTCCGGTTGTGTCCGATTAAAGCGGAAGAAAACCGGAAAAACGTAATTATGGCAGAGTCTTCAATATTTACTGTCGTCTTTGAAACGAAACATACATACGTTTAGATGCAATTTTATGTATAGTTATGTTTATTTAATATAATTTTAAAAAGAAGTATAAACACAAAGAGGGGTGCTGTTTTATCTGTTTTTGTGACTAACGTTTCTTTAGTTTCCATGGAGTAAAATTCAACATAAATTCTCGGTATTGCATTGGACTCTATGATCAGCGG
The DNA here is from genome assembly GCA_027497675.1 of Cyprinella lutrensis. Classification (NCBI taxonomy): domain Eukaryota; kingdom Metazoa; phylum Chordata; class Actinopteri; order Cypriniformes; family Leuciscidae; genus Cyprinella; species Cyprinella lutrensis. The sequence continues at coordinate 24,850,712 of JAOTRC010000004.1, forward strand.
AAGTTATCAAGCATCCTTATACCTTCACCGGAAATACTGCAGTGCATAGAGCCCATTAAGAGTGCCTACTTAACTCATGAGTATCTGTGCATTAAGTATGAATTTATGTATATTAGTGCAACCGTAATGTAAAGTGTTGCCGGAATTTGTTTTGGTGCTGAGGCTTCCAGAAACATAGTAGGCCTAATAAAAATTTTAATAAAATAATAAAAATAAAAATATGAGGATAAAAGTATCACAGTGTTTTAAATATTATTAGTTTAAGATCTTGCACTAAACAGTGTCGGAGTATTGCACTTTTTAGACCATATTAGGACCTTTCCGCATATCATGCTAATTGTCAAATCAAATGACTTGAGTTTACTTTAGCCTACATTAATACGCTGGCGCCACTAGATGGCAGACGTGACGCGTTTTGACCTGCATTGCTGTTGATGACATGCTCTAGGTATAATTGGGCATATTAATTACCTAAAAATGACTCTAACTTTCATACTGGCCATTTGCCCTTTACTACGCATTTCCCTGTAGCCCTTAAGCTATTTTACAAATACATGCTTCTGTCATTGATTTCTTTTTTTTTTTTGTTTGTTTGTTTTTTTTTTTGTTAAAAACACTGAATCTATCGGTACACGATTATGTTTTTAATTTAGGCATATACAGACTACGATAACAAATGACACTTTTAATAATTAGCCTGTTGGCTTTCGTCCGTTTTCAACCGTACAAATGACAAAGTTCGCTCACAACTTGAACACCCGTTTGTTTATAACTTTCATTGGACCAAATGTACAAAAAATATGTCTTTCATCTGAAGTCTATTGTTCTTTAGGCTACAGTACAATATAGTATACCTACAATCTGAGGTTAGGCCTATTGCAGTTATGATGTATGGAGTTTACCAATCTTTTCATTTAAAAAATCCTGTCATTCAGACAATTAACTATTTCTCGGAAGGGAAAACGGCGAGATGATCGTTGCCAGATACAATAGGTCTCTTCTACTTTGTAAATTCCCGTGTTTTCTTCTTCTTGCACCCCTCCTTCAGCAGTCATTGATTGTGCGCGCGCAGCCCGAGTCTTCACTCCATCATCACATAAAGCGCGCGCCTGAGCGTCACACACTCACAGTCTGGCGATGCTTTTGCGCCACTGCGTGTATTCTGGACTACAGCTAACACTAAAGTTTGGCTTTTGATGCATTGTTTCCCGTCCTCTTCTTCAAAGGTATTTTGATGTTACCAAAAGAAATCTCTGGAGGAGTGTGTTTCAGCGCAAGGTAAGCGCACGAGACGCATCTGAGCATCACCTGCTCCACAGAATGAGACAAATGATAGACTTGAACTTTTCTCTGTCGGCTCTTTCACACTGTTCACATAGAAACCTGCACGGCTTTATTAAACACTTTTAACAAAGCCTATATTCTACGATCTACATTTTACAGAGATGCTCAAGTTTTAATTTGAATAACGAACTTATCAATTTGCCTCTAACATGTTCGCGGTAGCTTACTTTAATAGACATATAGCCTACAAGAATGCAGTAAACTGTCAAACACTTGGCAAAGGGAAACTCTTATCTCTTACAGCGCTCAGGCCAGAAATATGAAAAAATTGAAGAGTGTGAATTTTAAATCTGACAATTACTAAATAAATAATAATTTTAAGAAGGACATAATTTTTAATTAGCTAGGCTATTTTTTTTAATTTGGTAGACAATAATTAGCCTAAAATATGAATTTTTAAAACTTGTTTAATAAATTGAGCACATGTTAGGCTATCTAGCTATAGGCTACGTCACTCACGTTTTGGTTTCCGTATTTGTTTTCGATTATAAAAATAGCCTATATAAAATTGACTTTTTTTAAAATTGATAAAAAATTCCGCTTTTTCACTCATTAGCAACAAAAAATCGATATATTTACGCTATCACAGAAGAGCTCTCATGTCATGGACCATCTTGTAAATTTAAACTAAACTTTACCAAATTAAAGGGACGCTATCAAAATGAACATATCAAACGATAGCCTGTCAATTATTAGGCCTATGTCGTAAAATAATAATTGTTTATCGGCTTAGTAAAATACTTTCAGTCATTAGTTTATTTTTCTGTCAAATTAGACATTTATCAGGCCTATCGCAGCAATTAAAACAAAATATCCTATTCGCATACGACAGAAGGCTATAGCCTAGGCTATACTATACATTTAAGACAGTAGCCTCGCTATTAAAATAGCCTACATTATACAGAGTTTGATCACATTTAAAGCTAGCCCTACGTAAAATAAAATGTGACATGTTGCAAGTTAACGAATCACAGAGTGATTATTCCTGAGACTGATGACCCGCGTTTAACTCCTGTGTTTTTAATTATCAACTCATGCAATTAACTGCATTATTAATGGGGAAAGGGATCAGCACGGGATTTCAGCCTTGAGGAAAATGCAACTTTTCAATTGTCAGGATAGGCAGAAATAAACAGAATGATGGTGATTATAAAAATATAGCCTATATTTTTAAACACCAACAAAAAATATAACTACAATATTCTAAAATCAATTAAACACAACGAAATAGCCTTCACAAATTAGGATTTTGATTGCCCTCTTTTTCTGACGTTTTGCAGGCATCAGATTAATTTAGTGTAGGCTAAATCTCAAATGAACACCTTTTAATAAAGTAGCCTAATATAGCCTAATTATGAAATTTGAGTGTGACGGCTTCGGACCGCAGAAAAGACATGATTTTTATTATTATTATTATTGTATTTTTTCGTTTACCAAATAGCAAAGCGTTTGAGCCAGTAGCTTTCCCTAAGCCGCGCGCCTCTCCATCGGACCGGACACTTCACCTGCGCGAGCTCCCGATAACACATGTTGAGCAGTGAGACCAAAAAAAAAAAACATGCACCAAACACATCGAGAAAAAGAGTTGCCCTATACACTACTGTATTAAATAAATGTACCCTGTGTAGCCTAAAATAAAAACGCACGGCAGCGTCGACGCAGAACTTGGCATTGTTCCAAGCATTTGGATGACATTTATAGCTGTTCTTGACCTTATATGTCTTTAAACCATATATGCTATTGTTAGTAGGTTATATACTAACATATTGGCCTATTAATATATATTTGTGTAAAACCCACTGAAAATAACAGTGACTTAAAAGTCAACACTGACTTCTCCAGCAATCGTGAGCATTGATAACATTACTGACACACACAGTGTTTAACATGTCTAAAATATTGCAGTAAAAAAATGAATTAAACGCCCATGCAAATGCAACATAAAGCACCCCTATACATAACCATAACAATGTAAGATTTTATTGTTTTTATGTAACTGACCAATTGAAATGTGATGCATGTATGCTTCCTGAAGGGAATATCCCCATAAATTATAAGACAAATTTTACTTCAGCAATATTGTTCCAAGAAAGTATTAGGCCTATTTTTGTATGGCTATATACAGTATATATTTCACATCTGCTATGTTTATCATACATCTATTGCAGAGTAGAAACCCTTTTTACAATAAAATTACATACTTTTTCAAATATTAGATTTTTCATTTTATAATGGTATGGTAACTTAGTCAACCAATTTTTAACCTAAAACCCTTTTTTTAAACAAAAATGTCTAATGTATTTCATTGCACATTAAAAACGAACCCACGCCGGACCTGATTTAGTCTTTTGCTAATGAAACCAATGATGCTCTGTTTCCACACACATACAGTATAAATATCTTCAAATCACCGTTTTCATATGAGCAATTACAAGCAGCTCACAATAATTTCACACAACCGCATCTGATTGCACTCTCCATATGTGAGTTTTCTTTGTTGCGTTGTTGGCCTTCAGTCAGCACTCGAAAGACGGGAGGACCGGAATGAAAACAGAAGAAAACCAATCATGTCTTCAGCAGGCCCCCTCCGCCACGCCTTACGGTGAATATCCTGCCTAATGGACCCATGACATATTAAAGAACACAAAGCTTTGTTTTATTAATCGGGTATCATAAATGGATGCTAATGTGTGTGTATTCAGTCTCTATGGCACATTTGTTTGTGTGCCTTCATCTGACACCTGTGCTGTTCTTCTCCATCAGAGCATGTGGGAGGAGGCGAGGTGTGTGCAGGGTGCGAGTCTCCCATCGCTGACCGCTTCCTCCTGCGCGTCAATGAACTGTCCTGGCATGAGACGTGTGTGAAGTGTGCGGTGTGTCGCAGCGCGCTGAGTGGGACCTGCTACTGCCGGGACCGCTTGCTCTACTGCAAGCATGATTATGAGAAGTAAGTCAGTTCGATCTGCATCCTGCACCTGTATACACTGAATCAAAGTCTTAGTACAAGGAAAAGCATCCCAATTGTCTGTAGGTCGACATGTAGTGCAACAGAACATTCCTCTGAGCTCTCTGTAAAGGTGTGTTTAGATCAATCATGCTGTGATGTTATTGTGGAATATAACACATTTCCTTTAGCAAGTGTAGTTAAAGGTTGGGTAGACTTTTTGTTATACTGGTTGAAACGCTATTCAAGTTGTGACTATACCAACACTTTCAATCCCATCATACCTTTCACTTTCATTCAGAATCAAACTCAATGTGTTTACATGAAGGCATTTACAGTCTGATTGGGCCATTAGTCTGATTGTAAATGGATTATTTGCAGCCCATTCTCACCCATTTTGACCGCTTCATCTGACGCTTTAGGCGCCCTTTAGCGTCAGTTAGATGACGCCGTAGGATCGCCTAAAGCGTCAAATGTTGAAGCATGGTCAAAAGGTGACGCCTTGGGGTGAGAATGCGTTGTTATTTGAATGCATGTAAACACCCACCCTTGTATTATTCCAAAAATTTCTGTGGGAAACAAAGGAGAACTCTGATGAACCATTAAAGCAGTTCATAGGATTCGTACACTATATTCCAAGTCATTGGAATGACTTAAGGGACGTGAATAAAGACAGAATTGACATTTTTCTCCGATGAATCAGTCTGTGTCTGTTTGGGTCAGAGGGAGATTCCCAACAACCATAATTTGTCAGTGACATCACCAGGAGTGCGGACAGTTGAAGGGCGATTTTGTGGCCTGTTATCACTGTTATGAGAAGTGTCAGACACTGCTGAGAAGTGTGGACACTCCCTCTGTTGCTGGCATCTGGAGGCCAACAGAAAGAAACAAGAAGGACAGGAGAGGATGAAAGAAGATGGAAAAGTAAGGTGGAAGAATTCCCAATGGGAATATGAAATAATTCTATATGTTCCCGGAAAGATAGATCACCTGAGATCCAGGGAACGGAATCACCATTATTAACTGACATTGCTTTTCTTGACAGCGTTGAAGAAAAATGGGAGAGTGGATTTGATAATCGTTGTGCATAAGGGCTTGCAGCAAGGATGTCATAATGAGGGTAAAAGTGATCAACGATTACAAATGAGAAGGTTGTTCTGGGATCGCGGCACGGTAAAAGTGTTCTTGTGCAGGCTGGTACTGTTATTCCCATGAGCTTGATTCATTTGTATCATCAGACAGACCTTTTCCACTATTCTGAAATGGTGGAGTTTCCCTTAAAGGAGTCATAAGATGCTTTTAAAGGGGTGATGAACTGAGAAATCAAATTTTCCTTGAGCTTTTGACATCTAAGAGGTCATCATATTATAAGAAT
>JAOTRC010000004.1:25196929-25213551 GCA_027497675.1 Cyprinella lutrensis
CAGACAGTTTCTGGTCCCATTGACTTCCATAGTAGGAAAAAAATATACTATGGAAGTCAATGAGACCAGAAACTGTCCGGTTACTGATATTCTTCTAAATATCAGAAAATCGGCTGTATGGATTTGAAAACAGTAAAACCCAACAGTTTAACTCTGGGGGAGTGGTAAAATGAGCCTATTTCCAAAAAAAAGTGGAGTACCCCTTTAATTCACAAATGCTTTCTCAGGGAACCGGGGTTAAATGTTTTTATTTTTAATATTTTAGGGCTGCCAGATATATTTAACATTGTAAAGTTTTGTCCAGGCGAGATGTAAAGGTTTCAAATCGTACCAAAACTTCTGTTTTATTGTGTTTCAGTGGTTCTGAATGGTCGCAGCTTCTCGATTGAATCCGACCCAGAAGAGCATTCTCGAGACGCGGAAGAAAAACTAAAGATGTGTAAAGGCCTGACGCTGTGTGTGTGCTACGCAGCCAGCATTGGTGGGACAGCCACGCTCACGGGCACTGGACCAAACCTCGTTCTGATGGGACAGATGAATCAGTAGGTACCTCACATTAGAGCTTTTTCCTTTAGGCATAAGAGAAACATCCCATATTACATTCTTACCTCTTACTTATTGATTTAATAAGCATATTCAATCAAGATTTGTTTGACCTACAGACTATTCCCAGACAACCCTGACATCATAAACTTCGCCTCATGGTTTGGATTTGCCTTCCCCAACATGATCATCATGCTCATACTGGCCTGGCTGTGGCTACAGATTGTATTTCTGGGTTTAAAGTGAGTGTCATTTCCTCATGAATTAAACTCTGGATCATGCTTATGCTGTCTTATCATATGCAGTCGGTTATTCTAACATTTAATGTGTAAATGAAGCTTCAGAAAGACATGGGGCTGTGGGACGGTGAAGACAGAGAAGGAGATTGCTGCCTATAATGTAATCAAAGAGGAGCACCGCAGTCTTGGGCCCATGACCTTTGGGGAGCTGAGTGTCCTTGCCCTCTTCATCCTCCTGGTGGTGCTTTGGTTCACTCGAGAGCCAGGCTTTGTGGCTGGCTGGGCAACCAACTTTTTCAATGCCGAAAAAGAGTAAGGATAAAACCAATTTCATTGATAAGACACAGAAACCAATTTAGCGGCGTTTGCTAAGGCAAGCATAAATGATACTATTGCTCATCCTAAGTGCAAATATGAATGATAGCTCAAAAACATGTTGAGGAAAGGTTTTTTAGTATGTGTTTAAGCAATTTTAGGTTATGTGTGTGGGTGTATTTGTAATTTTATATACCAATCCACTAAAGTAGTAAATTCTGTTTTGTACCTTTTATAATATACTGACAACCACCAACATGGTAATGAGATGTTAATGAGAAAGCCAGATGTAGAATCAAAGCTCATCACAAGCTAAGGTAAAAACGTACTGTCAACCAATTAACAGGTTCCTAATGAGGCAACATTTAAAAGGACGACATTCTCATTTTCTATAGAAAATTCAATTGTAAAATAATTATACCTTTGCGTAGTAACATCACTTTAATGTGGCTTGATTTTATATCAAACCCTGCTTATCATTAATTGTAATGAAACACAATTACATATTTCGTACACTATGAAATTAAATGTCCTCTGATACCGTTTGAGGGTAAACAAACTTTGTTTTAACCTTCAAATGGTCTTTGTTTCCTCTTTACACTTCTGGGCTTCGGGGTCTATATGACCCCAACAATTGATTGAGTAATTGTACAAAAACTATACATTTTTAGTCATACAAATAATATATAATTTTTTTGTTTACTTCTCAGCTATTCATTAATGCTGTGTTTTTGGAGATATAAAGTACTTTTGTATCCATATACCACAAAATTCCTCAACTACACCATTAGCTTGCATATGAAATATTATTTTTTTATGATACATTGCATTTATGCTCTAGTACTAGGCCTTCATTTCTGTGTAAAAATTTCAGATTTATGGATTTTTTTTGTTTGTTTTGACACATGAAGAAAATATATTTAGTTTTTTTTTCACATTTCCCATTCATTTCAATGTGGGGTCAGATTGAACCCGAAGACCAAAATTGTAAACATTTTTTTTTTACATACCTTCAGAACAACCGAATCAAGCCCTGTTTTTGTGTGTGTGTATAGATAGATAATGCATGAAAAGACACAAAATCTTATTCCACTGAGAAGGGAACCTTTTTTTAATAAGTAAAGTTCGATTGGGGTCGTATAGACCCCATGACCCAATTGAGGGCTACTGTGACATTAGCTGAGGCTGATTTCCCATGATGCATTGTGGCCTTAGTTGATTGATAATTCTTGTTATTATTATTATTATATATTACTGCTCTGCCAGCGCAAGCCGCAAATACTGCACAAATAACATCAGCGAGCTTTCATTTTGTGTTGACATGCCCATTACGATCCTTCTAAATACAGGCTGATATTGTAGTTCATGGGCACGAGTTTATTGGTCGGCGTAAAGAGGAGAGTAATGATTATTTGTGGCGTTCACATTAATGGCATCGGGAAATGAATCCTGATGATACCAGTGAGCAAACTCCCTGCAGACCAATTACAAAGGTTCACAAGGTTGTTCCTCATATGCACAATGACTTTTTAATGAGGCTTTGCCATAGCCAGCCAAAATATTGCTTTGCTTGTTTCGTTGCAGAGTAGAGTATAGTTCGGCCATTGGGGAAATGACTCGCAAATTACTACATTTCAGCTGTCAGGAGCCTACTGTAAGTCATTAGCTCAGCATTTGTTGCATTTAAATGAGAAAACGCAACGCTTGTCGTGCGCTCCTCGGCGCGGATCCGCTGGGTTTAGATGAAGTCCCCTCTTGAGGGGCAGTGGATTTCATTTCCCGCTCGGTACCCCCGGATATATCGATGTGCATTAGTGCATGTATACTCTTTGCACATATCCTTGTTAGCGTGTCCTCTGCCTTCGGTGTCGTCCCGCTGCCTGCGTGACACCGGGGAACTAGGCAGTCGAGGCAGCACCTGGAACGGTCTGATGTGGGGAGACGTGCTACAGCGAGCAGCGAAATTAGGATCAGCGTGCCACCCGGGGGTGATGGCAAGAGGGTTCTGTGTTCTCTCTTTTCCCGCCAATCCTCCTCCACTTTCCCGGTTCTTTTTTTAATCTCTCCGAATCTAAAAACCCATCACTGTACTCGCTGGTGCGACATGGGTTTATCCAGCATGGATCCAGCAGTCACTCACTCTTTGGCGCAGAGCCTTAATCTGTGGAGCAGTTCATGTTTTTTTTGTTTTTTTGTAAAAGAAAAAAAAAAACGTGAAAAACTTGCTGCGCTGCAGATGCCCTTAAAGAGAAGCGCTTTTCCTTTTGGAGTAATTGGCCTGCAGGCTTTTCTGTGTATTTCTCGCAGCACAGCTCCATTGGCGAAGTGACTAATAAAGAGGATTTCTTGTTTGTCTGTTGCTCTACTCCAGGAGAGGCAGTGGGTCTGAACTCAAACTTAACAATCATGTGTTGAGAAAGGAGCTATGTGTGAGAGCTCCGCAGAAGGCTATTTTCTCTTCAAATGCGTTTCTTTTGGAAGCAAATGGGGTGTGATCTTCCTAGGTGACAGATAACAAAATCTCTCATGCAGATTTAATAGGTTTTCTTTGGAACAAAGGAAAATAATAAGAAGGATGCAAACATCAAAGCCTTCATCTGGGTTCGCCGTCTAGATTGTAATCATATGATTCACTGTTAGTGGATGCTGAATTATAATATAGCTGTGGCTTTGATGGCAATTCGTTTATTTTTGGGTTGGCACAAGTGTAGAATTTAGTCTCAGTTTTGGGGAAAACGGAAGACAGGAAAAGTTTTTTGCAAGCAAGACTTCGAAAATCTTCAAGGTTTATCTTTAGTGTTCTGAATGAGAATTTATGCATGAAATGAGACCTCTTTAAGGTCTCAAACAACAGAGCTGGGATCTTATACAGTATGCTTTTGTACTCCAAGTTTGCTGAATGGTGCATGTCTTTTAGTCTATCAGTTTAGTTTAAGTTAGTTTCAGGAATGGGTTTGATAGTTTTCGTCTTCTATATTGGGTTAAGGTTAGCACATTTTTACAATGTAAAAAAAAATATTTTCTTGATTTGTAATAACATTTTTTTTGTCAAATCAACTTAAATAATTTATGTAGTTCAGATAACATAAGATTTTGAGTTTCTGATGGTTATATCAATCTCCTTCATTGTATTAACTAAATTTTGCCATTTCAATTAACTTAAAATTTTTAAGGCAACCAGGTTACTTCATTTTTTTAAATTAAACCAACAATATTTTGTTACAGTGTATTTAGTTTTTATATATTTAGTTTTAAGTTTTAGTTTAGCAGAGTTAACAGAACACTTTTATTTAAAGACATTTAATCTCAGTTTACTGTAAACTTATTGTGCTAACTTCTTAATAATTCAAATAAACTAGGCTAATTGTTCGAGAGTGAACAAAGAAACCAATAAATGCAGCTAAAAAAATAAAACATGTTAATTCAAATTCATTCATGTTTGGGCTAGGGGTAAGACAGAGAAATGAGACGGCCCTGAAGATGTAGTCTTGACTCGTGGTTTATAAGAAAAAGAAAAAAAAAATATGCGATTATTATGATTAATGACATATTATTTTCTTGTATTGATCAATTTTTGCTTTTTGTCTATTGTATATTTTAATATACGAATTATGCATGTGTCCTATTCAGACAAGACATTTAATTTATACTTCTGTTCTGGAAATGTAACCTACTTCTATTTGTGGGCTAGACATAATAGTCTATTAGTGACTGTGTACCAGATTTATAATGTAGTTTCCGTTAGTAATAAGGTACGAGAGGCTGTGCTGTCGTGAATAAGTAACAGCTGAAGGGCGCACGACGCAAAGCGGGGAGACTACCTGCAACCCCTTCAGCCGTTACTTATTCACGATACAGCACTTGCCCCGAGTACCTTACTGCTTTTCAAAAATGGTTACCATACAATAAAAATATTAAAGCAAAAAAAAGGTATAAGTGCAGCTTTCATGAAGTAAAATCACTTAAAACCGCTAAAAAAATAGTCCCTGAACGTCCCAATGTGTAATATGCATGAAAGCTCAAATAAAAACAACATAGGAACTGCAGTGTTGCACGGAAAAAACGTGTTAGGTGCGTAATCATATACTGTAGAGAAGGACTTAGTAAGCAGGAGTGATAGCAAAATTTTGACAAACTGAAGTTGGTAAAGGTCCAAACGAGCGCTCTAGCCCATACTGCAATTCCTTCCTTCTATTTCTTATCCCGACATTCTTACTCCTTCTCTTACTTATCTTATTCTAATTTCTCTGCTACTTCTTATTCAGATTGTCAGTCCCAAAAAGCACATGAAATCCATTTCAAGCTTCGTCCATATATGGTAGATGGTAAATGGTTACAGGACTGCATCTATATAGCGTTTTCAACAGACCAATGGCCACCAAAGTGCTTTACATCTGATATTTTACCTCCCATTCACCCATTCAGTCACTCATTCACACACCGACATATGTGATTTGAAATCCTATTCACGTATCAGGACCTCGGCTTCAGTCTTAACGAACGGATTTCGGGTGGTATGTCACTCTCACGCCACATAAATTGTAAATAACAGAGGCATTGTTCAAGGAAACAATACTGTGTTGTTACAAAGTGCCGGACGAGCAAGAAAATGATTGTTTCTGAAACATATTTTGAAACCGGCGCAGACAAGAGCACGGATAAAAAAGCTTTAAATAACAGCCTCCTACAGTTCTGCAGCTGATGCTGTGCCTCTCTCAATCACAAACGCCTTCTTTTATCAGTTTTTTGCACTCTTCTCTTTAACTTTTGGCAGAACTCTAAATGTTTTTCCAGATGCGACCAATTAGTACAGACCAAAGCTCGACCATCTTTCAGCAGCAATAATCAATTTGCGAGTCTGTTCAGTTCAGTGGCATTGTTTACGTTCAGTGCTTCCAAAATGGCCGCCTTCCGGATTGATGACGCGTCGTGAAAACCTTATATGGAAAAGAACAACCGGGACATTGTGGTATATAACTCATTGTGCCACAAGTAAAAGGTATTTAAAATGTAAAACTTTTGACAATTTACTAACTATATCTTTGCAATGTGTCAGCTAACTCTGATTAGATTAATAGTAGACTGTCTGCTTAATATCTGATAATACTTTGATGCTCCCCCAACAGACATTCTACTGACCAATTAACTTTGCAACTACTGTATATGTCAACAGTCTAACAGACTTTTGGACCTCACTGTATATACTTAAGTATATAAAAGTTGTTCTTATAATTTGATTCTTTAAGTTGTGGAAACTTTGTTGACATGCATGTACCTGGCACAGTTCGCTTTGAGAGCAGTGCAAACATCTGATCTTGATCGAGCCAGAACAGGTGTGATTTAGACAGTTTTGCCAGCTTGTGCTGAGAAATGTTTCACCACGGATTTAGCCCAGTTTGGGTCTCGGCCAAATAAAAAAAATCTTCCAGGAGAAACTGGGCAATATTGGACACAGGGGGCTGTGTCAAACTATAAAGCAGGCAACTTGCTAATGACTTTTTCAGAAACTAATTTTCTTCTTTGCCACACTGGCAATAAAAGGTGGTTATCTTCTCTATCCAGGGATAGATAGAGATTTAACTGTCCTCATTGTTTATTGTTTTCCACTGCAGATTTTATGTGGTACATGGCACACGCACCAGGAGAAAATCTCCTCAGATTTATTTTGCTCCATGACTTGAGCTCAAATAGTTTCTTAATTATAGGGAGTGATAATATTGCACAATAGCACTCAATGCTATACCATTGTGAAAAATACTCTTGTCGTCAATAGATCGTTTAGCCATGGGTCTTGTTAAAGCTAATGTCTACCTAGCAGTTAAATCAAGACAGAGCAGCCAAGTCATTTAGATGAATAGATTAGGTTTTTAAGAAAGACTCATTATTAAAAAATAAAGTTTATAATGCATGATAGATCCTCAGAAACTCTAAGATGGCCTTCAGATGGTTTAGTTGCAGCTGGGACTAGCAAAGACCAACAAACCAGCTTAACTCAATATTTCTGTCCATATAAAATCAGAAAACAATTACCCTAACGCTATAAAATCCCAATGAGGGATGTAATTGAAATCACCCTTCACCCCATCTGACCCCACATAACTTTGTAGATACGTTTCAGCTGTGCTGTCAGTCTAAACTATTGTGTTACTGGATGTGCGCCGTCAAGAGCTGTAATGTAATTCCGAATGGGAAGGAAACAGGGCTCATCATTCAAAATGACCCCGTGGCCATTGATAAAAAGGCTTGATAACGTCACGCTTCCTGTGTATGAACTTGCCTCGCTCTTCCCGAAGCGAGTTTAGCTAATGCTTAAAATCACTCTGCGTTCTGTACGACACTTTAAAATGCACTAGAGCAGCTCTTCTCCCAACATCATTAATATTCTTTATTGCATTGCACAGTTTATAATCTCTGTTGATCAGGAGATCTCGTCTTAATCATATAAACCCTTTAGTGGATGGGGAATATTATGTATTAATGAGCTATCAAGATCCACAAAGCTCATGCAACCTGAATATCAATACCCCTTGAATACTGCATCAGAAGATAATTGATTTATCCATGTAAAGCATGAGAAAAGTCAACATGGTGTGGAGTGCAACTTGCTACAGAGGTTGTACTTAACTTGAGCACGGACAGTTAAATGCCTCTGTCCATGAGTCATTAGCGGCTGTAGAGTGATGCCAAGTAGACGTGTCCCAAAAGAGCTCAGCCCAGGAGATGCTGAAATATCACAAAGAGGAAGGTCAGTGTGGCAATGCTTAGCCTTGAACTTCTAGTAAGAGATTCAGTACGAGTGGTTGCGTTCTCGTAATTAAAAAATGCCTTTGGAGACTGACAAGTCTGAGAACAAATCTGCCCACATACAGTCGTTGTTGAGGTTTCACTATAAAAAAAATATTTTCAAGATTTGTTATCACAATTAGTTTTTTGTCAAATCAACTTAAATAATTTATTTAGCTCAGATAACTTATTATTTTGAGTTGAGATGATTAAATCAATCTCCCTCATTGTATTAACTCACTTTATCCAGTTCAATCAACTTAAAATTTTAAGGCAACCAGGTTACTTCATTTTTTTAAGTTAAACCAACAATATTTTTTTACAGTGTTGTACTAAGAATGCTTTAACAGGGATTTTGGACTAGTGGCCCCTTGCAATTTTAAAGCTTTGCTTCTTTATCTTACCCAAACTTAGATCATGCCATAGAACATATTACAATCCCATTAAAAATTTTGGGGTTGGTAATATTTCTTTTATACTCCCCAAGGCCGTGATTTAAAGTAAAACAGTGATATTGTGGCATATTTTTACAGTTTAAAATAAATCTTTTGCATTTTAATACATTTTCAATGTTATTCCTGTGATGGCTATATGTAGCCATTACTCGAGTGCTTGGGCTGATGTGGTGCTCCAAAAACATTTAATATTTTTCTCAATGTTGTATATTTTTGTGGAAACTGTTATAAAGCAGCAGATATTTAGTCTTTGTGATATGTCCGCAATATTTAAATCTACATCAAAGTGATAAATTATGTTATGTCAGTGTTCTGTACAATAATTAATCTAATATGAATAGAAAATGTTGAAGCGGCCTACTGTTGCTATGGTTACTACCTGACGTGAAAGATTTATGTTAATGTCAAGTGACCCTGAATAACTTTTGTGAATGCATATGCGTAATTTCAACATTGCAAAACAAAAACAAAAATTGACTGTTTACAAACAGGTTTCCCCGATATCCTCCATATACCCGTTGTTCTGTTTTTATTTTAGTCAAGGCGGAGCAGTCAAAAATAGCACAACAGATGAAGGAAGGAGGGAGGGAGTGCAGACTGAGCCGGGTCTCTCAGAGGAGGGGTTAGCCAGGGTGAAATTGACGGCGGGAGGGTCCAAAGTGGAGACGAAGGCTGCAGGAGCCAGGGAGAATCCCCAACCGGAGAACCAGAATGCTGGCCAATGGTGGAGTCGAGGGAGGGAGGAGCCATGGTGGAGCCTTGCCAAGTGGAACCAGGGGGACAACTGACTGAAGAAGAGTGGATAGGACGGTGGTGAAGCCTGACGGAGACAAAGGGGTGGGGCGACGAGTCGACAATAAAGCCCCGTAAGTCCACGGCGAATTTAGAGCAACGGCTGACCAAGACAGAGCCTAAGTGACAAGAAAGCTTGGTGGAGCCGTGAGGGCGACAGTCCCAGGTGGAGACAAGGGAGCGAGGAGCAAAGGTGGAGCCAATTGGCATAGGGGTTTGTTTGGAACTATGGGATCGGCACTCCAGGAAAAAGCGGACAACCTATAAGCCCAAGGCAAATCCACGATGCATAGAACAGGCAGTGTAGGAGGAGGCAAAGGACTGATGTGAGGCAGAGAAGACAGGGCTGAAGGACTAGGCATGCAGTGCAGGAAGAGGGTTAACAACAAAATGGGCTTGCGTGGAACAGATATGTTCTGGAAACCTGTTTGTAAAAATAGTCATAATTTTGCAATTCCACTAAATGGCCCAGAAATGACACCGTTCATCTTGAAAAAAGGACTGATTTGTAACAATTTGGGATGTTTTCTTTTGTTCACATTTACACCGTCGACTTGGCTGCAGACGTTCTTTTGTCTCTTGTAGTGATTTAGCGATTTTATATGCAGCGTGAGAAGTCAGCAAATATGTCTGAGTGCACAAAGACAGTGAAGCTGCTGTTCTCCCTTCAAGGCTGTTGCTCTCTTCCGCGCAGTCTTTCCTGCAAGTTAATCCCATCAGGAATTCAATTTACTTCTCTTTTAATTATCGCCTTTCAATTGACTGTTTTAAAAGGAGAAGATTTTCTCCAATCCCACTTACTATAATTAGGGCTTATGTGTGGATAATGAAAATTTTAAGGGATCAAAGGTGGAATTCATTTGGAGAGGGGCCTGGATCTGTTTAATGTAGTTGCTTGCAGTGTAATCCTGAGATTGGTATGCAATACAAAGTGCCACAATAATTATGTAAAAAAAAAAAAAAAAAAAAAGTGTGCGGCAGCTATCGGTAGCGCTATATTTCCCCCCCAAACAGTATAATGTCACCGGTTTATCCTTATTTGGAAAACCTGTGTTTGACAACAGGCTTGTTAGCTTGTGCCACCTAGTGGATTAGCACCTTCTGTGTGGACATGAGGTTACGTATCCAATAAAAAAACGATTGATTTCCCTCCCTGACAGTCTCACAAATTGGAAGCTTTACTGCGTTAAAACTTCACCGGTCCTAAACACACAACCAGAGCATCTATGGCCATGTGTGTCCTCTAACAGTCGACGTGAATACAATCTGCCTCCCTGGCTCCCTCTATGAGGATATGAGTGCTAAGGGAGATGGATTCATTGTAGACCTATTTCTCAAGCTGTGCATGAGAAATTGCACTGTTTGTTTGTTGCTGCCTTTCCCCCTGCCTTTGAGTTGCATGAACATATGCAAAGCAGCCATAGTTACACAGCAACACACACACACACACAAAATTTGCACCTAACAACCCTGTCACCACAGTGTCAAAACATGTCGCGCTCCCCACCTTGCTGTTCTGTCACCGCAGACAGAAGGTGCCATCGGGAGTTAAGCATGTCAATAAGCCCCTAACATTGATCAAGACACTTACTGAACAGCTTATAAACCCCCTGGCGCAGGTGCCTTGATAGATCAGTCTTCTGATCCTACTTAATTGAGGAAAATGGGATAGTATTGAGGAGAGGAGGCTGGGGAGTCTATACTCCAATCATGACATATAGAGCAATGCGATCTCATTAAAAGACATACATAATTGATCAGCTAATGCAACTGCTTCATAAGGGGTTCTCATAGATTGTATTTGGCAACTGTGCTCTGTGATGAGCTCATGTTCCATGCAAAACCACTGTAATGCTGAATGCCTGTTTGGGGTCTTATGAGGCATGCTTATGTCATGACGAATGTTATCAGAACTAATTATAACAATGTTTTCAGTTGATGCCGTATCATCCATTCAGTACCATGTGTTGGAGATACTCTTCTGCTATTGTCTAATTGGATTTGTTTGATTGTATTCTAGTGTTTTTGCTGGAGCCGAATTGGGTCGAAAGAGAGACAGTGTTACTCTATTGGATAAAAGTGTTATTTCTGAAAGGTGCATGCCTGCTTTGTGAGTTAAAGCTTTAATAAGTTTGGTGTTCTGGGATTTGGGTCAGACAAACAGAATAAAAGAATACGAGCAAAGATAAGAGGTTAATTTATGAAAAGTTACTATCATTACATTTATACATTAATGGGGTCTCCAGGTTAAAGTATGTTATCATATAAATTTACCACTTTTGACACCAGCTTTAAAAATGCCTTTTTTATTATCCCTATAAGTCAAAAGTGTTATTTATTTAATATCTAAATCTATTGAGTTTAAGGTCAGAGGTTGATCCTTAGTGCAGCACTTTTTATTGTTAGGTTGCTCTATTAAACTTTTTAACATCCAAATGCTTCATTATTTATTTATTTTTGCAAACAATTTTAATAATATTTTACCATTTAAGGATACATATTGCCTTGCTGAATATATGTTCTCCATAAATTATAAGGTTATTTATAGTTATTATTTCACAATATTTTACACTACAATGACATTATGATATTTTAAAATAAATATTATTTTACAATATTTGTTATGAAAGTGCTCTTTATTCTAGTTGTTCTAATTACCACCCTAACATTTTTGCAGTATATTTATTATCTGTCCAGTGCACCCAGCAAAATGAATAATGTATGGTCATATTTCACTGCAAATGTACGTTTCTGCCATTTCAGCTGTGTCCTCGTATCCCTAATGTCAAAGCCTCAACCCTTCGTGACACAAAGATGATGTGATTTGTGTGACTCTTTGGGAGCCCTCCAGCACAGTGTGGGAGGTGCCCACCCCGTGCCACACGAACAGCGCACGGGCTCATGTTGATCTAATGCAGGAATCAGCGGGGACCGTGTGTGGATAGCGCGATATCTCCAGCTGAACGCTGGCACTCGCATATTCTGACATTAAGCGGCACTTTTCGGAGACCCTGTCCGTTTTATTTGGATGCTCGGTTCAGTGAGAGTCTCGCAGTGAGCCCGCATCACTCTAAGGAACGGAAGAGACTCGATGTGTCACAGTAAGTGCGTCTTTATCAGCTGTGCATCGCTCCATCACATTGAACTCGGGTTTATATTGCTTCTCTATCTGCACTTCAAACATTTGTGGAGAGTGAGTATGCCGATGCACGTTTCTAGTGATTCATGTGTTTTTTTTTTGTTTGTTTTTTTTTTTTGGTTTGCGACATAGGCTTTAGTCATTTACTTCGATAAGGGACGCATCCTCACTTTGACGACTGCTCAAACGTCCCTCCGTTTATTTCCAAAGCTTTCTATGTATAACTATATACAACCACAATACTAAAGATCAGTTTGTTTGTAGTAGTGAGAGTGGTAGAAGGCGTAGTAGTAAAAATAGCACTAGTTGTATTAGCTCTAGTTGGGAAGACACTAGTGATAAAAATGACTAGTAGGAATGACTATTAACCTAGAGTAATAGCCTACTAATAGTCAGGAGTTAGCAATGTAATAGTTTAATTTGCATTAGTTGGACTTGAAGTACTGTCTATCTGTCTGTCTGTCTGTCTGTCTGTCTGTCTGTCTGTCTAGTCTCATCTCTGCAATTGTTGATTTTGGTCCAATATTATTCCATTGATGTACATGTGGTAAACTGAACGTAATTTACCTTAAATTATTAACAAGAACACATTACTATAAAATATAATTATTACTTTATGTACTGGGTTTACATGCGTAAAAATCTCATCGATGGCAATTTTTAAAGTTTTGCATTGCTTTTAAAGTAATTTGAATAGTGCTTTGTACAATTGTATCAGTGCAAACTGTTGTTTTGATATTGTCGGTATTAAAGTGACCTTGTTTGGGATCGCTATTCATCAAATCCTCAGTAACCACTGCAGGTGTCATGATGATGCTGGCAGGCACTGAGGTGTACCTTTAATTTATTCACAAAAAACTTATCATTTTGTGTTTCAAGTCATGTCAAGTTCATGACACAAGTGTGAGTGGGTCAGTCGTTTGCTGTCTAATGAGTGTACATTTTCACTAGTTTAACACATTCAGGCTGTTTTGTACACCTGTTACCATTTCATTATCCAGCTGACACTGTTATCAGCCAATCACATGGAGGCAGCCTCATATCACATGACTTTTCACTTGGATTTTGCTGTATATTCATTATGTTCATTACGTTTTATTTCCTCTCCCACTCTCTCCATATAAATGTTTGTTTTTACCCAAGTGTGAGTGACAAGCATCTTGATGTTTGCAGTGAAAGTCATCATCACTGTTGACTTTTGCAACCTTGCTCGAATTGATCTTACTTACTGAAACAGCTGGTGTTGGGTTGTGTACAGAGCGCATTAACGTCAGGACGGGTCTGCATTACCGATGCTTTGAGACATGTTGCGCTGGGGTTAATGATCTGATATGCTCTGGGTTTGATTCGGTTAGAGAGCGTTGTGTTGGAGACTAGTGCCTCTGCAGATGTTTATTAATCCGCTCTCACTGTCCCTCCAATGCGTAATCCGGCCGGATTTACTGATTATTGCTGTCCACAAACCCCATAAACCACTCACAATATATTTATTTATATCCCGTGAAGGATTTACTCCATGCATCACACAGATATATTCCTTAAATTTTTGGGATTTATTAATTAATATAGTCACTATAAGGTTTGGTGTCAGGGTTCTAGTCAAAGATCGGTGATCTAAATAAAACTGAAGTTATAGACTTCATCTGTATGTGGTTGGAGAGACAGACTAATCTAGCATCTGTCGCTCAGCATCACAGACTGCAGCTCCTTGCGTTAAGTACAATCTCATCTCGTCTGGTGGCCAAGCAGATGAGGTTTTATATGGATCATATTTAATGTTAATCACTGGTCAGGCTTTAACAATGCAGGGCATGTTGTCTGATTATCTTTCACTCACAGTGCTTCCTGGCTTTTCTTTTAAAGCAACCTTTGTTTTTGTTCATGTCATAATACATTAGAGACAAATTCAGTGTGATTGCCTACATGCATGCAAATGAGATGAGGTATAACTCAGGCTAACATTTAATGTCAAAACACCGCTAATAGGAGAATATGGTGCATAATTATTGTTTTGGATGATAATGTTTTGGCGAACAGCTGAAGTCGTTTGGATGGTCAAAAATAGTTATCAAGACGTAAGTAAAAGCGAGAGAAAGAGACAGAATGTGTTCTTATGGTAAGTGTGGCGGGCTGTCAGATGTGATGTAGTGCAAGTGACATTAAAAAGATTCCGGGGTGGTTGCATTTCATAAAAATTTAAATGGATGGTTTCTGCTGGTGGAAGCATTGCGAAAATGTGTCAGGAAGGCCACTTCTATATAATATATACTTTCCTACTCAAGTTGCTTATACTATCCCTTTAAGCTGTATTTTGAATACTCGTTGTCATGTTTTGCTAGGAGACTTGCACCATGTTGTATCCTTCAGAGAAATGCAGAGCCCCTCGGGATCTCGGCGCCGTTACTGTATCCTTCTAAGCGAGTCCGACTTTTACGTTTACATAGAGCAAATTCGGTGGGCAGGCCGAGTTAAAAAGCAACAAAGCCGTCATTGGGAATTCAAGTTCATTTACATGTGGGCTAGACACAGCTGGCCACTCTCATCCCGGGTAAAATAGCATTTTGGACGGTGTCCCGAGAAGTCCGTTAGCGTCTAATCTAGGGGCTCTCCTCTCCCAGCGGACCGTGCGGTAAGCCAGGGTGAAGCCCTGCAAATAAAGACAAATGCTCTGTGTCACCCGCCTTGCGCCTCCAGTAAGAGACTCTCCTTTCTGCTCTGCACTCTGTGGGTTTTTAAAAGCAAACAGCGGCGTGCAATTTTTCAAAACATTGTTATGCACAGAGAGGCTGTGAGCCCGTGATTCTGCTTTCGCCCGTGCGCATGCTGAGACTTGTAAGCCTCTTGTGTCATATTAAGATTTTTTTTTTTTGCCTCCCTCCCCATCCAGCCGTTGTGGAATCTCAAAGTCAGTTTCTTTTTCTCCCTCTCGCTCTTTTCCACCCCCCTTTTTTTTTCTCTTTATCGAGAGACAGCCAGTGTCTTAGCGCTAGCATATGCTGAGTGCCTTTGACACTCTCTTCTTAGGGAATTATTTGCATATTTGCCAAGCATAGAAATTGATCCAGCTGACATCACAGATCAAAGCCTTGTATACTGACAGCAGTGTACTAATGGATCTAAGATGGCTGTCAATTAGGAAAAACAATCCCTCTGGTGATGGAAATTGTTATATTTCAAATACCTCTCTCTCAAGTGTGTGAGAAAGGTGTATTGAATGTGTGAGAAAGCAGTGGATCTTGTAGATTATTAATAGTGTTCCCACTTGCCAGTGCTTAGCATTGATGGCTAAACGGCTAATCTGAAGACATAAACACTACTGGGAAAAGGAAACCTCCCTTTTGTTTTAACACATCATGTTTTATTCCATATTGGCTTGAAGTTGAGGGAAGCTGACAGCAGCGTATAATAGTGTAGATGTCTCTTTCACACCATTGCACTTTTTTAAGAGCAGAGACAGTTTTTTTAAAGGGTTCAGGACCGTAACCGAACAAAGCAAAGCTGTATTGTTACTGGGATCAGAGTTAACAAAAACCCCTCAAAAAGTGTGTTTGTGAGAAATTGCCTTGAAGAAACTGAGTGATTTTTGAAGACAGGTGAAAATGTAAGGTTAAGAGTAGTGGAGGGGCATCAGCAGTGTAGTACATTTTTCCTTTTTTTCCCTACGGTTCCAAGTTTCCCGTCTAAAGGAATTGTTGTAAAATACAGTGTTTTGTGCTATCGGACTAAAGCTATTGTTTGGGCAAATATGCTAAATATTGAGTGAGGGTACGTTCTGTATTCAGCGTGCTTAAAAAAAAACGCTGTTACTATCATCACTACCACTTAATGTCTCCGAGCTGTATTTTTAAACTCCTTGGCTTCATGTAATGATCCTCAAACATGATTGCAAGTAGACTGGCCACAAACAGAGCTATCATTCATTTTAATAACATCGCCATTGTGCCTTTATATTATGCCTTAATGTCCAGTTACGTGTATGGACTTGTGAGCGGCTTTTATTTCAGATTTCAGTCTTACGGACACATTCAAATTGTTTATTTTTGGATTTATAGCCCTCCAATAAATACACTTTCTTGTTATTTTTTTACTCTGGTTGGAAGTTTTTGGACACCACTCTTATATAGTTTTTAGGGCTGGGAAACGATTAATCGCATCCAAAATAAAAGTTTTTGTTTACATAATATACGTATGTGTAGTGTGTATAATTATTTTGTATATATAAATACACACACATGCATGTAAACATTTAAGAAATATATGCATGTATATACTTTATATATATTTTAGGGCTGTCAAACGATTAATCGCGATTAATCGCATTCAAAATAAAAGTTTGTGTTTACGTAATATATGTGT
>JAOTRC010000004.1:25239317-25249735 GCA_027497675.1 Cyprinella lutrensis
CTGCTTAGAAATTAAGTGTTAATGAGCGGTTGGACAGGTGTACCTAATAAAGTGGCTGGTGAGTGTATATATATATAGAAACCCTCAGAAAATCACTTTCATGATGACCGACTGTCCCAGTTCAAATGATCCCAGAACATACAGTACATTCAAATTACAGTCCATATTAGAGCATAATTATATATATATATATATATATACACATGCTTGGGGAGAGAAAATATCCCAAATCAGTCATAGACGCTTGTTTGCATTTTTCTCCAAAGAAATCTCATTCTGCCCAGCAACGCCAACACATTTATAATAACATTATTGCACATAAAATGTGTGTAGAGTTTTTATACTGTGCATTTTATTAGATCAACTATCTGGTCTGACACAACACATTCTAGCACAGGGGTAAAATAACCATCTGCTTCAGTATTATATGCATCTTGTCTAAAAAAGTGAGGTTATTTTAGATCTCACTTGTGAAGAAGAGGAAATTCTAATTCCCACAAGGCTTCGAAAAGAAACTGACTGAACGCA
This sequence comes from Cyprinella lutrensis, assembly GCA_027497675.1. Taxonomy (NCBI): domain Eukaryota; kingdom Metazoa; phylum Chordata; class Actinopteri; order Cypriniformes; family Leuciscidae; genus Cyprinella; species Cyprinella lutrensis. The sequence goes on from JAOTRC010000004.1 coordinate 25,239,846, forward strand.
GAGTCAATAAAGTCTACTCAGGTAAAAATGAAGTTCAATGAAGCAGAATGGTACATGAACCATCTGGATGGAGAGGAAAGCAAGACATTTCAGCAGGGAGGAAAAAAAGTGAGAAAAAGTAATTCCTGACAAAACTTCCTTAAATCTTTGAGAGGTAGAAGTAATTTACAGCCGATTAACTACACTATTCAGTTTAATGTCGTGCTGTGATGCACAGCCAGGAAGATGTAAAAGAAAGAGAGGAAACAGGAAATTGCACATAAGGGGGAAAAAAGGACAGAAAGGAAGGTGAACTAAATGAAAACAACATAATGGTGATTTCTTAATCAGCTTTTGCATGTTGATTATGTGCATCTGTCTCGGAGTGAGAGGGATGCGAGAAGTGAAAGACAAGTCGGGAAAAATGAAAAGACTGATGTATAGAGGAATCAAGAGAGAGAGAGAGATATTCCTTTAGCCGTCTGCTCGACTCTCCCCAAAGTAATGTACTGTGATTTAGGGTAAACGCGCTCAGGGTAAACACAATTATTAAAAAATTAATAAATAAATAAATCCTTCATTTCCCAGAATGCTATATTATCATTTCATTTCTCTACATTGATTCCATTTCTTTACTTTGCAGTTTTTTACCCAACCTTGTTGACACCCATTCCGAATTATCTAAATGAGATTTCAACTACACGACATCCGTCAGTTTGCAACAAATTGTGTCATGTTTGCTCAACAAATGCTCAACATTTAAACTCCACATGGTAGGTCATCCCGAGAGAAATCGATGCTAGCCTAGTTGTTGATAGATCCTATCAGGTCAGTGGATCGAAAACAGCCAGCCCACAACAGCTCTGGTGTTGATATCAGGACCCGTCAACCATGTTCAGCCTTCTGAAACAAATAGTCAAACATCATGTCTCTGTGACATCCGAGACAATCTCGGTTATTACCAAACGAATCAGCCTAACAGGTGATTAGGGTGTTTTCCTGCAAAATGTGTCCATCAGCCCCAATCATCCAAAATAATATGTGAAAGCCTAAACATGACATAATAAAATGACAAAGTGACTCCTGGAATATGCTGACAACACTATTAGTGATGTCAAAAGTACCGATATAGTAACCAAGTCGGTATTGAAATTAAAAAATGTGACGCTTTGAGCACTGTTGACTGAAACCATAAACGCCTCCCATTGGCCATTGTGTTCATGAGCTCTTTGGATATGTCTGTGATTGGCAAGTGAGTGTTTAGGAGCACATGGAAGTGTTTGAAAGCGTTTTGAAAGCAGGAGAGTTTGAAAGCACAAACAGGCCTGCCTCCATTTTTTAAATTTCAGTTTCGACTTGGTACCAAAGTCGGTACTTTTCACAACACTAAACACTATATTTACCCCTAGACATCTTTTCCTCCAGTGACCTTGGTCTCTACCACTAAAACGCCCCTCACATGTAGAAACACAAAGCCGACGACATTGAAGATAAGTTACAGCAATATTGACAAAAGCGAGTTAAACGTAATTCAACTTCTTTCAACTTCTTTAAATTCCTTTTTGTTTTTATGTGCGATTGATTCATTCAAGTAACTCAAAAAAGATCTTCAAGCCTTGACAGATTTTAGAGACCCACTGATTCTTCTTATTGCACACTCATTCAAAGGATACCATTAAAAATCCCAGCGTTCAAAACCATAACTGAAATGGTTGTGGAGAGTGTATATACTTGAGCACCTCTCTAGGACTTAATTATCAGATCAGAAAAAAAGCAGAAGGCAAGCCTTTTTCATCACTTTGATTAGTTTCTTAATAATAATGCATTTGGCAGAATAATTCTCAGCCAATGTTTCAAATCGCTTCTTTGGAAGTTGCCTAGACAGACTATATTATAGTGAAGTCCACTTGTCTATTTTGCAAACCACTCTCCAACACGACCTTAATGTATCCGGCATGACTACAAGCTGTTCGTCCAATCAATGAATTAGAGCCGGTTGCATATGAGGGTGGATCGGCTGAGGTTTAACTCAGCTTAATTTGGTGCAGTAGCAGGGGGTTGTGTTTTTTAGCCTGGCTATTTTAAGATGAAAAAAACAAAGGGCTCTGGAGATTGCAGAGATGAGAAGAGAGCTCAGTGTAATTGGAAGAGGGTTTTGGCCTGGGTCAGGGTGTGTAATGTGAAAATGCATGATGCAAACTGCTTGTTTGTATTTCTCAGAATGCTTCTATAAGCACAAATGTCATCATTGTTAAGCAAGGGCAGTCGACAAATGCAAAGTTAGTGTGGATTAAGTCCAAATGGCATGTAGCACTAGTAGGCTGACAGGAGAGAATGCAATGTTCGTGGGGCTGCAGTGGTCCACACTCGCATGGTGCCGTAGGCAAGAGGCATGAGGCGACCCCACATCTCAGAACAAAAATAAACTTAAAAGTCGCCCTGTAACTAATCATTTTATGTCTTACAAAACTCACCTTTGATCACCAAAATGACATTTAAATGTTTTTTTTTTCTGTGAAAAAAAAATCTTTTTCTTCATGCCTTAAAAAGCTTGAATGTAACTCTACACGCTTCATTTTATATATGTGGTTTTGTGAATATGCAAATTAGCCACGCCTCCAATCACACCAGCTAAGAATAGTGACCACTCGGTCAACTTTACTGTAGTAAACATTGCACAATGGTGGTATCAGTTTTTACAACGCTGGACACATAACCGTAATTACTATGATTAGCCTTTTGCTTGACTACGTTATCAAACAGCTAATAATGTTTTGCTAATGTTACACAAACCATGTTCCTGTCAAAATAAAAAAATAAAAACTCTAAAAATCAGTATCCTTACAAACGCTTTGAACAACTTAGAACAAACAGTGAGTGGAGAAAGGCATATAGTTCATCATGACATTGTAATATACATATACAAAATTCACCCGCTAAATTGTTAAAGGGATACTACACTTTTTTTTGGAAATAGGCTCATTTTACAACTCCCCCAGAGTTAAACATTTGAGTTTTACCGTTTTCGAATCCTTTCAGATGATTTTCTGATATTTAGAAGAATATCCACTTTCTGTTTTTATTGACTCATTGAGTTTCTGGTCTCATTGACTTCCATAGTAGGAAAAAAATATACAATTGAAGTCAATGAGACCAGAATCTGTCTGGTTATTGATATTCTTCTAAATATCAGAAAATTGGCTGAATGGATTCAAAAATTGTAAAAACCCAAATGTTTAACTCTGGTGGAGTTGTAAAATAAGCCTATTTCCAAAAATGTGGAGTATCCCCTTAATAGTCCAAAATATTGACTTAATTTTAATTTCTTAAAGCAAAATGTCATGTTTGTGGCATTTTTAGGTTCGACGCAATGGTTTTCTTTGTCATTGCTTCATTGTTATCCGAGTTCTCGTTTGTTTCTATGGTTTCTGATTAGTTCTCATCTGTTCCCTGTTCCATTGGTTATCATCTTTAGTGTATTAAAGCCCTCTGTTCCTTCTGTTAATGTCTCATTGGATTGTGTAGTGTCAGTGTTCTTGGTGTTTATTAATACCGGTAGTCTATTTCTTGTTCATTCTTGTATCTCTAGGGGGATATTCACTACATGCTACCCTGACATTGTAGTGAAAAGTCATTTCTTTTCTTTTTTTTAATTAATTTTATATTTTATATATTATATTTTTATGATTCATTCTCATTTTAGTTTAAGTATAATAATTTTTTAATTTACTTTTAGCATTTTAATAGTGTTTTTTAAAAAAAAAACTTTAAAAAATCAGTTTATTTCAACTGATTGTCATTAATTCCCAAGGAAAACATTAATTTTTGTGAAAATTATTGGTATTAATCTATTGTTGATACATAGTTTTCTCACACAAATCTGTTGTATTACTTCAGGAATATATATATATATATATATTCATAAATACATACAGTATAATATTAAGTAATTGTGTGGTACTTTTTCATCCTTTTTGGAGCTTGAGAGCCACTGTTCTACTGTATGCTGGCGAGCAGTTTGCTGAGTAACTTTTATATGTGTGTGTGTTCTGTAATATATACGTTGAGTTTTTACAGTTACGATTATTGAAAAGTTTCAAGTAAAATCATTCACCAAATGAATGAATTCTGAATGGTCACCTTTCCCGGAAAAGCGATATGCATTTATTCAAAGCAGCATAAAACATCTGCCATGATTATTTCCATTCTTTCCACATCTCAATATTTAATATAAATCATATCCACATGTGGCTAAAGTACTCATATCTATATCTTTCTCTTTCCATTATCATTTATCAAGCCAAAGATGGATATTCCCCTTTGGCGCCGGACTAGCCCCATCTCACAGAACCCCATTCACTCTAATGGCTCCCGCAGAGCATGAACAATATAGGCAGCGTTTCCGTCGTTCCCTGACCTTGAACCAATTTATATAGCTTTCTGTCGCTCTCTTCCCACAAATGCATGATCAGATGTGTTGGGGGCTTCATCGAGCATGGAGGAATGCATTTTCTTGTAAGTTCACCGGGGCACGCCGTGTGGCGTCCGCCACAGTTGGATTTACTGATATCGTAGCTCTTCTCTTAAAAAGAGTGGACCGTATCTCTAAGTTTAGCTTTTATCAAACCCAAGGGAGAACATGCCCACAATTGGCTTCAAGTCTGAGTTCTAAACAGAGTTATCTGCCCGTATCTATAAGAGCTGAGCGTGGAAAAGCTGCTCTGCCCGTGGCTTATGGAGTGAACAAAATTAATGCAATGGATTTTCTAAAGAAGGTTTTGCCTTGTCTGCTTGTTGTAATTTATTCTCTATTCACATTGTGGTTTGTGGTGAGATCTGTAAATTCACATGGTCACCTGGTCACAGAGATTGTGGTTTGTGCATTTGGTTCTTTCGGAATGGGATTTTAAAAGGCTAAAGCTTGTAATCTTTAATGGCTTTCCTTTGAAAGACATACTGAAATCTCTAGCAACGTGTGTGTTTTCAATAAAACGGATTCGATTTTTTTCTGAAAGTCTTTAGTTATAAAGCTAAAGTAACTGAGTCATTTGTCTTCAGTGTGAGAAACCGCACACAAGTGCTCTTGGTTTAATGTTTTCACGTTGCGAAATCCCTTCTTTTTTTAACCAACATCATTTCTTTCATCTTTATGTATAAGAATCTTAAAATCTACACTCAAATCCAAAGAGAGAGAGAGAAAATTTAGCAGGAGTTTTTGACTTGGTGCCCTTTGCCAAGCCCGGATTCTGAGACGTGGCATATGAGGTCACATACTGTGTGAGAACTGTAAAGGTAATGGTATGTTGTCATGGTGACAGACACCACAATGAATTTAATATAAAAGTGTCACATTCTATATTATGCAAGCAGCATTACAGTTTGAAACTCTTGAAATGTCTGACACTTGTCATTTAATGGCGGCACAATGTCATTTAACAGACTTCAATGTCTAAATAGAAAAATGCATTTATGCATGTATTTTATGTATTTAATGTTTGAAACTATTTCTAATTAACCATAGGATCTGGTTCACTTTATTTAGTATGAATAGTTTTGCCAGTAATTCTTATTGGGTGAGCCACATTCAAGGCCATTATAAAGGTCAACCTGTTTTACCTGCATGGGAAGTCTTGAACAGTTAAGGATAATGACTATTTTAATATTGTTTACGTTCACTTTCACTATCATATTGCATTTTCCTTTATTTTATGAGATTGCAATCGGTACATTCACTACCATGGTATATCTCAAAGTACCATGGATTACAATCCAGGGATATTTTAGTATCATTGAGATACTATTATAGTTTTGAAGCATATGATTTTCATTTTAGTCAATTTTTTTGTAATTTTGAAAATTTTAGATTTTAATGACTACAGTTTTTATTCAGCATTTATTTCAGTTTTAGTTATGATAGTAGCATGTCAATTTAAACTAAGTAAAAATAAGAAATATTGCCTTGGAAAATAGCTGATATAAAATGCAATTTAAATTTAAAAAATGTAAATAAAAGTTTAGGGCTGCATGATTAATGATTTCTGCTTCCCTCGATTAATTAAAAATAATCGTCTTGATATTGGCTCCCTTAATCTTCTTAATCTTCCCAATCTGGCAACCAGACTCACACACAATCCCTGGGCAGCAATAGAAAGCGCTGATGATAAGACAACACTAACAAACATATGTTGGAGTTTATTGATGTCCATTGTGAAGTTCTGCTTGAGTTAAAGTATCAAACGGCCAGTATGAGGCGGTGTGATTTGGCCGCTTCTAAATCTGCGAGAAAACATTCTCTGAGATTCTCCGACAATATTGTTTGCAATTGCGGTTGCACTATGTGCTACAATATAATGGTATTGCCATATTATATGTCCAATATATTATATGTAATATGACCATGCATGTCCACATAAGCATATTTTGGGATGGTTAGTGTTTTGTTGCTTGATTTTATATAGATTTGACATTGAAAAATAAATGAATCGTGCTTGGTCCTGACATCTCTCGTCATTAATAACATCAGCTTTAGTCGAGAGAAACCTTTAATCTGATCATTACAAAGAGTAGCGCAGTGTTAAGATCAATTAATACCTCATTAATCAAACACAAACTAGTCTTAGCAGCTGCCGCGACTGATTTTGCTCATTATCATGCATAGTTTGTTATATATTTTGGCTGTCAGAAGCACTTGAGAAGTGAATTATTTCAGCTGAATTATTGACAGCCCATGATTTAGCCACCCAGCGGAACTAATACTCTCAGGAGCAGATTTATGAAAGCCTTCAATACATGTTGGAATTTTCGCTCATGAATTTTCAGGGGCTTGATCAATGATTGGAGTGTGGCAAGAACCCCAACCAATCGCAGGTCCTCTTGCTCTGCATTGATCCAGCAATGCAGTCTGCACTCTGACAATGTCCCAGTAAATCATAGTCTTATGTGTGAACCAGAACAGGGTAGAAATGACAGTGAAATATTTCTATGAAACTTTGCCAACTTATTACTCTCATTATTGCAATGCATTTTTTTTAATAACAAGCTGCCCCCAAACCACGTAATAGTATACCAATTAGACACCAATTAATTAAATATGTGCTAAAACACACCAAAAAATAATATTTGGTAATAATTTAAAATGTTTCAATTTCATGTGAGTTTGCACATTGGGTCACTCCGTTTTAGTCAATCTCAGGTTAACCTTGAGTACCTATAGAGTAGTATTGCATCCTTCATATTTCCAAAAAGTCTTTTAGCTTCATTATATTTATAAAAGAAAGATTGATAAGTACTGAGTCTTTCTGGAAAAAAAGGAGACGCAATAGAATTGCTCACTCTTGTCTATATCATTAGATCCACGATCGTAAAAAAAAACCCAGCTGAAACTTGTACCAACCCGGAAGTAAGATATTCAGCTTAGAAATTCTCCGTTATTCGTCCAAATTTTTTTTTTTTTTACATTTCAGCCGTGTTTTGCATGAGAATCCATCTCTTTAACACTGTAAACAACTCTGAATACACGAAACACCATTGTACCCACCTTTTAAAGAAAGACTGTAGAAAGAAAGATGTCTGAGAGACATTACAAAAGAGAAAATGTCAAAGGAATATCTCTGGAAAAAGAAGGGTTATAATCAGGCAAGAGCTTTAGGACCCATGTTTATATTAGACGAGCTTTCCAGCGCTGGAGAGGCCTGAAAACAGATGCCGAGGTTGTGTTGTTTCTGCTCCATATGTGAGTAACACTGATTTTGCTATTTCACAGAACCAAGATATGCGATTGTTGTAATGATAGTTATAGTAACAGGACAGTTTTGAGTGTCATTTGTTTGTTGGTAGTTGCCAGCAGCTCCAGACAAACTCTTTCTTGTATATACTCTTGTGTATATACTCATGCTTGTTCGTGCATTTTGGGGGCGTGGAGCAATGAAGGGAAATCTCAGAAATCGCTTCACTCTAAAAATGTTTGAGTCAAATGTGGACAAACCCAACTGTTGGTTTCAATTTTTAAACAATTTTATGTTTGAAATTTTTTTTGTGACATTTTGTAAATGAAATTGTCCCACTGTCAATATTCTCAGAAACGTATTATTCAAAACATAATGCGAATTGTGATTGGTCTTATTGGTGACCACGATTTGCATACAGAATTGTGATTTTTTTCCCCTTTGCATTTAAGTATTTGTCACCCCCTTATGTTGCATATTGACTTTGTTTACTGTTATATGGAGCCTGAAAATTAGATGCACAATGAAGTGTCATAGAAAGTGACAACAGCGCAAGTGATGCCACTAGGCACTTTTTGTTGATGTACTGTATCCTAATGTATTTACCTTATTAGACTATTAAGCGATGTTAGACAGACAGCGATGCTGTCGACTTGAATGAAATCAATTGATTTAAATGCTACTTCATACAGTAAAGTACATTTTTGGTGCATGTTCCGTTCTATCTATTCTTTGTGTCTTTTGAACTCTGTTGTAGCTTTATCTTAAAGGGATACTCCACTTTTTATGCAAATAGGCTCATTTTACAACTCCCTCAGAGTTAAGCAGTTGAGTTTTACCATTTTCAAATCCATTCATCTGATTTTCTGATATTTAGAAGAATATTAGTAACCAGAGAGTTTCTGGTCTCGTTGACTACCATAGTATATTTTTTTCCTACTATGGTAGTCAATGAGACCAGAAACGGTCTGGTTTCTGATATTCTTCTAAATATCAAAAAATCGGCTGAATGGATTCGTTTAACTCTGGGGGAGTGGTAAAATGAGCCTATTTCCAAAAAAGTGGAGTATCCCTTTAAATCACTGTGAACCACCGATCGGGACGAGATTAGAGAAGCTTGCAACCTTTTGCCATCTTTTTGCTATTTTTTTCCCCTTCCAACTGCTATTCGCACCCTCTACTGTTCCGTGGACCACGGCATCATGGTTCACGCCACCCCGTGTCCCGTTGCCAGGCCAACAAGCGGCAGTGTCCTATTAGCACAGCCCTGCGGACTCCTCAAAAAGACTATCGAGCAGCGTACAGCTGTGCCTCTGATACAGCACTGTCCTGATCCTCGTCCACGTCTGCATTTCTGCAGCCTCAGCCTCAGTCTCTCCATCTGGTCTTTGAAGGAGACCAGAAACCCCCAAGTAATCAATTTTTAGTGAGACACTCCAGCGCCTGTGATATTTCAAGTACCTCCTGACTTTGTGAAAAATAATCTTGCGCAGGATGACGTCTCAATACCGGGCCGCTCGGTTCCTGCGATTGACTGCATTAAAGCCTTCATTAGCTTTCATTTGATTTCATTGCAGTTCATTGATGACAGTATTAGCGGGAGCTGACTTCTTGTTGATGAAAGCCAAGACCGTCTCTGAGTAACAGAAGCCCTTGTTCCGCTCCAGGTGGACTCACCTGCTCCATCTCGGGGGATGCAATTATTCTTCTCGTGGCTGCGTGAAGGCAAACGCATCCCTAGATGGCTGCGCAGGCAAGCCCATGTTAATTGGTGATGTCAGCGATTCACCGCTGGCCCTGTTTTCTTTCCTACCGTTCTCGGTTTTTAATGTTTCCCTTCTTGGCACCTGCTTCGTTTTGTTGTCGGTTGCGCTTGCTCGACATTTTCTTCTGCATATGTATATATCGATAAATGTTTTATTCATGGGAATCGCAAACCGATGCAGTTCCTACCTCCTCCCGCTCTCTCTCTGACTTCCTCCTAATGCTTGTTTGAGGTATTATAACATGTTTGGCAGAGCAACCGGAGATGTTTTTGATGAGGAAAAGTGTGATACTTAAAGGGATACTCCACTTCTTTTTTGGAAATAGGCTCATTTTACCACTCCCCCAGAGTTAAACAGTTGAGTTTTACCGTTTTCGAATCTATTCAGCCGATTTTCTGATATTTAGAAGAATATCAGTAAC
>JAOTRC010000004.1:25394246-25423970 GCA_027497675.1 Cyprinella lutrensis
ATGTGTGTGTATTTATTTATATACAAAATAATTATACACAGTGCACCCACATATATTATGTTAACACAAACTTTTATTTTGGATGTGATTAATCGCGATTAATCGTTTGGCAGCCCTAACATTATATAATACTAAAGATAAACTGACCTGCACCAATGACTTTCTGCTTGGTAATGTGACTGGGGTGAATCTCACTGGCAAACTTGAGGACAGCCGCACAAGGGTCTTCATATGTATGGGGGTCAATGTAGGTCTTCAGAGGAAGGAGTTTTTCTGTAAAATGAGACGGTAGATGTAAACTTTGTGTAAATGACAACCACTGTATGATTGTGGTCAAAATTTGCATCATGTGCACTGTACGCACAAACCAAAGTATGCCAAATACATGTATGCATACTTACAAATGCAAAACAAACTCAGTTCGTGTCTTACCTGGACATGAAAAGTAATCTCCATCAACCCTCCGTCGGACATGGGAATTCAGCCTCCTGATGAAAGAACATTCAATGTCACATTAGTGAGTTAATTTAAGCTCCTATCTTGATGATATTCTAAATGAGACAGATTGCACTTCAAAGCTGGAATGTAAACAGTGTGGGCAGGCATAGGGTGAAGTGACTAAGGCGAAGTTGGGAAATCCTGCTTTGTGGTCTGGAAAAAGATGGATTGGAAAAAGTAAGAGCAGAGATTAGCTTCTCTAACCTTTTGTGCAGAAGCAAAATAACCGCCACAATCAGCAACATGACTCCGCCCCCAGCAATGGCTCCCATGACAACCATGGAACTGCTCTGTGTCTGAGATTCTGCTGTTGGATAGAGAAAAAAACAAAGTTTCACAAACATTCACGCACCACCCACAGCTTATCACAAATGCATCAAGGTTACGTACTTTGCATGTAAGGACTAAAACGAGATGCCCACACACATATTCACACGCACTTACCGAGAGGCAGCGTCTCAAATTCAAGCTCTGCGCTGTGGCTGCTGGGATGGCCTTCTACCGTCAGGGTGTGAACGCGGAACACGTACTTTGTGCCAGGTAAGAGGTCATTAATCTGCACTGAGTTCTTCTCCAGAACCAGAACAGTGTAGGTGGTGACATCAAACTCTCCGGGATCCTCCTATAAAACAATGAGGAGAGGAAATTAAACGTTTATTTTAAAATGGTAAAGGAAGAAAACATGGAAAGGCCACAGAGAGAAAAATTTCTTTAAAACATTCAGAAAGAAAATGCTACGGTTCCACAATGCCTAAGGTGTTCTGTGTGATTGTTTAGGGCGTTGCCCAGTGGTTTCCAGGGTTTTGATGGTTTTATTTTATACTATCTAATACCAATTTTTTTTTAAGTGAACTAAATCAGATATCACAGTTACCTTTTTGCGGTACATGAGCTCATAACGGGGGGAGTTGTTATTCTGCACATGGTGGTCCACGACCCAGGATAACGTGAGACTGCTGGTTGTCCGATCTTCAACTCTTAGGTACAGCACCCTCGGGCCATCTGAATAAAAAGGCACAAGTCATGAGTATTTTGGCTAAAAACAATGTCTCAATTTACATGTAAATGCCATTTGATGCACAACGTCTTAAGTAAGGCATGATAAATTCTTCTCCATGTTAATCTTGTCCATCCGGGACAAGCAATGGGACATTTTGTTGGTCGAAGTGCACTGATTGAAGAAACCTCATTGGTACAACATTGAGCTTCATGAAAATTTCAAATGCATATGGCTTTATTTGTCACTCAATAGCTTTATATTGTTACAACTAAAACTATCTAACCTGTGAAGTGAAGCACTGTTGTGATGGCAGACGTGGCTCTCTTTCGACTGAACTGGGACACGCCGTTTTGGGCCTCGACTGTAAATGTGTAGTTCACATGAGGCTCCAGCTCGCTAACCATAACTTCGGGGTCTTTCAAGGCCGTCTGCGCAGGCTCAAATCTCACCCTCCCACCACACAGCGAACACAGGCCGTTCTCACAGCGCTCGCACACCACACTGTATGTGATGTCACTTCTGCCGCCCGTGTCTGCCGGTGTGCGCCAAGTCAGTTGCAAACTGCCCGCTGTCAGGAGAGGTGTGTAATCCAAGTCTTGGGGAGCGCTAGGCAGAGCTAGAAGAGGAAAAAAAAAAAAAATGAAATTTAGCCTATGATTTACTCACCTTCAAGTCATTCTTCGTGTCATTCATTTGCATACAATCATCGAATACAATAATCTGAAAAAGTTTTACTAAAACTGTCCTTGCTCTTCCAAGCTTTATAATGGCAGTGAATGGCCATTTCGGTTTTGAACTCTATAAAAATGCATCTATCCATCATAAAAGTGCTTCACGCGGCTTTGGGTGTGGGTGTGTGTGTGTGTTTGTGTGTGTGTGTGTGGGGGGGATATCCATATTTAACACGTTAAAAATAAAATACTAGCTTCCGCCTAAAGAGCAACTTGTGACGTTGGAAGTAGCGTAGTTCATGGCGTAGTGTAAATATCAGCAGTATGTCGGATTACTCGCATAATTTACGCATTATGTTACTCAAATGTTCATTTGGCTAGTAATTTTACTTTAAAGTTTTAAATATGGATATTTTTCACTTCACTTCAGAAGGCCTTTCATTAAGCCCCCCAGAGCCGTGTGGAGCACTTTTATGATGGATAGATGCACTTTTATGGAGTTCAAAACAGAAATGGCCATTCACTGCCATAATAAAGCTTGGAAGAGCCAGGACATTTTTTAAAATAACTCTGATTGTATTCGTCTGATAGATGATCATAGGGTAATTTTCATTTTCGGGAGAACTTTCACTTTAATAAAATCAAACGTCCAGTGCAGAAAATATCTATTTAAACTTACAAGAGCATGGAGCAGAATTTAGGTCTGTTGGGGCCCGGTAGAAGCCCTCCAGGCAGGGGCACAGCAATGCTCCACGACCCGAGCGCTTGGTGTTATCTGGACACACTTCGCATGGCTGACTGGAATCTGTGCTCTTATAGTAACCCAGTTCACAAGCTATAGAAAAGAAAAATACAGGTGATCATGAGACATGTAATAAAAAGGACATAGATTCACATCACAATGCATCACGATTCAAGGCCATTGTGCACATACAGGGAGGGTCAGTCTTTCTGCACCATTACAACTGCACAAAACAAGAGACAAATCAAGATGGTGCAGCCGCCGGGCATTCAAGTGTTCAACGATACAACAAACTGATCACACATCACAATGCAACCGGAAACCGTTTTAAATAAAACCAGTCAAACTGGTCACTAAACTTTTGTACGGCCCTGTCATGCACAATTACATCTGGAATGTCGACATCTTCCAAAACATTGAAAGAGATTTTTATTTTTTTTTAAATAATGACATGAAGCACATGTGGATGTCCGTTGGACAAAACAGGATGTCGGAATTGCAAGCGTCAATATAAGCCCTCTGGTCTCCTCTTCTCCTCCTTTCCTTCCTCTGCCGAAGGATGAGGACATTCTATAACAAACACAAAGGAAAGAAACTCCGGAAACAAGGAACGGAGACTGGGGTAGGGGGGGGGGGTTGATGATATAACAATCATCCACAAAAGAAGACCGAGTGCAGTGATTCAGAATCACATGCACAGTCTTAAGAAGAGGCCGGTTCTGATAGGTGTACTTTTAATGGGCATGAGAAACTCACTGGCTCGCAAAATCACCGTGAATATAGATTCCAGAGAGCCGAGGAACTTCCTTTGAGGGGAGTATGTCCCCCCTGGGGCCCGTCTCTCTGTGCTCACCTCAAACAAAGGGCCGAGTTTCAGATTGACGACCGGTGGGAGGTGTGCGAGTGTGAGCGTGAATGGGTGCGTGAGGATTGCTGACAGAAGTTCTCCCGCTGGGATTTTACATTGGGTTTTGTGTATTTGCCCTGTGTATAAGGGCGGACGTCTATAGGAGGGCGTCTGCATAAGAAAAGTGGCCCTTCTTTGTGCATTTTATTTGAAGATAGAACAAGAGAGGGAAACTCCCACTCTATTCCTCTAATCTTGTGTTTGTGTCTATTGAGAGTGGCATACGTGAAATCGGCAATGAATCCAAATTTCACCAAAGCCATGAGCAATAAATCTGATTCGATATCTCAGCTGTTTCCATGGGAACTTCATGTGAAATAAACGTTTTGTAATGCGTGACTCATGACGAGTCAGACTGACCGATTTCACTAAGAAACTATTTAGGGAGATTCTGTGCTGGTGGACAGTCAAGGCGTCATCAGAAACAGTGAGTGGGGAAAGTGTGGAAAAGTGACTAAAGGCCATTTTGCGTACTTGAGCCACGTTTATGTTCCCACAACCGCTAAAATATGCATGACACAAGTGATTGGCAGGGCTGATAAGACTCCAAGTCTTTGGCTGATGGACAATACACAAAGGGAATAGTTAATGCCCTTTGGGTGGAAAGGTCAACAGTTAGAATAGCAGTTTCGCAGACATAGTAGTCCTCAGCAACGTGCCAGAGCAATGCGTTGGCTTTTTAAAGAAAACTAAAGGTTTAAAGGGTCAATCAAATTCCAAGTCAAAATTCGAAGAAAATGTTCCCTTAATGTTTAATTAAAAATAATTATTTTCATGTTATGGCCAATAATTAAAATTATATTTTAATTCTCATTTTGCAAATTGTTTTTTAAAGTACAGAACATTATAAATTCACAGTATGAAAAAAATGGATATTCATTTTGACATTGGCTAACAATTACACTTGACAGTGTTAATAAATTATTGTTTTTAATGATTAACTAATGCATTTATGCTCATATGCTTGTGAAGATGGGGAAAATGAGAATGCAAAATTAAATATGCAATATTAGCCAATACTGATATTTTTTTAATTGATTTAAATGAATTAAATTAAAATAATTATTAAGTTACAATAAATTTCTAAAAAATTTAAATACATATGTTTAAAAAACAATTAAATAAAATTAAATGCGCAATATCGGCCAATCCTGAAAAATGTATTTTTTTAATAATTAATATATAAAATTTATAATAAATTAAAAGAATTTGTTCAATTACAATAGTAATTCAATTACAAATGTAAATATTTGAAATAAATATTTTTTTTTTGTTTTCAACACTGAAAAAATAATTATACACCACACATCCCTATTTGCTGTCATTAATTTGTTAATACAATGTCATTATATCAGGCACACTGCTCTTTGGGTATCAAATATCATTATTGGCCAATGAAATCTCAGACAATTAGAAATAAGGCACCCAACTGCTAATTAAACTGAATTAAATATTAAATATCTATTAAATTGAGCTAATTTTTCAAAAATAATTATGACCTCTAAATGTAATTAGTGCTGAACATGCGCGCTCAACTCCCAAAACGTTTATGGGTGCGAGTTATAAAGAAGTTGATCAAATAAAGATGAAAAACCGTACTCTCTAGTTATACCTCATATCTTTTTCATTATTACCATGTCCACACAGACGCACTTCAGCCTAAGCCATCATCAGTGTGTGTCTCAAAATGCAATTAACGATTATTATCTTACATAATATTGACTGCTGTTATCCAACATCTTTGGTAGGCCCGTATCAAATTCACAAGCTATGAAAACATTGGAGCGCTTGGGTTTCCCCCGAAACTTTTCAAATGGGACCCCTTCCCCCATCTATGCCGGGCAACCAACCACAATTGTCCCTAGCAAACACTGGCAGGTGGCGATAAGCTGAACAGAACAGCAGTCACATAGAAAACCACTCGTAAAACTCCCATGAAAACAAAGACAACAGCAACTTCATTGTTTCAAAGGATGAATGCTTTTACATTGAATGCTTTGAGGCATCTTTTCACTCAAAAAAAGCAACCGAGTTGAATCAAGAGGCATGGGCAAAGGTTGTTACCTACTATGGTCTTTCAAAAGATGAGTGGATGAACAAATTATAGAGTGAAACAATCATTTACAGGAGACAAGACGGCTCTGTCAGAATCAGAATGGAAAGAATCACAGGTTGGGATGTCTGGACATGTACTCCTCGTTCCTGAAGCATGTCATCACAAAGACAACAAGATACCAGATTTCATTACATCCCTCCCATGAGCTATTTCATAGGGTCATCATTCATCACACTTCCTCTAAGGGTGTCAAAACATTTAGCACGTCTCCTGGAAACTACATTATTAAAGGAAATGTGTGGAATCTGCCCTTTTCCAACGACCTTTAGATATTCTGAACGTCCGTTTCAGGTGCAGGTTCCTGTAGGGCTGCCAAAGGCCAAGGTCTTCGAAACATGCTTTCCTGAGATTGCCCTTGCAAATAGCTCCTATATAGATCTTTTGAAAAGATTTCATGCAAAATGGTCCCCAGTGGTTTCCTTTTTTAAAGTATGGTCAAACAACATGCCCTGCTGTTGGTATGCAACGTGCTTACCAATGGTCTTTGGTTTTTACATTTTAAAGAAGAGTATAAATAGTGCATCTACTCAAAACCACATTTTCCCACAAATACAAAAGGTGTCCGGAGAGGTCCAACCCAACCTTTAATTATATGATGACTACCCTCGACCGATTTTGGGCATGCCAAACCTTCTCTGTAATCTGCGGTGAGCTGTTGTCATGGTAACACTGAGACATACAAAGTAACTCAGGTAATGGTAGCTCTGCCCATTGAGTCATATCAGCTGTTGGAGAGTATGGGAAAAGTGTAATATGACCTTGGGGGAATTCCTTGAAACTAATCGGGAACTAAACCTTTTTTTTCTTTTCTTTTTTTAAATCCAAAACAAACTTGAGGGGAAATTAATTCATACACACACTAAACACACAAAAAAATCACCTTGGGACTAGATGGTTAAAAGTTAATGGCTGATAAAAGTAAAATTAGTTCTAGGAAAAGCAATTTATTTGCTTAGTTTGATATTTTATTTTTCTAATGCAAAACATTAATACTTAAACTCATTACTGAAGACCAACCCTTTCCCCCAAACACACCATTTATCAAGCCTTTCTATTCAAATGTGAGATATTCGAGAATGTTTAATGGTTAATGCAAATCCCACCACTGTAACTATGTACATACACTCCTTTACAATGGTAGCCTGGTATCTTCACACTTCCTTCCTGAAGAGTTAAACACACATGTAAAAATAATACACCAGCAGGTGAAAGGGTGTGGAGACGGCTGGCATTCCATTTGACTGAAGTCACATTTCTGGCCTCTCAAAAACTTCTCAGACAGCTCTGTGGCAACCACAAAAATCTCTCAAGCTTCCCAGAACACACCCACACTTACTTACACACTTACCATCTGCCCACCCACAAAGACTTGCAGTTGTTCCCAAATTGTCTTAAAGTAATGTTTTAGTGACAGGCCAACTTATTGACCAGGATTATTAAAAATAATGTTTTTTGTCCAAATCAGAATGATCAGCATCAGTTGTCAATGGAAAAGTACATTTTTCTCTTTTTCTTTCAGCCTTTTGGGTTCATTAATTTAAATAAATACTGTGATTGATGATGATTCTCATTGCTAATTCTAAGTAAATGTCACCATTTTTATCCAGCTCTCTGGAATTCTTGATTCTGACTGGTAAATTTCCTTAATCTGCATTCAAAAATTTTTGTAAGATCACTTTTAGGATAATTTAGAGAAACCTCCTTTGGCCATTAAGTAAAAATCTATTTTGGTCGACCACAATCAGATAAGAAGAAAATGCTGCAGCAAAGAACTCAAGATAAACAATAAACATCAAGATCACAAACTCACCTATGCAAGAATCTCCAACAGCTTGGTATCCCGCTCGGCAGAGACACTGGCCCACAGGAACGACCCACTCTCCCTCAGCGGTGCAGTACATTCGAGGAGCAGCTTCTCCAACCACCACTGCGTCCTTCACACAGGTGCCCTCCACCTCCGCCAGCGCTCCTGATGCCACCTGCTCAGGGAAGGCGGCCAGGCTTCTCTTCATGGCCGGGCAGGTGGTGTAGAACACCCTCAGCCCCAAGAGAGCAACACAGCCCCCTAAATCCTGGAAAGCAAGGTAAAAGCCCCTTCTGGAGAGTGGGCCGATGCTCCGAGTCTCGACGTTCACCCGCAGATCAGCTCGGCCCCCTCCACGATCAGCTGTTACCTCGTCTGGCGCTACGGTGGCTACCTTTCGAAACTGGCCCTTGCGGAAATTTGTGCCAACATCTGTGTCGGTTTCGGCTAGATAGAGGCCGAAAGTCTCGCGACAGGAAGGCGACGAGCCGCCAAACGTGTTGCAGTCCCGGACGACAAAGCGCAGCTCCACAGATACGCGAGAAACGTCGGGCCTACGCTGGATAAAGGTCGTACGAAGCCAGTTGTCCTGTTCGGTGTCACTGGCAACGTTGCACACGCTGTAGGTGTAAAGGAGAGAGCCATTCACCACTGTCTGGACAACCTCCCACTAAGAAAAATGGAAAAAGAAAGAAAAGAGGGTATATTGTATTACAATCTTCTCATTATATGGATACAAAATGAATGCGAAGTATTTCACTTTTATTTTCAGATAGTCCCACATCAAGCTCATGCCTTTGGTAAAATAAGGCTTGTTGGGATCTTTCAACTCACTAACCAAAGATAGAGCAGAATAACTTGTTTGGAGTTGTATTTTAACAAAATTCTAAAGTTTTAAAGCAAGACACAACAGGCAAAAGCATTGCTTTTTTCAATGTTGAGATGTTGGGCAACTTGGCTTTTCATACATTTTACTTAGTGTAAAGCAAACATCCCAAATACATTTTGAAATGTTTTGTTGCACTTTATCTATTTATGCTTGTGGATTACAATTAAAATTCATCTTTAAAGGCTGTTGTCTCCATATTCAACTAGATATTGCATCATTTGCGTATTTAAACACAAACAATAGCCTATGCACACTTCTTAATGTAATGAATCAACTAGGGTCATATGGAGATCTTTTTTTTTCTTGGCTAAAATATTCCAGCGTCCTAAATGTTAGACTGAAACAAGATTATACTGAATGTGGGAATCCCACCTTTGTAAAAGTATCTCATTAGATGGGTGTGGGAGACAAAAATTAGGCCTCTGCTCTCCTCTTTTCCACCATGCTCTGCCGCGATAGAACTCCCTTACGACTCAACTCTTCAGAACATACTGAAATAGCTGGCAAAATAAGCATGACCTCAAAGGGCTTTTTTGGATCCGGCAGCTGAATGGAGCTGATGGAAGCCTTCATGACATTAGGGAACGAAGATGACAGGACTAGCCTCTAAAAGACTTATTAAACACTTTAGCGTGTGACTATGCTTGGTCAGAGGAAGTGGTGGAACCCTCTCGGTACATCTCTGGAGAGGTCTTTGTGTGGCTAAAGAGGAATTCACGGCGAATTCTTATAAAACCAAAGCTTCAAAGAAGAAACATTGTGCACTCAACAGCCTCTCTGACCGAAACTTATTTCTCCTCAGTCCTATATTTAGGTGATACACTCTGGTGCAAAACACATACATATTATGTATATGTGTATTATGTAGCGTTTGATCAGGTATAAACACACATATACAAATAAATACTGTAATATATCACTTCATAACATTTCTGAGTCACTTTTACAATTACTTTTTAAACAAAACTTTCTTTTTATAATAATGTTGTGAAAAGTTTTGCTAAAAAAATGTAGGCTACATCGAAACAAAAGCCAATTTGTTACATTGTTCTAATACAATGACGTTATGAAGTGTGGCTTTAAGTGTCCCAATGCTTTGTAGTAGGCAACATAAACACAACAATAAAATGGTTTCGGATGTTATTTAAGCCTGTTGGTGGGGGTAAATGCCACACGTTATCAGGTATCAACTTTAATAGCTGGAAAAGCTTTTTAATGGGTCTGAGGATATGACTCATTTTGATTGGTGTTTTAGGATACGAAATGACACTGACTCATGTATGCACAACGAACCTGAACTGAATGGAGTCTATTCATGGATGTTAATCTTAGATATGGTTTATGTACAGGGAACAGAAAAATTGATAAGACTTACCCCTTCTTCATTCGGCCAGGTTAACCAGCCTAATTCACTTCCGGCAGCCTTCATGTCAAGCAGCAAATCTAAGGAGCATATAATAGTTAGGCTAAAAGAAAATCAAGTCAAAGAATACTTTAAAATCATCCGTTACAGTCTCATATGTCTTAATTGTGTACACTTTGTAGGTATATATTTATTAATACGAAATATTTATTTTAATAATTTAACGAAATATTTATTAAAATCTAACCATTAGGCTACCTTTTTGTTCACAAATAATATCTAGGCCCTGTATTTAATTTATCATCATACAGTAATAATAAATAGAACTGTGAAAGGTTAGAAAAAATAACATTTTCTGAGCAAAAAGTCTGAGCAAAAAGTCTTTAAAAATCTCGGTTTGTACTTACGTTCTTTTGACTGAATCCTAATAAATACGTTGTTGACAAATAAATACAAAAATAAGAAGGGAAACTGAGTGCGTCGGTAGTCCATTTTGTTTGTCAAATTAAACTTTTTGGTCCGTGTGAAACTCCGACGACTCCGGCATGAAGGAACTGGTGGAGAGGGTTTCATTCATGGATATGAGAACTTGGGAAGTCAGGTGACTCCGCCCCTTGGAATGCACTCCATATATGGCGCCAGTGGGCGTGTCCGGGGGGTGCGTGGGCGCTTTGATTGACGGCTCCCACACCTGTTCAATGAGTTTCGGATGTTTGCTCACGTTCTTTTTCACAATAGTAATTTTAGACGATTGGGTATGGTATCAGTTCAAAGAGAGGGCCTTTTGTATTTGCCTCCTTTGAACCTATATCTAGGTAATTTTGTTTGCAGACCGCATAGTTTCGTGTTTAAATGCAGTTCAACACCACAAACTCCAATAGGCTTAAATGTTTAAAATGATAGTAATGGTTATTTATAGTGACTAACATTTTTGTTAATTATATTTATACTTCACACATTATTTTATGTGAAAAATCACCCGAGAGGTTATATCTATCGAGAATACACTTGTCCAATTGCAATAGTCTAGAGCTGCAGCCTATGTTTTGTGGATTTTTAAAGAGGTTGAAGAGGAAAATGTTTTTATTTGAAATTAAAAATATAGATTGATGTGGTACTATAGGGACAGATCTGTGCAGACTGAAGCACACTCAATATATTTAGTAAACCAATCATCATATTTTATTCCCATGACAAGTGAGAGAAGGGGTCAAGTGGATTTGCCTCAATGAATGAATAACTACTAATGAGTTGAAGAAGTGTGAATATGTAGACGGCGAAATACGGCAAACAAAAGCTTCGCCAGGCAACGCAGAGGAATGCTTCAGTCAAGTCTCCATTGTGCCACAGTCTGTCAGAGTTCCTTGACCTGCAGTCAAACACAAGCTGACTTCTTCTCAAGAGTCTTGGAGGCTGCCTGCATTGTGAGAGCAGCTTTGAATATTCATTAGACAGACAATGAATGAGAGACTTCAGCTTTAATTCCATACAAACTCAACCAGGGATTTAGGTGGCAGAACTCTGAAGAAAATCAAGACTCACATAAACGAAAAACCTAGACATAAATTCTGATACATCAGCTAAACCTCTCCAAAGCATGTGTCTCTGATACATGAATGCAAAAATTATGAGATAAAGTTGACAAATTTTTCGTCTTTTTGCCTTCGTCAGTGTCCCAAAAAAAAATCTCCAAACCATGCCAGCAGAGAAAAATAAAGCTTAAACCCGTATAATCAAAGCAAGTCAAGTCAAATCACCTATTATTTATAGCACTTTATACAATAAAGATTGTTGAAAAACAGGAAAAACACGTACAATCATATGAGGCAAATTAGAATTTTAATTTGAAGTTATTCCAGTGTTTATTAAGTTCAATTAAATACGTTCATTAGTTATTAAATTAGTTTAATAAGGAGCTCCGTAGAAGACAGCAGTGTTGTAATAAAAATCCAGAAAGGCATGAAATTCAAGAAAACAACTAGACTCTTCATTCCTAAGATCGTTCGAGAAAGCAATACTCAAAGTCAGTTGGCTTTTAGGGTTGTGCTCACAAATGAGGTGTCTGCCAAACCTGTCAAGCCCCAGGTTAAATACAGATCACAAACAAACCAAATTACAAAACCCTGCAAATTAGAATGCTATCTGTCTCTAATTAGAGAATACAAATACCACCACAAAGCTAAATGAAATCTAACATGCATATAAACTCACATTCCAACTGCAGACTGATTAAAAATGGTAGCAGTTGGCCACCAACACACCAAACTGAGTGTGACTTGCTTATAAATGATATTCTTTTGTGTATATGTGCAACATTTATTAATCAATCTTTGTTTATCAAGCCAGCTTCTATGAATGTCGAGGACATTTCTTAATTTTTGGAGCAAGTGCTCGGCCACACAAAATGGATGATTAATGACTTCTCTGTGTTCAGTGTTTAAGCACAAGACACTTATGTTCAGAGGAACATTTGTCTTCAACAAATAAGGAGCTAGAGCCATTGAGATGGCCTCACAATGCAGAGGTCCCTTTTCATTCAAGGGCCATGTGTGTTGCAGGAGGCCTGAATTATCTGCTGCACTCCCATAAACCCCCCTTCTCCTCTCCACGCTGTTCCACACAACCACAAACACAAAACACTTCACGCCAGGAGGTTGGCCCGTTACTCCGGGGGTCACAGAGCTTCAGTGGGACCACTGCTGCAGGGTCATTCAACTCTTCCACCCCTCGACTCCCTCTCGTCAACCTCGCCACCACCTCTCGGCAAAAAAACGCAAATACAGAGGCGGCCCTCCATTGTAGGCTGCGTCGGGACTGTCTGCTCCTCAAAAGCTTTGTTAACGCTCCCGATTCTACACTGATCCCTTTACTGGGGGTGAAGGGAGTGCTGTCGCGGGATATGTGCCAGTAACATATGGCGAGATGTTAACACATTATTAATGCAGAGTTAACAAAATTAAGAGTCATAAATGGATATAAAGTGACCCCAAAACGTATTTAGACACCTCAGCCACACTTAATTAAGACGTTTTTGTTGAATTACAACCAATTTACACACTTTAAAAACACTTTTTTCACGATAATGTGACTTGTGTTTGGACAATTTTGTGATTTTTTAGTGGAACTTATGTCATGCTATACTTTGAGAACAGTTGATGTTGAAGTGAACAGTTAAGAAAAGTGAAGAATAATTAAATACGGTATCACTTTATTTTACAGTGTCTTTGTTACATTGTAATAACTATAAATTATGCATAATTACATGCAATTAACCCTAAACCAAACCTTCATACTAACTCTTTAGTAAGTATTACAGTAATTAAATGTACTAATACAGAGACTAATACTGTAATACTGACAACTTGAAATAAAGTGCAACCTTAAATACTTTCAATGAGCAAGGATACATTAATCAAGGATAAAAACGTGCATCATGGCTTCCACATACATATTACATTCATAATAATACATTTTTATCAGCCTATTAGAAAGATCTCTGAAGGATCATGTTACACTGAAGACTAGAATATTAATGCTGAAAATCCAGCTTTTCAATAAAAGGAATACATTACACTGTAAAATATATATAAAACAGAAAACCTCTTTTAAAATGTAATAATATTTCACAATATTACTGTATTTTTAATTAAATGCAAACTTTGAGCATGACAGACTTCCTTGAAAAATATCAAAACAGCTTTTTCACACAAAACAGTATCTTATACAAACTATAAATATATAGTAGCTTCATAAATCACAAATGAAATATTGTTTTGAACATAAATTATTTTATTATGTCAAATATGTCAAAGACAGACATGCTAGGAAATCAATTGCATGCAACATTGGTCAACAGCTTAGCGCTCATTACATCAAGGATTCCTGAACACATTATGCTGAAATGAAATTGTGAAATATATACTGAGGATGTTTATAGTAAATGAGTAAACATCGTCAGCATATATGACACAATTTCTATCCTAGACAAATGCCTTTTCTTTGATCCACCACCTAACTAACAGCGTTCATTCACTTCCTTAATCTGGCATTATTGAGCTTAAGTAGCAGGCAGAGCTTCAAATTAGTCAGTCCTTAGACAGAAGGATGATAAATGTAATGTGTGTCAGGGAAGAGGCCCAATAAAGAAGGATGGCACACATTCATATGCATGTGTTTGTGTGCTCAGCTTGATTGGAATGTTGTGCCGGAGGAAGAACAAAGGACTTAAGGAGGAACAAAGCACTTGAATTTAAAGGAAGGAAGGCAAGTGGCAGGGTGGCAGTGGGAAGGGGGTGATGGGATGAACATGGATGGTTGTAAGAAGTGTGGGAGATCTTACACACAATAAGCCCCCTGGTGCCATAGCCATTCCTACTAGCTCCCTTTTAACACACACACACACACATATACATGCACAAAACACACACAAATCACACGTAGCCCTATTGGCTGCACGTTAAAACGGCAACAGCCAAGCTCCCTGTTTTTTTTCTCCATGACACACACTCGCAAATTTGCAACACCAGAAACACTTGTCACACAAACAGGAACTTCTGTCACCTTGTTTACAGTTTACATCTCACTTTGACCTCAACTGGTGATCTAGCTGGGAGGCCCAGACTATAGTGTGTTCCCAGTGTCTCTCATGCAAATCTCTCATGCACCTGGCAAATTCCATCCTTTTTATGCACTCAATTGAGGTGGATAATTTTTTTTATGAAGACAAGCGAATATGGAAGAACATCTACTGTATATATTTTTCTAGCGTGTAACAAACCTAATGTAACCTCGGTTGTCTCTTGAGAGGGAACGAGTATTGCCTAAGTTTAGGGTTAAGTTTAGGCTCAGTGGTAGGCTGCTACAGTTGCCACAGAGCATCCAATGAGCATGCTAGACAGCCCGCTCTAGGTCTGCTATCTGCTGCAATGCGTTGACAAAGAATGCAAAATAGGTTCATTTTCGGCTTCAATATCTTGAGAAAAGATGACTTTACCCGTAGCGTAAGCTAAACTTACGCAATATGAGAGAACCTCTCGTAAGAGAACTTGGCACTGCCTCAACAGAGGTTTAATAACTGGATTAACCAGCAGACCAATTTCCTCATACAGCATCGCAAATATTGTATAATGCATGAGCCGTGTATAATTACCGCTCAGAATTGTCTCACACACACAGTTCCCAAACATCAGCCATCCACCTCTGACAGCAAGATATCATGACAGCATTTATCATGTTTCATCTGTGGTCTCTGAGGTGCAAGTAATTTATGATGTTGGAATAAGGAGCCACAGTGGCTTCTCCGATTGAAGCTACTTCCATTTTTATTACAGATATGTTGTGCCAATTACCCAGGGAGTGACAATTTTGTTCTCTTGAACACGTGGTGCTTTAGACTATGATAGATTAAATGACTAATGTCTTTATTTCTTGAACTAAAAATCTGATGTGCATTTTACAAGCAAAACATCTTATTCCTCTTTACTGGCAAAAAAACAAACAAAAAAAACAGGAAATATTGGGAGACTGCTTAGAGAAATGGCAACTAGCATTTAATTGGAGAGAATAATACATAGCATAATTAAAGTTAGATAAAAGGCTTTTAAAGACACATGGAATCTGTTTGTGACATTTTTTTAAAAATGTGTACACATCCCACATGATGGGATAACTGATGGCAGGTTTTTTTTTTAGTATCACAGAAATACTAGAATCATTTTAATTTTAGTTAAAGTTTACATTAACAGGAACAGGCATTATAGTGTCATGTCATGTGACAAAATGTAGTATTCTACTGTTAAAAAATGTGAAAAGGTGTATAATTGAACAGACTCTATAGATCTTATTCACAGGTGTACAATCTTTCTTTGTGTTTTTAGATTGTTCTGCTGATTCAACGCTGCAAAAAAAAAATCTTTCCAGGGAATTTCAGTAGATAAAAACTGCAGACAACATGATCAACAAGGGATCTAGGAGCTGTGCCTATACAGCTTTTACAGCAGATGCCACTGAAAACATAGTAAGTCTATCACTCAAAGCCTTGCATAAATTCATACCTGCCATGGCGCTGCTCTGAATAAGGTCTATGCACAATCACTTCCGCATTAGGTTGTTGGAAACAAAAAAAATTGAGCACAAAATTAAACATTGCAGACAAAGCAAAACTGATTCAATTCACCTTTACACTAAAGGCATTTAAAACATCTGAAACGTCTAAAATGTTTTAATACAATAAACGAAAATGTTTGTTGACTGATTATCGTTAGAAATGACAGAAAGCGTTTTCTCCTACATCCACATCTTGATGCCGGGAGAATCTCATCTCGCACAGCACAGAGAGACTTAAATGGAAATACGAAGGCAGTCAGTATTCCTTTTAACTTTTCACTTACGTTTTTGTTTTTTAAAAAGCAAGTAGTATTATATATGCTGCACACGGTAATCAGCTTATTCCCAACAATACTGTTTTCAAACAGCTTTTCTAAACACTCCCCCCATCTGTCATTGGTTGAATACCCCTACCCTAAACTCATGCGCTGTGTCGAGCTGGTAGGGATCAAGGGGTCAAGGTTTGACTGGTTAACATAGCCTCATTAGCCTCTGCTAGTAGGCCTAGATGTGGACTCTACACCATCTGGCTTCAAAGAACAGCTTTCTCCTTGGCCGGGCATCCACAAATATCGGTCTATTCTCACAAAATACGTGTTTTTTACACGACTATATAAATAGCAAGTCATTCGAATGATACGTTTGACGGATTCATTTATGTCATTCAAAAAGAAAAAAAAGGGTTTAGAAAGTTTCACAAGCTGAATCAGGGGATGACTTTACATGTTTTCTGAGGTGAATGGTTCTTGTTTCAATACTCTTTGCCCAAGACTCTTTCTCTCAGAAAGGCAATGTGCAAAACACACACACATATGTACACAAAGATAAGAATACTATCTTCAAGATCATACTGAAACTCATTACTCAATATATTGTGAAGTAAGTGTAAGTTATATTCAGGTTTGAGATGGTTTTGAAAAACTTTTGAAATACCTTTTGATTACCAGTAGCTTTTTTTAAATAGCAGCATAAAAAATTTTTTATTTATAATAATTTGACAACGGCTATCATTCAGCCTCCACGCACCTAGCAAATATCGCCCTCCTATGGGCAACTCACCGACCTGCATTTACACTAACAGTGGATAGATTTTCGATGAGCTAAATTTCTGATAATTAATAAAAATAATAAAACAATGATATTTAAAACAATTCTTCAGCCTCAACACGCATGTGTTTTCAATGTGCTAACATGTAATTTAGCCTACAGTCAAACCGGTGCTGTCAAAGAATGCCATTGATTTAATCGTTTGTTTCACAGTGATAGCACACGCTCATTTTTAACTCTACCCTCTCCGAATATACATTATTATATTTACACTTATAGTTTAGAAACCTTTTTGTGATCAAACAACCAATCAAAGGTTAACAAGTCCGAAGTCCCCATGTTATCGGCGAGCGAATAATTGTTTTCTTTTTGTAAAAGCTCGAATGTTGTGTACTCAAACCCCAGGATTACCCAACGTAGCGATCACGTGATCATCTACTGGAAACGCGAGTTGTTTGTAGTATGTCACTATCCGCCTGTCCACGCTGCGCAAAGTGTCACCATTTGTCCAGTGGTGAACCAGGTATGTCCATGTCTCTCCCTGTCAAATCCATCTTTGTCCTAATGCATGTGCCACTATGGCTGGAGATAAATATACACTGAAATTTAAGATATTGTCCTTTTATTTATGTCTTAATCCTGTGTTAGTTAGTTAGCTAGTATAGCAGGTGCCGCCAGGACCTGTTCGTGTAACTAAATTTGTGATGATAGTATACTCACGTCCGCCTCTAGTATACTAGTACACTAATTTATTCTCATATTTAAAAACATAATAAGCGTACTTGTCATCAGAAACATAAAATAATATATCGATGTATAATCACGTTTATTTTGTGTTTAAGACGTAAAATACTATGAATAATACATTTTAATATGTTAAAATCGTTTTGATGTCCAAATCATATGGTATATCTTATTATACTTATTTAGTGTCAATATCACTTTCTATCCGCTTAGTCTTTAGTAATATCCTTAATTAGGGCATCTTCCAGAACATTACATTGTAATAATGGGAAAACCATGTTCTTGTTACTTGTTACTGTGTAATGAGTTATAATTAATAAAATGTAAGAGTGTAATGTGCTTGAATTGACCTAAGCATATGACAGGTTTATTTTCAACTGAATTACAACAGTTCTATGTAGCAGCTGTTCATTGAACTTTTGCATCCTGTTATGCTAATCTGATAATTTAGAGATTGTTCCAATGAATTTTCTGTATATATTAAAAGGATAGATGCCTCTATGTTTGACAATTTGCAACACCCAAATGCGCAAACAGAGCTTGCTCTGTCTGAACATTAGGGCTGTGTGTACTCTGTCGTCTTTGGCCTTCACACAAGCTCATCATGAGTTATCATGAAATCAGACTAATCCTCGTTGATTTGTTTTCTGTTAGATATGTCAAGATGAGTCCAGCAATATCATTTTCAACTTTTCAATTTATTGTTACCATTTATATCAGTTCCTCTCTGTTTGGCCAAATTTTGTGACCTTTCCTTTCATTCAGGTTCTTTACCGTAAATGGTGTCTGTTCTGTTGGCTTAACCTTGATTTTGTGGGTGAAAACTCACTACATTTGCTCTCACGTATTATTCCCATTCAGTTCAGTAATGATTATACAATCCTCCAACACACGTGGGCTTTATCATAGACCATTGGCCCTCACACTGTATGTTTCATCACTATTACGGAAGAAGATCCACACACCTAATGAGCTTCCATCAACACTATTTTGAGTGATTTTAAAATAAGAAAGATGAGTACATAAAGTTCATGTACTGTGGTGCATTCAGAGGCACAATGACTTGCAGATATGACTCGTTATAACTGATCTTAACGGTTTGTGTTGAGACATCAGTGATTATGTAATGTGATGCTTGATATGTTGGGCTTGATATATATTATATATTAGCTGATATTATTTTAACCCCCATTGTAACTATCTAGTTACAATGTTAACAGCTTCATATGTTTTATGTGAGGATTGAAGCTAGTTTGTATCAGCTAAATGTTTGCATAAGGTGTTCACTTTATGCTGATAACGAAGCAAACTTTAGAATCCAGCTTCTAAATGCAGTCAATTCGGTGCTTGTAATCACCGTTAAAAGGGAGAGTTCACCCAAATAATAACTTTTTTAGGGGGTGGGGGGTGGTGCTGAACTATCCCTTTAAAGGGTTAGTTCACCCAAAAATGGAAATTAAGTAATTAATTACTCACCCCCATGCTGGACCAACCCCGTAAGATCCTGTAAGAAAAAAAAAAAGAAAAAAAAAAAAAAGACTATTCGACTATCCCTTCTCTTCCTTCTGGGCCTGAGACGAGAATTCAAGAGATTTCCACGCCACATGCGTGAGAATTCCTTTATTTTTCTACTACTTCTTGCGCAATTCTTGCGGATGCGTCATAGAAATCGGAAACAAAAGGAATAGTCGAATAAATTCGTTATTTTTGTTTTATTTCCGCACAAAAAGTATTCTCGTCCCTTCATAAACTTATAGTTGAGCCACTGTAGTCACATGGAATATTTAAACATTTCCTTCAATGACTATCAGGGCCGTCAAGTTTCAATCCATAAGGAGCCTATGTAGCAGTGATCCACCTCTCAAATTTAATCAAAAATATCTTCATTTGTGTTCCGAAGACGAACGAAGGTCTCACGGGTTTGGTACAGCAAGGGGGTGAGTAATTAACGACTTAATTT
This sequence comes from Cyprinella lutrensis, assembly GCA_027497675.1. Lineage (NCBI taxonomy): Eukaryota > Metazoa > Chordata > Actinopteri > Cypriniformes > Leuciscidae > Cyprinella > Cyprinella lutrensis. Next base: position 25,414,093 of record JAOTRC010000004.1, read on the forward strand.
TCATTTTTGGGTGAACTAACCCTTTAATGCTGCATTCAGTTTTGTGGCCACGCCTCCCCCTCTGTCCTCGGATCACATTTATGCTTTATAAACTTAATGATTTTTCCATCCTTCATTACGCTGTAATTCGCTGTGTACGCTGTGTTCCTTAGAGCATGCGAGAAGCTGACCGCTCACCTGACATCTGTCGTAATGCCAGAGCAATTAACACCTTCCTCTGTTCTTTTGGTAGATCACTGTTGCACTGGAACAGGACGAGACGGCAAAGAAACAGCGACTGGCCTACAAAGTGGAGCAGCTCATCGCCGCCATGTCGCTGGAGAGCTGAGAGAATGACAGAGCTGGAACGAAGGACGAAAGACTCAGTCAAACCATCATCTGAAGCCTCTCCACACGAAAGAGAGCAACTCTGGCTAGAGACACGACACCAACACTAGCTTGTGCTTTTTTTCCTACAATTTTGTGAAGAGGTCATCTTTTAAAACCAATGGACATCTATTTGATGAAAGCAAGTCACGTGGCTTTCATCTTCAGGATGGGATCAGGTTTGGAAATTATGGAGTTCTGTTTTTTAGGTTTATTTGTGGAACGAGCAGTTGCTGGGGTGTTGCTTTGTTTCTTTGCTTTGTTTCAGTTCACTTGGTTCGATGTGCCTAGCACAGATCTGAAGAGACACTGATTCTTCCTCTAAAGATGTGCTTGCTAAAAAAAAACATTTGAGGAGGATTCGACCGAAGGAAACGAACATCTACTGCCTCGCCATTACCCTCCAGTTGATGGCTTTTACTTCCAAATTTTATTTTTATACATGAGTGCTTTTTGAGTTTGTTTCATTGAGTCGGCTAGTATAATTCCTCATCTTGGTGTGGCCAACGTTCAAGTGTCTTTCTGTCCTTGGAAAGCAGCGGCTTCTACAAACAACACGTGTGCATGTCGACACGCTAGTACAAACTTTCGAGTCCCTCTGACCTAGGAGACCATGAGGCGTCTGCATTGTTTGGGAGCTAATGAAACAGAACAAAAAGGGGGACACATTTTCAACCAGCATGTCCCTAAATCTCTTCAACCGACGATAAAGGACCGCCCACAAACTGGACGAACTCCACTGTGCGGTCTCTCTGTGTGCATATGTTCCGTTTTCTACTCGTAAGCGTATGTGAATGTACAAACGTTACTCTATTTTGTCTTCGCATTTTTGTTGCTTTTCTAAAACGGGAGTCAGCTGAGCTGATCTCTCCGGCACGACGTCCTAAAAACTGAACCTCCTTCTCCATAATAGCGCCGCTTAGATTTAGATACGAAAGCGGCGATGAGTAGCACCTTCGGCTCAAATCACGCGTGGAGAAACCCCACCTTCCCGTTCAAACGAATGGACTCGCTTGAGATCATCTTACCAGAGAGTATTAATTATTATGTATGGTCCAATGTGTGTGTAGTCTGCATGCATTATACAGTACCTCATATAAAAAAAAAATAACATCTCCTTTCCCATTTACTCCTATGTTCAAGTGCCAAGAGGTCACGTGAGTTGTGGATGACAGAACGCCGTTGATGTAATATACCATGTCACTTCCTTTCTGTACACACCCGTCGGGATTAAGTGCCAAAAGATCACTTACTTACGCACTTGTCGGTTGATGCTTTATTAAGGGAACGGACCCTGTATACTGAAGAAAAAAAATTCTCCGGTTTAGAAGTTGCATTCTCACCAATCGCAAATTCAGGTACGAAAAAAGACCATGGAATTTGTAAATATAAGAAGTATATAAGGTGTCTGGCATCTTGATAGCTGGAGTGGGTTCTTTCCAATCTCTTTTGTTTTTCTAGGCCTTTTATTTCCTTCCGTCTGACATGAAATATGTCAAAAGAACGCATGAACAAAAGACAACATGGCTTTCATTTATAATGCATGGTGGCGGGTAGAGCTGTTTTTGAAGATCATCCGAACCAAAACAGACAAGGTCGTTCGGGTCAGTCATCTTAGGTTCACGGAGGCATCGGGGAGAGAACTAAGTTCTCCTCAGCTCAGTTTATGCGGTAAAAATGCAGTATTGGATGTGAAGACTGGCTCAAATGGCGTTTGTTGTCTCCCCCCCTGTGGCCTTAGAACATTTAATCTATTGTTTCTAGTTGATTTAATCAGTGACGTGTCATCGTTCCCCCCGTCTGCTACCTGTGTTTGAGACTGATCAGATAAAGAGAGGCATTGCGACGATGAAGAAGGGATGAAGAGGCATGCCCTCTCTCAGACGGTGTCTGCTGGAGTGTTTGAGAAGCATAGGAATGAGAAGGAGAGAGAGACAGACCCCTTTAGCTTCAGATTCCTCCTGCTGCTTTGAAGCTCGCCTTTGATCTCAACTAGTCGTGTGCACAGTGTGATCAGGAGATAAAAAAAAATACACATCAAATATAGGATCCAGCGCAGGAGATTACAAATGAAGAGCTGCATGAAAGACCATTGAATTAGTCTGTTAAAGGAATAGTTCGCCCAGATGATTCTATCATCGTTTACTCACCTTCATGTCCATTCAAAACTTGTTTGACTTTTATTCTTTCATCAAACTCAAAAGGAGAAGTTCTGATGCATATTTTAGTTGATCTTTGGCGTACGTTTGCTGCGTATGGGGATTGACGCTTGCAAGCTTTACGAAGGGTACAAAAGCATCATGCAAGTGGTCCATATGTCTTGTGTGCTATTTACAAAGACTTCTAAAGTCATATGATGGCTGTGGCTAAGAAATAGACCAAAATGAAGTCTTTAATGGGACAGTGTGATTTGGGAACTGGCTTGTTTTGGGTACTGAATCGACTAATTCATTGAAAAGATCTGATTCAAAAAGAGTGATTCTTAAAAATCTTGGAAGGTTTAAGGTGAATAATGTTGTACAAAACTGTTAACATTATTCACCCTAAACCGTCCTAGATTTTTAAGAATCCCTCTTTTGAATCAGATCTTTTCAATGAATTAGGTGATTCACTGAATCATCTAATTCATTGAATCAACTCATCAATGATGAATCAACTAATCAATGAATTAGTTGATTCATCTTGGAAGGTTTAAGGTGAATAATGTTGTGCAAAAAAAATGTCAACATTATGAAAACCTTCAAAAACCTTCCTAGATTTTTGAGAATCATTCTTTTGAATCAGATCCTGTCAATGAATTATTTGATTCAGTAAATCAACTAATTCATTGAATCAACTAATCAATGATGAATCAACTAATCAGTGAATTAGCTGATTCATCTAGGAAGGTTTAAGGTGAATTATGTTGTACAAAATTGTTAACATTATTCACCTTGAACCTTCCTAGATTTTTAAGAATCACTCTTTTGAATCAGATCTTTTCAATTAATTAGTTGATTCAGTTCCCAAAACAAGTCATATCTTATGAACTTTTTGAAGTGCTTCTGTGTCCTTTGAGAAATGTTAAAGCTATATATAGATTTGGAGAGTCTTTAACGCAAAAAGTGTTTTTCGGTGTCTTTGCTTTCCAGAACAAACATCTAAACATTCTTAAATTGAGACAATATATATTATACACACAAAGAAAGGTGCATTTGTCTTTTCCCATTGGCAGCTATTATAAGCATTAACTTCATTTAAAAAAAAGTTTTCAGAAAACTTATAGGACTTCTCATTATTTTGCTTCTCAAGTAAATATTGATTGATTTAAGAATGTTTAGATTTGAACAATCTCTCCTGATGTGATCCCTGGAAGAATGAATCTCATATCATTCAATTATGACAGATTTTGCATTTAGGCGTGGAATATTACTTGAAGTTATGGCGTAATTCTACTCTTCCTGAACAACCACACATTCCTCTAACAAACACACACTGTATAGTCAACATATGTGAATTTGCAAGCCATGTCAGTGACGAAGCTTCCTACTTTTGGTTATCCACGGTCTTCCCTGTTTTCTGTTCATCAGAGCTCATCCCAGCTCTATAAGGGCAAGAGACCCTCGGTCGGCCACACTGCCCTTGTGGATCCGGCTCAGTTTTATCGCGAATCTTTTGTTTTTGCTGCCACATTAGTTGAGGAGGGAACGACTCTCCTGGTTGTGCAAAAAAAATCAGAGAACAAAATGTGTTCTGGTCATAACGTTTTGTTCGAAATGATGCGGCACAGGAAATTGCACTTTGTTGAGAGAGATTTCAGTAGCTCAACGCTTATTAATGTTTATTAGAAGACATTTGATCCCTTGAAAAAAAAAGTTAATTATAATTTTTATTGCGCTATTCTGCAGAGCAGAATAAAATTTGACAGCACTGGGCAGCTTTCTGAAATATCAGCAGTCATCTGTGGCGGTCACAACTGCTGTTCATTTTATATTTGGCACGAATGGACAGTCTTGGAATCAATTTTGTGCACTTTTATTGTTTTTAGCTCACCTTTTGCTCTGTGATGGAATAGCATGCTACAAACAAAGTGAAATGTTCATATTCTCTTCATATTACCGATCATAGACAAAAACGAGTGCGAAAAAGGCTTTTGTAGTCAGTTTGATCACCTTAGAGGTGAATATCCTTCCATTTTCAGTCACGCAAAATTATAAACGAATCTCTCTTTGTAGACACTGGAGTTCTGTAACATAGTACATAGAAATAATAATGACCTCGATGATGATGATGATGATAATAATAACACTTATGGTTGTCTGTTCTTGTTGTTTTTAAGTGTTGTGAAAATTGTAAGAGAGTTAAAGTATTTAAAAAGAAAAAAAATCGGTCTTGTTTTTTTAATTGCTTTTGTTTTGTTATATTATATTACTGTGTACCTATTGTAAATATGAAGCACACCTATTTTGCAAGCCAAGGATTCACTTTGTACTGTTGTTATATATAAATAAAAATTTACTGGTTAAAGATGGTGGTTCTACTCAACTCATTGAGCAACTCCCTAGGCGTCATCTGAAACAGAATGACTTCTGTCAGCCCCGAGGGGAAAAATAGCCTCACATTCATCCCACTTAGTTGGGGTTAATGTAGGGATGCAATTTAAACCGTGCCATCAATGAACACTCGCTCTCAGACTCGCTGCGTAACAAGGTAACCAATGGAGCTTAAACGGCCTGGCGCTGCAGTTTGTCTTTCCACGTGGCCATTATCCCTTGCTGGACATTTATCTCAGACAAATGACATTACGATGGTAATGGGCCGCTGGTTTCTGATTGGATGGCTGTGTAAAATGCCCCCAGTGGGACTGAGGTAGATGTGCCTGTTTTTAATCAATACAGATGTCTAGTTCGGGCAAGAAAACCACGAAAAACAGCCTAAGGCGACGTGTTGTGTTACTTTATTCACGGTAACCTTGATTTACAGTTTTTAAATGCCAAATGAGTGCGCTGTTGACCACTGAGGTGTGACCCCTGTGCCATAAGACATCAGCTGAATGTTATCGTAACATCTGACTGGAGTGATTTAGCGGCATATTGCGGTTGAACATTCACTGGAATGAAAATATATTAATTATATTTTACAAATGCATTTTTATATTTAAAACTTTTCAGTTATAATTTTAGTTTAAGTTTAACAAATTTCATGTGCTTTTGTCATTTTTTTTGTTTTTGTTTATTTCTATATAGCTTTAATAAATTTCAGTATTCATCATTTTAGTATTCAGATATTTCGTATTCAGTTTTAGAAATTTAAACGTAATCAAATTTCTAGAAATCAAAACGTAAAAAAAAACTTATCTTGGCAACTAACTAAAATAAGCATTTTTTTCACCTATTATTTATGATTTATTCTATTTTCAGCTTTATTTCAGTTACCGAACACAATTTTTAATAGTTTCATAAATTATAATAACAATAATCTGACTTCCATTCGCATGCGAAATGGCTAGTGTGACCGTGGCTTAAAGGGATAGTTCACCCAAAAATAAAAATGTGCTGTTAATTCACTCACCCTCAGGCCATCCAATATCTAGCTAACTTTTTTTCTTCAGTATAGGCTAACAGTAAAAATGAGTTTTAGCTGAAACAGTGGTCATGAGGTAACATTTTTGATATATTTACATAGCAAATGTTCTTAATATCTTCATGGACCATGATCTTTACTTAGGCTAATATCCTAATGATTTTTGATATAAAAGAAAAATCGATAATTTTGACCTTACAATGTATTGTTGGCTATTCCCACAAATATACCCGTGCGACGTATGACTGGTTTTGTGGTCCAAAAAAAAAAATTAGCAACCTCAACACAACATATGCTGGTTAGCTATGCAGTGTTTTTCAGCAGGGACTTCACACGGGTTGCGGGAGAACATTTGGATATGTGGTTTGGCTCTGTTTCTTACCTGCAGGGCTGCAGCAGCTAACGGTTAGCTAAACGACCTGTGAGAAAAGAGCTGCTGGTCGATTTAGTTTCTCAACCGCCATCCATCTGTCATTGATGGTTATGCATCTAGTCAATATTAGCTAGTGTGTTGAGGCCTGTCGCTAATTAGCTGGCCAAATAGATAGAGGTCCGGTGCAGTCCGCGCGGCTCAAAGGGTGCCATCAACCGCAGCCATCAATAATGAAAGAGGCTGCGTGTAATAGCTGGTCATAAATATTTTAGCGTGTGCTTTGCCGAGACCTCTGATCGCCATTGAGGTGCTGCCCAAGGCAGTGGAGCGGGTTTTAGTGCAACTTCATTAGCCCTGATGCTTTACTGTGAATACTGATGGCTTGTCGATGTGTTTTGATGTGGGAATGCGAGAAGCTTTCAATACCAAGTTAAGAATGTTCATTAAAAGAGGTGCTAGTTTAAGCTTAATTGGCAATGATGTCATTTTGAAATGGCTACACTCTAAAAAATGCTTGCTTGTTTCACCCCAACTTTGGGTCAAATGTGGACAAATCCAGTGGACAAATAGTTCGGCCTTGAGTCATGTGACGTCCCTTCTCCAGGTATTATTTCATCCTTTGTTCATTATTCCCTCCATATTGTTCTCTTCTGTGTTAGCCACACTGCTCATTCTGCTTTGTCTCTCCAGCCTTCACACGTTCAACTCTCACATCTCATCATTTTCTCCCCCTCTCTCTCCGTTTGACAGGTACCCTGTGTGGACAGCTTTTTGAGGCTTTAGTTCTGTAACTAGCCTCGGGGGAAGCGGTGACCAGCCACTGTCAGAGTATCCAGGATTAGGCCGTCTTCTCGAGGCTTGCGGATGACAGCGGTGCCCATCTCTTCACCATTGGCATCGCCGGAGGAACACCATCAAGGTGAGCGCCAGATAAAACCAAATTATTGATCAAAGCTTCTGTATCTTGTTACGGATTCATCATTGTTACTTTGATATAAACATCAATTTAATGCATGTTCTATACCAGTGGTTTTCTGGTGGTAAAATGCTATTTTTTAAATAAAAGAAAATTAAATAAAATACAATTTAAAATGAAAAATAAATCAAATTTAAATCTGCTAATCTACTATCTGCTAAGTATTTTCTGTTTTACTGTGGAATAAAAATTAACAATTCCTATTTTTTTATGGAATATTGCAGTATTTACAATAGATTGTCAATGCACATTTATTTTTTTTATACATGTTCCCTCAGAATCTATAATCAAAATAACTTCCCCCTCCCTTTTTCAGCGACATCTATTTTTTTCAATGCCCAATGGACAAAATCAAGTTCCATCCTAAATTTTTTCTTGTTCGAGAAGCCGTTACACTAAGATATCCATCAAAATAGACCTGCGCCATGTATGAAAGCGAGGCTGTGAGGGATAGACTTACCGTGTTTTCAATGGCATCCACTGTAAAAAGCTGTATAAAGCTCCTAGATCACTTATAATTTTCAATGTTGTCTGGAGTTTTTTACCGAAATTTCTTGCAAAGACATTTTTGCTGTATTTTGTGAGCAGAACAATCCAAAAAACACATTAAATAACAATACAGCCCACTGTAGAGATGTATGGATATCCCTCACAGCCTCGCTCTCATTCACGCTAAAAATCAAAGATGTCGCTGCTATGAATAAGGTTTATAGGAAAGAAGACTATCGCAACTTTTCATGCCATGCCGTTCATGAGAGCACCTCATTTATGTCATTTCTCAACTGTGCGTGATTCAGAGAACGAATACAGTATGAGCGAAAAGGCTCTCTTCCAGATGTGAAATTTATAAATCGCAAATTATCTTGAAATTGTGCACAGCTGAATCGTTTTAGAATTAACTCAGTTTACTCTGCCTTGCAAATGCCGCCTTATTAATGTAATTTAACTTAACCACCATATTAAAGAACATCAGTCAACGTCTAAATCCTTTACCTGAGATTGGTGTTGCAAAAGAATTGCTTGGATTTCCAAATACCTGCAGTTATCCGACTCTTCGGTTTTAGAGCTTAGTTTCTGCAATAATTTAAAAGCCAATGGGAAAATCCTATTGTTTTTTTTGTCAAGGGAACTTGTGTATTAACTTCTTATTGGCCTACAAAAAGTACATCAATTCTGCAGCACAATCATCCGCCGCAAAAGATTTCTTCATTTTGTTCAAACTCAGACTACAGAGTTATGAGTCCTCATTTATAAAACTTATAATGTATATATCCATGCCACGGTGTGCAGCAAGAGTGGGATTTCTAAAGACTTTAATTCGATTTTAAGAAAAAATGGTGGGGGGGAGAAAACGCCAGAGCGAAATCACCCTCCATGTGTCAAAGTAGAGTATTTATAGAATGATGGCCTGTTCACCTGATCTATATGTCTCTTTCCTCCCTTTCTATCACTTTCAGGTTCTTTCAGGTGGGGACCAATAGAGGATAAGCCACACATAAAGAGGAGTGTGATGATCCTTTCCAGGTACTACCCCTACTGTACAACCCCATCATGATTATTAATATTTAACTAAACCAACAGAATAAAATATATATATATATGTATTAAAAAAGAATTTCGGGGGGGATTTCATAGGGCTGTAGTGTACACAAGCATTAGTCTTGGCATCTTACTTTGTGTGAGGCACTATTCAGACTGTCAACATAGTATACACTTGTTTTCTGTCAGAACCGTTGAGCATCATGAGAAAGCAGAGGAGATTTTCCTGGTTCTATGTTCTTCTCAATGTTCTTACTGTCTCATAAGACTTGTAATTCATCTAGTATAACTGAACTACACGACTCAGTAGGCTCGACTGCCCCGACGGTCTGTTATGAGTGCCTCTCCTTTTTTCCCCAACAACAGCAGGAAGAGTGTGGTAAACAAATGCAGAGCACTTTTCTGGCCCTCAGTGGCCCCTCACACTCCCACACCATCTGGGTTGAGCTGTAGAGGCAGTGGTGAAGGCTTTCAGTGTGGGAAGATCATGGGTCCATTAGTGTTCATTCTCATTTATTGTTCACGTCCATGTATTGTTGATGGAAACATCTTGCTCTTGCATTCATTTGAGATCTTACCAAATTCACTGTTACTGGCACACTCACAACCTGATTTTATGGATAGTTGGACATCTGCATCTGATGGCATGTTTATTAATATTCAGATGAATCTCGGAGGGTCAGTCGTAAACCCTCAGTTATAAACGATTTCTTCAGTTACCTTGTTTGTGGTGTGAGCGCCTACACCTAAGAAGAGTTCCGAATCTACAAGTCGCATGTGCAGTTCACTAATGGATGTGTTCACTAATGGATGCAAAAACTCCAAACAGGGACAAGGAAGACTGGCAGAAGATTACACACACTACGTCCCCATGGAATTATAAGGTTCTATCTGCGTTCTGAGCAGTTTTGAGTTATTGAGCTTCAAAGTTTTTGCATTACATATAGGAAAATTTATATGGGGAACAAGTTTCATTCAAACATGGAAATAACAGGGACCCTAAATGTATTCTAAACATACAATATCAAAATCCTCTCAAATTTGTAAATGGGGATTTTTGGA
>JAOTRC010000004.1:25433167-25446238 GCA_027497675.1 Cyprinella lutrensis
AGGAACTGGTACTGTGAGTATATTTACAAAGAATATGCTCTATGTAATACAGGAATTGATTTTGCCACCCGAAAGATAGCAGGGATGCTAAAGCCACAGAAGATTTTTGAGCAAGATGGAGATTCTTTTACCGTTAAAACGTTAACAAGTTTCCGTAACTACTCTACTTCATTCAAAATTGGAGAAGAGTTTGAGGAAATCACCAAAGGACTTGACAACCGAAAATGCCAGGTAAGAACACACACACGTCTGATTCGCTATCTTGGTGGGGACTCTCCAAAGGCGTAATAATTTTAAATAAACTTTATATTCTACCCCCTTACACTAACCCGACCCCTGAACCCATCACAGAAATAAAAAAAACATCACTGAGTATGATTTATAAGCTGTTTTCCTCAACCAATGACCAAACCAATTTGTCCTGATAATGTGGTTTACCAGGACACACACACACACACACACACACACACTAGATAGGTATAGAGTTTTCTGTGTCAGAATTGAGTAATACTGCTTGTTTTTTCAACAGACAACAGTCAACTGGGACAACGACAAACTTGTGTGTGTCCAGAAAGGAGAGAAAAAGAACAGAGGATGGACACACTGGATGGAGGGAGACACTCTTTACCTTGTGAGTCAAATAAAACATTCAATAGCATGTGATTTTCAGATCAAATGAATACAAATACCAAATAAATAAAGATGAAAATAATTTTTATACTCTTCCTTTAAGGAACTTACATGTGAAGACCAGATCTGCAAGCAAACCTACAAAAGAACAGCGTGAACTATTGTGTTGAACTGAAATTGTTGTCATGTGTATTGAAGAATAATAACATACAAACTGCATTAATCCATTCTCAATCGAGTCAACATAGATTTCCAAAAAGAAATAAAAAAGTAAACCACAGAAAAAACCTAAGTGCATTGAGAGGAATGGACACACAGGAAGGAGGGAGACCATGAGGGAGACACTCTTCTTGTAAGTGAAAATATATATATATATATATATATATATCTGGTCAATAACATGTCATTTTTCGATAAAATAAATAAAAAAAAAAACAATAAAAGTATATTAAGGAGTGTCTGCAAAGGCTGAGTGTATGTAGTCTTCTTTTGATGTTCACATTGATTTAAAGTTCTGAGCAAATATTTGTCGTTGGCACAGTTTCCCTATTTTGTTATTCATGACTTAAAATGGTGTGCAATTGGGTCAACCAACCCCAACACAGTATTAAAACGCTTTAGTTGTAGGGAAGCAAGAAACTTCCCCTTGTGACATTGTCAGATATCATAGAGCTAATCATAAAATGAACACGTTTCTTTTTTGGTCGGTTTCACAAACAAAGGCCTAGTCCCAGACTAAAATGGAAATTGAGCAGTTTTTTTAACTGAAAACAACTTGTACCCTATACTGACTTAAAATATGTCTGTGCCATGCCATTGTTTTATCTCAAGAGATTTAGCCAATATTGCACACCAGTAGCATGTAATGTTTTTTGGTAAGTAAGCCTTGTGAAACCGGGGCCTGAAGTAGTTCACTTTTTTAAAAAAAAAAAACTTTTCAGATAATTTACTCACCCCCATGTCATCCAAGATGTCCATGTCTTTCTTTCATTCGAAAAGAAATTAAGGTTTTTGATGAAAACATTCCAGGATTTTTCTCCATATAATGAACTTTACAGGTAAACAAACGGTTCAAGGTCCAAAATACTGTTTCAGTGCAAACTGTTCAAAGGACTCGATTCCAGACGATGAATAAGGGTCTTATCAAGCGAAACGATCACTCATTAAAAAAAAAAAAGTTTGAGTTTTATTAGCTCATTTATTAGCTCATTAGCTCATTTATTAGCTCAAATGATCGCATTGCTCTGTTCTCTGTTTCGCGTTAGTGACTCTCCTGTTCGAACTCGTTCATCAATGAACAAATCTTTTTCCGAGTCAATTTCATTTCGTTCGTTGACTGACCAAATGCCACGAAAAAGATTCGTTCGTTTTGATAAACGAGTTCGAACAGGAGAGTCACGAACGATTTTTTTTTTTTGAATGAGCGATCGTTTCACTTGATAAGACCTTTATTCGTCGTCTGGGATCGTTTGAACATTTGAAACTGTCTTTTGAACCTTGAACCGTTTGGTTTCCAGTTAAGTGCATTATATGCAGAAAAATCCTGGAATATTTTCATCAAAACCTTAATTTCTTTTCGACTGAAGAAAGAAAAACGTGAATATCTTGGATGACATGGGGGTGAGCAAATTATCAGATTTTTTTTTAAGTGAACTACTCCTTTAAAGGTATAGTTCACCTGAAAATTAAAATCTGTCATCATTTTACTCACCCTCAACTTTTCAAAGCTGTGTGAATTTCTCTGTATTGCTGAACACCAAATAAGATATTTAGAAGAATGTTGGTATTGGTAACCAAACAGTAAATGCATATGGATTCATTTTACTTGAGGGTGAGTAAATGATGACAGAATTTTCTTGTTTAAGTGAACTAATAATCTTGTTTGAAATCAGAAACAATAAAATGGACTTTGATGACATTCACTCCACGTCAGCAGGAGGCGCTGTTAGAGCGATAATGAACTCGTCATTCAACGTGAAGAAGAACTCATATTTCGCGCAAATTTTTAATTGTAAATGTCTAAAAGCATAAAGTTGAGCTTCAACTTAGTTATCCAATGAAAATGGACGAGGACGAGGCACAAAAACAGGTTATAAACTTATTATACACATTGTAAACAAGTGTTCGGGTTTTATCTCGTCATGTTTACGGTATTTTTTATGTTCTTTAGAGGCTTAAAGCCGCCGTTCACTACACTGTCGGCTCTCTCTGTCAACACATCGCTGCAGACTGCGAGAAACAAATCACCAAACAGACAATAGCAGCGATTGCAGAGACTGCGTTCAGACAATGTGGTAAGATGGGGCCTTGTGACATTCATATTTCGGAAGGATTAAACATGGTATTTTTTCAAGCTCGACCTGTTTCTTACCTCTCCAGATATATTTGCCAAGGACTTGGAAGCGTTTGCAAGGTAAACTTAGTGCAAAAGCTGGTTTTCCCTCTATATTTACCACATAAAGATGTTTTATTTGCGCTGAGGCATATATTGAATGTTTGCAGACATGCTAAAAGACACACAGTTACAATGGATGATGTGAAGCTGACAGCGAGAAGAACCACAGCACTGGTAGGATGATTTCAGATATGAAACGTATCACTTTTTTTGCAAACAATCTGCATGGTCCCACCCAACAACGAAAAATGACATTGTGAAATAGGAAGTTAAAACTTGTAAACTCAAAGGTCTTGTAAGCATTTATTCACTCTCTCGTTCTGTTGCTTACCTCTATATTATGCCAAGCTTCGAACTAGTCAATAATGCCGATTACATCATGTATCCCTGGTTTCACAGACAAGTCTACAGCCTAATCCCTGGTTAAAATATATTACTGAGCTGTTTCAACTGGAAACATGCACTGAAATTTCGGAAAATACGTCAGTGCTATTTTGTCTCAAGATGCACACCAGTAATGTTTATTTTCTAAGACACATTTATAAAAATTGAATGTTATGATAGAACTAAAACGTAATCCCAGTAATCTAAACCCTTTCTGTGAAACCAGGCCTAAATTTTCATATTTAAAATAATGTATAATGCTTGGGTATGTCGTGACTGTTAAGGAAAATCTAATTTAACATTGCAAAGGGTAACACTTTATTTTAAGGCGTCATAGTTACACGTAATTACTACAGGTATACCACAAATGTATCCCTAATTACAACTAACCCAAAACCAAACTATATGTACATGTAGTTAATATTGCTCAGTAACTGTCTAAATACAACCTAATTACCTTTATACATGATTAAATTAAACTAAAATATTTCTTTTAAGATACCTCTAAATAACGATGAACATTCTGCCAAGTGCTCATGTAATACAAAATATTTACTAGTAATGAAAAAAATACTGTGCCCTTGCTTTATCCTTACAGTACAACTACATTACGAAGAAAAGTGAAGAACTGGCTTTGAACAACCAAGAATTGAAGGAGAAACGAAAGAAGAACGCTGCCAAGAGGAAGAGTAAAGACATGGAAGCTGAGGAGGAGAACGAGCTTGAAGACTGATCAAAAGAAATGTACGAAATTCACATTTTATAAGTTGCACAAAAGTACTTGGTTTTTGCATGTAATAAAACACCTGTGCAAATATCTGTACATAAATCACATTAAATACTTAACACCAATCATTTTTTTTATACTCATGAGTTCATTTGTGTTTTATTGCAATAAAGATTCCTATAAACACGACTTTCTTGGGAATATGAAGCTTTGTGAAACAATACAGATGCTCTAAAATATTTTAATTCAAACATTTAAAACCTACACCTGCATTAGAATACAACAAACTGCTTTCTCAAAACCAAACACAATCAAGCCTAATACCATCTCAGCTTTTCAGATAGAAATGTTATTATGCTTGAAGTGTTTCGAGTTAACACCTCATCTGGAAGCACCTATCAAATTCTGCTACGGTCTACCGTGTCCATTGCCGTAACCAGAGATGCAGAACCACAGCATCCTCCATCATCTTCCTCCATCCCCAAACGGACTTCCCGCCTAGGGTTGCGACCAGCCATATTCCAGGCCCCTAAATGTGTGAATTCAATTAGTTGTGTGGTACTTGCTTTCAAACATCACGTGACAAACCAGTATGAGAAAATGCAATCTATTCAAATTAGTTTTATTGAATCACTCCCTTCATTTGACAAGTCATATAAAATGCCTTTGAAAACACTGAGCAACGTTATCTAGAGGAAAACTCCACAAACATCCACAGCACTCAACATACAGGTCGCACTTACACCATCACTCATGTTTTCCCCCCTCAGTGTCCACTGAAGATGTCATCCATATCAAAGCTCACACTTACAGGTCAAGTTACAAGGAAAAAAAAGCACACACACCATACAGCATTCAGATGGGATTATAGAAGCAAGACAAAGTATGCATCGTCATCATCGCAACATTCCACTAACTATATAAGCACATGTCAGTATACTAAAGGAGAAAAGAAAAAGGGAACCTAGGGAGACCAAAACAAAATTAAATAAAAATAAATCTTTGATGTACACGAAATGTCTGTCAATTTGGGCTCAATTAAGGGGAAAGCTGGGAAGTGTCAGCAGCTCTCATTCACTCGCTCACCAAACCCACCCACTGCAGTCACATTTCGGCTCGTTCATCGCACTCGCAAGTCTTTTCGTTCGTGCGCTCCACACTTTCTTCGCTCACTCGCAGCCTTCTCACTCTTCGCCATATCACCAATCGCACTCAAGGGTTGTTTAAAAACGTCACTTTCTGCGCACTTCTTGTCTTAAAAAGTGGATTAAGAAAAAGGAGACACCCACCGTGTCATCGAGCCGTGCGATGAGAGCATATAGACATGGGGAGGAAGGTGACATAATGACCTCAGCCACACTGTGCTGCCATAGAGGGCGCTCTTCCCTGGCAAAGCCCACAGATGTCAACTGCAGAAGAGATTTTGATGAAGGCTTGTTTTAAAGGGTTTCCATAAAACTGGACTGAATCATAAAGCTCAATTTACAATATGTTCAGGTTTCAACCAGATTCTTTCCAATGCAAAATGTCTTTAAATAATGATAAATGTACTTTAAGGATTATGCAATTCTCATGCATTTTCAGACATCCACAGACTGAACAACATGCATTACAAGAATCCAGTTGAAATGCTTAGTTTGCATCGACCAAGACAATACAACATTGGGGGGGGGGAAGAAAAAAAAACATAATTCCAAAGATGGTACATTAATGTAGCTCCTTGGTTAACATCTCACTCTAAACTAACTTCAATTCCATTCAGTGTAAAAAACATTCGTCTTTTTTTGCCCCGTCTCCCTTTTCACCCATCCCTGCTCCCAAACACACGTGACAAGATAAGTCTCTCGGAAAATACTTACCAAACGCGCTAGAAATACAACACTTCAAACACAAACCAATTTACATACCCCACCCTGACGACTTAGACTCCATACCAGAGCCAAAGCTGGAGTTAAACCCACTACCGCCTGTGGTGGAGTTAGAGCCCGAGCCCCAGCCGAGAGCAGCCGAGCTGCTGTAGTTGCTGTTCCCTGAGCTGTATGCTTGGGGCTGGTCCCGTGGGGCGCTAGTGCCGCTCGTGCTAGTGCCAGACGCACCTGACTGATTCTGCTGTGCTAACATTCCCATCATACCCCAACTGCTCTGCAGGGCGGCCTGGGCGGCAGCCATCATGGCTGGGTTGAGATTGAAATTGTTGAAATTTCCCAAGCTGCTGGAGCTACTACCACCCATGCCACTGCGGTTGGCTGCGAAACCCTGACCTCCGAACCCATTCCCAAAGCGCCCTGCCCGCTCCATCATCTGCCTAGTGTTGTTGTGTTTTGGCTCAGCATTGGAGATGTGCACGCTGATGCCCTTGATGATCAGATCTTCTCCACACAGGGAAGCGGCAACCTGGAGGAAAGATGAAAAATATTCTAAACAACAGGTGATTCATCCATCCAGAATAAAATATTAAACAAATTCCTGAATGCTGAAGAAGTAGACGTGAATTCTCATACTAATAGAAAAATCTCCACAAACAAGACCTTGAATTGAAACGCATTCCTGTGAACGTATTCACACAAAGAGCTAATTAATCCAGCCAAGAGGCCTGTATCTTGCTTTATTTTTATTTATTTTGAACAGATCTTTATCCTATATCTGGGTATCATCACCTAAAAGTGCCCCATTGTGCTTTTTCAAGGCCTGGAGTTTGGTTTGTGTAGTAGACATGTTGAGAAGACACTGTTTTCTACACTGCTAAAGCAAATCCAATTTGCATTTGCACCTCCAAAGGATGAAGACTAGGGTTCGAATTGAGCCGATAAACACGACTGCATCATTACTGTTTGTGTCAATGTGTATACACGTGCTAAGGAAGATCCAGAGCTGAAATTCAGATATGGTAATGAGAGTTTTGTTTCCACACCAATCAGACTGGGTTGTATGACCATTTCAGGCACTGTGAGAAAAGAGGTGATCCTGCAAATGTACATTATGAGAACATGAAAGTCTTTTCTGACATTGGATTTATATACACCTATTGCAGGACACCTCCAAAACTAGCATAACAGGGCACTTTAAAATCAATGAGAAAAAACAATAGCTTACCTGGTCATCAGCAAAGGTGACGAAAGCGAACGCTCTGAATGGTTTAGGTATGAAGACATCTGTGACCTCCCCATATTGCATGAAGAACTGACGGAGCTCATCAGCGCTCATGTCCTCTGTGCAACGGCCCACAAATACTTTCCTGCTCCTCATCGGTTCATCTGGACCTTGCTGTTAAATGTTCAAACGCAAATTTGTTTAGCACCCTAAAAGGTGAATACCTGACACTTCATTTATAAATGGCTAATTGATGAAAAGTAGCAATTTATCATATACAATACATCTGCACAATTCTGAATTAATATATTTTTTGTTTGTTTAAAATAGAGATCACGATTCTGAATAGACAACAAAACATGTAATTCTTGAGCAGCAAATCAGCAAATTAAACTGATTTTATGTGACACTGAAGACTAGAGTAATGATGCTGAAAATTCAGCTTTGCCATCTCAGGAAAACATTACAATTTTTGAACATTTAATTTCACAGTATTACTTTTTTTTAAAGTATTTTTTATCAAATAAATGCGGCCTTGGTGAGCATAAAAAAACTTCTTTCAAAAAAAAAAAAAATTAACCCCAAACTTTTTAAAACACTAACCTTAGAGTTGGGTAGTTTGCAGTCACACCACCTGCCGTCAATCATGTGCCGCTGCGACATCACCTTACCCTGAGACTCCCAGTCAC
The DNA here is from genome assembly GCA_027497675.1 of Cyprinella lutrensis. Classification (NCBI taxonomy): domain Eukaryota; kingdom Metazoa; phylum Chordata; class Actinopteri; order Cypriniformes; family Leuciscidae; genus Cyprinella; species Cyprinella lutrensis. Next base: position 25,441,083 of record JAOTRC010000004.1, read on the forward strand.
CAAACCGTACAAACCCAAACCCCTTTGAATTTCCTGTCTTTACGTCCCGCTTGACCTAGTGCAACAGAATCAAGAACTGTATTCAAACCAGATCTTCAAACTTCAAGAATGACAGTCGAGTACAGTTCTATTTTTAATAGCTGGATAGCTTTTACCAAAATATGACAGTACAAAGAAGACCACATCATATATTTATATCAGTATGTTCTACCTGCACCATGATGACTTCTCCAAACGTACTGAAGTAGTCTTTTAAGTCTTGTTCTGTAGTTTTCCATGGCAGACCCAACACAATCAGATCTGAAGTCTTCTGATCTCCTCTCTTGATCTTTGTTGCAGAAGAAGCATCAATCTCATCCATCTTCCTCTTATTATCTGGCAGAGCCGTTTCTAGAATAGAAAAGTTCATTTGTTACATGTTTACATATCCAAACCATTCATGCGACTAAAATAACCCCATTAAATCAAAATGCATTGCAGTTTTACAGCTAATGATAGACAGCAGAAATACTGAAGAACATGTTTGCAACACCCAAATGTCCTCAACTATGGTTATTATGACATAACCTCAGTGGTAAAGAGATAGTTCACCCTCACCCAAAAAGGAAACTTCAGTCAGTATTTATTCTGACAGTACCCTCATGTTGTTCCAACCCTGTAAGACCTTAGTTCATCTTCGTAATGCGAATTAAGATATTTTTGATGCAATCTGAGAGCTGGATCCCTCCTCCTACTAGTACTAGTCCAGATTTTGACCATTATTAGAATGTTTCTCAAAACCCCTCTCATGTTTATATTAGGTACCTCCGAGGCCTCTTGTAAGTGAACATAAAACGTACCCTTGGGGTAATTGACCACATAGACCAGGTTTCCCCAGCCGTTCTCGGGGGCGTGCAGGATTCCTTCCACCAAGCGAACCCCCCTCATACACTGAGACACCGGGCTCCGGAAACGCAGGCCACAAGCCCCTGGAAACTGAGCGGCCACCGTGGACAGCAGCACCGTGCCGTCGTCCTCCGACGGGATCTCCATCGGCTCCTCGTTCTCCTCCTCCGCGACGCGAATGTACATCTCGGCCATCTCTCCTGAGTCGAGCTGTTGGTAAGTAAATGCAATTTGTGGCGATTCTTCCATCGTGAAAGAATTGTTTTGATCGAATTGTTCTGTTGGGTATCTTCGACTGTTATCCTGTCTTCAAAGACTGGCTGTCTACAGCGAACCAATAGCAATCAAGTCCGGGCTGTGAAGGATCAATATCATTGGTTGGACACGCGGAACGACCACGCCCCTTTACTGAGAGAGCCTGTGTTTTGATTGTGAACAGTCAAAACGGAACTGAACGAGACAACGTTTGTGAAGGAAATATGTTATTGAAAATCGAAATGTAGGTTATTATTGTTATATTGACAGATCTGTAGTAAGCATTTACTTGGTAATTTGTTACTTGTAATTAAGTAGTATTTCCACTTGTAAGCCGCAGAGAGAGGACATTTGTCATTACGATGTAAATAGCAAAAGTGTCACTGAATGAATCTTTATAGTGAACTGGTTCAAAAGAATCGAGCCATCAGGGAGAATCGAATCTTACCGCTAGTTGTAATGTGAGCTGACGGTCAACAGTACCTGCTTAACGAACAACTCGCGAATCATTATTGCTAAGCAACAGTAAAATACTGCCTCCCTCAACCGACAACTAATAGGCCGATATGCGGTGTAAATACATAGTCGTGTGCGTATTATAATAAAAAGAATACAATTAACCCTACCAATGAACAACTGCTCGGATCCAGATATTCCTTTGTTAGCGCCACCACGCTCCTCGTTCAGAAAAAGAAACGTGACTGTTACGATCAATGAATGAACCAGTAAACACAACGCTCACGGAGAACGATACTCTGAACAGTGTCCGTTTCTACTCTAATTTGAATAAAGCAAAACAACGCCGTAATTGTATATAAAAGTGAGACAATAATATTCCGTATCGTACAACTCATGCGACACTATTTTCGTATCAAGATGGCATCACATAGTCATGAAGGAAATACGTCACACGTGGGCGAGCTCACTTTTACATGAGGACGGGTAGAGAGAAGGGGAAAATAAACATTGTTGGTATGCAATCATGTTTGCTTTGCTTGAAGATATATGCATACAATGTAATAACAACAAGTTTTATTTCTAAACAATGTAGGTGCCACAGAGGTGGCGGTCATTTGTGCAACAAAAACACATTAACGATTAAAGCAAAAGCGCCCGTTCCCTATGTAGTAGTGGACTGTTCCCAGAGATATAGTGCTCCTAGTGGTAGAAATGAGTATAATATCCATGTTATTTACTTGACGCACAATGATGTGTGAAAAGAAGTTACAGTGGTGTTTGGTCTAGATCTGTCTTATATTTTTGTATTCCCTAAAGTTTTTCCATTTTCTACTTAAAGAAATAGTTCACACTAAAATGAAAATGCTGTCATCATTTAACCAAACGGTTAACGACAACTATTAACTTACATAGGGTAGTAAGAAAAAAAACATACTATGGAAGTCAATGGGTGCCATCAACTATAACAAAAAGCAAATTGTCATGTTAAGGCGAGTTATTATCAGCTTGATTTTTTTTTAAAAGACTATGTTTGGCTTAAAACTGGAAAAGTTCCTAATAAGTTGCATGTGTTTCCATTTTTTTAATGGGGACGTGAATATGTATTGCATAGTAGGAATGATCCTTATATAACGTTATTTTTGTGATTGTTAAAAGCAAAACTTTAAAGAGTTGTAATATGTGTTAAATTATACTGGTTATTTGCCAAAGCAACACTAACTTACATCTGTGTATGAGGTGATTATCTTCATCCAAGTTGTTCCATTGACTATACTTGAGAATTTTAATGGGAATAAAAAAAAACTCACAATTTTGATCATCTATTGTTCAACGATACGATCCATCTGTGTATCAGGTTAGTATCTTTATTGGTGTCATTTTATTGACTATACACAAGCATAATATTTAAAAATTTATCAAGTATTTTTAAGAGGAGTGCTTTTACTTCAATATTTCACCCCTTCCACAAACAAATTCTCAGTGTCCTAATCTTTTATGGAATCATTTAATCAGATTTTTTTTTATTGAAAATAGCAGAGGGCCTAACACAGATCCTTGTGGCACTCCATAGTTTACTAACATTATCTAGATTTTTCTCTGCTCAGAAAGACAAAATAGTAATGGTCTGATTGGTACGATCTAAACCACCTGTCCCTGAATACCAGTGTAAACAGAACAATTACAGTCTGTTGGAGGAAGTATTGAGCATGCCCATTGAAAACATGACTGAAATGAAGGAAACGAGATGAGTTTTTTGATCAATATCTTTATATATTACAAAACCATAGAAATGCTACTGATAACAATATATGTTCACAGTTGCTGTTATGATACCACACTGAAATAATGTATATAAGTTAGACATAAAATGGCATATCTTAATAAATAAAAAAAAGAACATAGTAATCTAACAAGTCACAATGCTTGACGGTTAAAAGTCGCATCATGATGAGCATTAAGTTGGAGCTTTTCTGTGTACAGTTTTCATGGGTGTGAGGCTGATGTGTGTGTTAAGTTGCTGTCGCTGATCACCCTCACGTCTGAAGACTTTATCGTCAAGAATAAAGTGATACTCGGAAACGGTTTCAACACAATTATCAATAATCAGCTAGGCATCAAGTTGTAACACTGACAGTGTAGTGCAAAGTAGACGGTGTGTGTGTGTCTGTGTGCATGTGTTTTGGAGAGCAGTTTGTGGCGCTCAGCAGGATAACAAAAAGCAGCAAAAATAAATATCAAAAGAATTTATTTTTATCAGTATATAAAAGCTATTTTTTGTTGGTGTTTTTTTTCTTTTCATTTCACCAAGAGTCTGGGGAAAAAGGCCTCATGGAAAGTTCAAGGAACTACTTTGTTCCATTTCATTTTCTCGAAACATCACACCAAGGACTCCATGCTCTCAGCCGGGTTGGATTCATCCGTTACCACTGTCCCAGCATCCATGTAGCTGAAGCCAAGTCTGAAGTCTTTACTGCTAACCAGGCTGAGCATAGCCTTGTAAAGGTAGTGATAGTGCTCCTAAAAGAAGTAGAAGAAATAGAGAAAAAAGAGGAACATATCATTTTTAAATGGTTTTGGAAGTCGAATCAGACACGAGACCCCAAAGACCTCTCTAAATTAAATTTATCATCAGGTAGACTTTTGTGATGAGGTTACATTTTGTTAACTTACAATTTCAGTGAAGACACCAGGCCTCATTAGGTTAATCATTTTGGCCACTTGATAGACATCCACAGCACTCTCGTTCTCCAGCTGCTGGGAGAGTGTGGTCAGAGCACAGAACATCCCGGCAGAAACTGCCCCGAACCTGTAAAACACAATCCATGAGGCTTTGCTTTTGGTTATATAAGCCGCTCTTCCACCGTCAGGCCGAACGGTAAGGAATGGATTAGGACTTGAGCTTGGTTTGGTAGTCATGGTTACAAACCGGTATCAGCCGGAATTCTAACCATGCTGTTAGAATGCGTGGCGATGTCACCACTCGGGATTGGTCACTTGCCTGGCTAGTAAACAGTTACTTCATATTAAAAAGATCTGATCATCCTTCATAACGTGGTCAGTATTTACATCTCATACCGTCTGTAAACTCTTGTGTTACCCCAGAGGTGGACAGTAACAAAGTAAATTTGCCTGAGTACTGTAGCCTACTTGGGTACACTTTTTGAGTAGCTAACTGTCCTGTACTTGAGTATTATATTTTCTGGAAACTTATGACTTTAAAGCAGCACTATGCAGTTTTTTTACTTTAAAGGATAACTAAACCAGAGCCTGACTCCACCCACTGGCAATATTTGAAAAATGCTGAAAAAATGGGCAGACGCCAGCGGAGATAGAGGGGACGAAATAGATGCTAAAACACTCTATCCTGATCGTTTTCAATACTCGCGATTCCAACTCATAACTCGTTACAGTGGTTTTGACGAATAAAGCTGGTTTTTATACTGCTACTCATACCAAGAGCGAGGTGAGCTGAAACCTGTGTACGTCACGAAGTGCAGAACATCCAATAGGAAAATTCAACTGCAGTAGCCACCGTTCAACCTGAAGAGGGCAGCACT
>JAOTRC010000004.1:25494638-25505634 GCA_027497675.1 Cyprinella lutrensis
ATACTTTATTACTTGAACGAAGTAAATATACATTAATGAGCACATATATTTTTGAAAGAACTAAGTGTTTTTAGCTAGGAATAAACTAAAAGAGTTGCACAGTGTAGCTTTAAACATAGCCATTGTAAAAATATAAAGCAAATGTTAAATGTGCAAAGTCGACTAGCAGCAGCAGTATCGTTTAATCGACTAGTCGGCTAGTTTCACACATCCCTTATTCAGTGACTCACTTATTGACAGTCACTTGTTACATTCCTGAATGAATCTGTGCTTTTGAACAAATGACTGACTGACTCAATGATTCACTCATAAAAACAGTCACTTGTCAACTCCTACTAGTGTATAGCGGTGTGACCAGCAGAAAGACTCACCGAACTATGCCTAAATGATATACGAATGTAACTAAAGTACAGATTCATTTAATCTTATTCGATCTAATCTAATATAATTTAATATAATATAATGAAACACCCAATATTGCTGAATGCAAGTGGATTCAGCAATCGAACAAAGAATGCCCTGACCAATTTCAACCCAAGACCTAGGTCTCCGGAACAGGAACACTGAGACCACGAGAGAATGGCGGAGCTCTCTTTTCCATCTGACAGATTAAGGTCAGATCACTTTCCATTGGGACAGAAGAAGTCACGGTTCTCCTCTTTCAAGGAAAGGTCACTCCTCTTACCCAATTAATGAGGGGACAAGTAGGTCATTCCAAAGTTCTTGGCCCACCGCTACAGTGAGGAACTCCTTGGAGTTCTGCTAATTGACATAAATTTTCAAGCGACGGCAAAGCAACTGGTTTCTCAGTTGTGAATATTTTTGCATTCTGAGATTCTCAGGTCCAAAACAATAAATTGATGCATCAATCTGATGCAGTTTTACCCCTAAATGCATTCTGAGGGTTATCTTGCTTCCATTGTATCTCCTCAGGGTTCCGTGTCTATGCTTTTAGGCAGGCAGCTCAGATCACAGTCCGCCACTTGCATTTTCCACCTGTTTTCTTGCTGCTAATAGGAATCTTACATGAATGCTGGATTATCCCTTTCCACCTCCCCATTGATTTCTCCTAGGGCCAGACTCCTCTATTCTGATTTGTTAAGTGCTAGCACGGTGTGCCCCAAACCAGCTGTCGGTTTCTGTCCCAGCAGGGGTTGGATATCTACACAAAGACACGTCACCTGGAATACTCATTTTCCTGTCCAGATTCAGCCTTCTTTGACACCTCCCCTCCCTAACCCTCCCCCAAAGCAATGCAGGACACCATCTTCTCTAAAATAGATTTAAAACACCTGTGCAAAGCCGAGACAAATTCCCTCCGCTCTCTGATCTCCTAATTAATTAGTCTTCTGGGTTCCTTTGTGAAAAGACCAAGACGGCCTACGGTATTTCCTGCACGTGCCGTTCCCTTCCATCTAACTGACAGTCCACAAATCTTCATTGAACCATTTAATCTCTCTGTGTCACAGACTAAACAATTGGCTTTCTCTGGATCTTCAATTTTGTCAGTGACACTACATCCACCCTGCCAGGGTGATCGACGGATCACGCTCTTTTAAAAGTCACCCAGCGTCTTCGCACTTTGTTCATCCGTAAGGACCATATACATATCTGACGTCCAGTCACCACAGACAACATGCCTCACGAGTTGCAAGATGCAACAGCTTTCATCACATCGCACTGAGATGTGTTGAAGGAAGGTGAAAGCTGACAGTTTTGTAGTGTCTTCCTGTGTCTTGCTCTTGCAAACGCAACAAATTTGCACCGCCAAAAAGACGAAAGCTATCAACTCTTCTTCAAAGACTGAGGAAAAATGTCAGAGGAGATCATTAATAGGACTCACAGGAATAGATCACCATAGAAAATGAAAATTCTGTCATCGTTTACTCACCCTCATGTCTTTATACTCAATGGACAAATACAGTTGAAAAATTCTTCAAAATATCCACTTTTGTTCTCCACAGATACAAGTTTGGTGAGTGAATAATGACAGAACATTCGAATTTTGGCTCGAACTATTCCTTCTAAGGAAGTATGCCATTATTTACTCTTTTGTTGTTCCAAACCGAGTCTCAGCCTCTGACGTAACGCCCACAGACCGCTGGCTGAACGTCTGAATCATATGGTACACTTAACTGGAAACACGTCAGGAATTTCAAAGACATTATCTGATTGGTTGAATTCTACAGGATGCTAGAGAGACATGTGTGTTGCATTGTATAATGTTCCGAAACAAAGATGTGGTGCCAAACCCCCACATGGAAGAAGAAAGCTGTCGTGTTTACTATGGATGGTAAGATTCACCGAGTCGCATCGGTGCATCGGCATGAAAGCTAACGATGCGATGCATCGATTTAAATAAGTGTGCATTGGATCCAAGTTGGCATTTGAATTGCGTAGATGCGCAATACTTTTACTAATTATAAAGTTACCAATCATTTGAGACGGTGACCAATGTTTTATTATGAAACTGCTGCGTTCACACCGAACGCAAATAGAGAGTCTGGAGCGAGTGATTTCCATGTTAACAGACGCGTTGACGCGGGTCTGGAGATCCTGCGGCGCGAGATGCGTTTAACGCTGTGCGATTTCGCCTCATTCGCGTATCCAGTTCGACTAGATTGATGTCGCCTTACTGAACTGTTGCTCTAGAGCTTTCTCTCATCACGTCTGGTGACGAAAAAAAAAGTTTTTTAATGTTTTTGTTTATGTTAAAACAGCACCTGCTTTTATTACATTTTTTGGTTTTGCGAAAAAATATAAAAGAACCCAGCAATAAAAGTCAGATGGCACTTAAGCTACTTTATGATTTGCTGTATGTCTGAATAAAAGAAATAAAAGTTTACTATCTATACCATATTGAATTGCATAGCATCATATTTTTATATGATTTTTTTTATATTTTAATTGCATAGCATTATATTTTATATTATATGTTTTTATATCGTATATTAAACTGAATCGCATCGTCTCGAATCGGATCGCACCGCATCGTAAGAGTATAGTGAATCGTATTGCATCGGATCGGTAGCTGCTTATATGTATCTTTAATGTATCGTATCGTTGGCTATGCATTGAGATGCGTATCGCATCGGCCTGAACTAGGAGATGCACATCCCTCTGGGTTTTTACAGCTTTGACAAAGAGCGCTTATCAGGAACTAAACAATGGACATTCAAAAGAATTTTAAGCATGTAAAGTTTGCGGCATAGGCTCTTTAAAATAAACTCTTTAGATTAAAGAGTAGACTCTTTAAATTAAAGAGTTTTACAAACAGGTTTGTTATTGTAGGGACATTGATGTTACATTCCCACGCCCCTAAGCATGATATGAAACAAAATGAACTGTGATTGGTTGCTTTCCATGTCAGTCAGACGGCCTCTTGGAAGTCCTTGGCCAATGAAACCTGCAACGGAGTCCAGACCTTCTGCCGTCAGTCTGTTCCAAACCCATATAATTCCAAAGCGTGAATTACATTTGAGAGCTACAGAAGACACTTTATGGTGCGTTTTTACTCACTCTTAGAGTAAATGAATGAATTATGCTTTTATGGTTTCATTGCCATTCACTGATTGCTGAGAATTTCTGTTGAAATATATTTCAAAGCATTTAAGGGCATCAGTATGGACCATAAGATGATATTATATGCCTCAAAGCCCTTTTGAATTTTTTATTGATACTCCAACATCAAGGCCGTGTGAGGCGCCATGCACTACATATATGCTGTATTTGCAAACAGAGATGCAATACTTTCACTCTTATTGGAGCTCCACCAGCTTAAGATTTGACTGAATTTAAATGTGATTTTGCATCAAATAAGCACACACGTGGCTAGTCCATACAATACACCTCATGTAGAAAGTTTTTGTTGGCGTCTTTTACTCTTTCAAATGCATGGATTTCCTTTAAAATACTATTTTATGCAGCAATATATAAATATAATAGCCGAATGAATTGACTTGGATAATTGTATCTTGTACGACTCATCATCCTTTCCAGATATATTACCATTTATCAGCCATTACACTCTTCATGGCCTTACTGTATATAGCAGAAATATCAATAATCCTATAACAGCCTCATCTACACAAAAGATTGCTGCAGATTCAATGGGCAACTTGAACTACTTGCAATCATGTAGCTGTGTGCTAAATCTGACTGCTTTCCTAACTTCCTTCTTTCTTGCTGCCAAGAAATAACTCGTCTTTTATGTCCTGCCAATTCATATAATTCACACTGCATTTTAATTAGTGTTCAGAACAATCTCACCAAACAATTTGAAAGCTCTAATTTATATCTCAGTCTTGGAATAGCAGGCTAATTAACAGAGACACTAATTGGATTAATTCTGCGTGATCTGATTTCCAAAAAGAGACAGGAGGAGCGAGATAATGATAATGAGAACGATACAGCATTTTAGACTCCCTTCCATCTCAAGCCTGGCAATGCAGAGATACAACTATATCATCATCTGACTTTTTTTCAATTAAACTTGAACTGTGAACAACTTGTGATTCAAACATAAAGAGGCAATGTGGATCTTATTTTATTGATGACCGAAGCTGGCATAAAAACACATCTATGATTAAGCTTTTTGTGTTGCCCTAAGGTCTAAATTTACGAAAATAAATTTTGTGTAAAAATAGTAATGATGCAATACAAGGCCTTAAGTTGCAAATTCAATTGTCATCAATCATTTAACAGCCGTTTGCAAGATTGTGGCCAAAACTGGTACTGCAATCACTTTCAAATTACTTTAGAGCGGTGAAACTCCCAGCCAAAATGTATGACTAATTAATTTGAAATAAATATCTTGCATACAGATCCTTTAACAAGCAACACATTAAATAAATTACATAGCTAGATTAGAAGAAAAATGCTTGAACCTGCAACTCACCACCAGAAAGTTGTTTGCTATAAGATGCTATTCTGAGCAGTTGTTAGCATGTTACCATGCAGTTGCTAGGGTGGTATATAATAGGGCTCTATAATAATCTGTTTTGAGCGTGTTCAGCTATGGGTTGTTATGGCTGCATCAGGCAACCAGCTGTTCACCTCCTGCCTATATGCAGACTTGTCATCATTGTGTATGAGGCCATTGGTAGTAGTGTCGTCCGCAAACTTCAGAAGGGTCTTTGGGAGTGCAGTCGTTCGTGTACAGGGGGAAGAGCTGATGGTGCAGGTGTTGGCTTTAAAAGTCTCATTATCACTAGCTGTTGTCAGAAAGCTGGTGATCCACTGACAAATAGAAGTAGGAACAGAGCCGAGTTAACTTAGTCTGGAGGAGTGCTTACATAAGTTTCAGCCCACGACAAAGTCAAACTGTGAAAGATATTAAGAATTATTTTCAAAAAATATATCATTGGTAAACTTTTGTTAATAATAAACCTAGCTAAATGTAAATAGATACCTATAACCTAAAAAAAACTATCCCAAAATATATTAAAAATACATTTATTTCAATTTCATACTTAGTACAGATCCATAAACATAGACATATCACTATTATATATATATATATATATGTGTGTGTGTGTGTTAGTATATTAATTTAGTATACCAAAAGGTGCAGGGTATTTATATGAAGTACATAAATAGTGTATTTAAATGTATCTGTAGTACTGTATACTTAGCAAAAAATAAATGTATTTCAAAATATATGTTGGTATATTGATTTTTTTTACTATAGTCAAGTTTAAAATTGCGGATGCCTTAATGTCTTTTGTCAAGTAATTTCTTTTTATATTTTATACATTTTTTACTGGAAGAGTCTCAAGTTTGCTAATAAATACCCAGATGCACTAAACAACGTTCTATGTATAAAGACAAAAATGGAAGTATAAAGTATAAAATGGAAGTATAAAAAATGGATGTATAAAGACAAAAATGGAAATTTCTGGCAAAAAAAGCATTACGTAACAGAAATAGAGCAATGAATCCGAAATCGAAATTGAGTAAAACATGCACAGGCAAGATGATGCAAATGCTTCCAAATATGCGGTGCCACATTCAGATCTCTTTTGGAGGGAAAAACCAGGAACGCCAGCCATAAAACTGTTTTATGACTCGTGTATGTATCGAGCGCCATCTGTTTGGGCTAGCTGAGTCATTTAGCTCAACAGCTACCACTCTGTCACATTCCCTTCAGTCCAACGGGCACATGTTTGTCTCAATCCACTATCTTTGTTACCAGCCGTAATCCCATTAACCTTGCAGATAAATAACCCAACCGCTGTTGCCACGGGAACGCTGACTGTGTGGAGATTGCCTTGTCATGTCTGTTTTGTCCCCCCTGAGAAAATGGGACACGTAGCGCAGACTTTGGCAGCCGTCACACTTTTTGGCACGGCTCCGCTCACCAGTCGTGTTCAATCTAACCCTCGGTGGTCCGTGGACCGCGCATGGTCGACAGGAAACAAACATGCGACGCTGATGCGATTGATAGTGACAGTGGAGCTGGTTGGGGTTTGGGCGGGAGGCCTGCGGTTATTGCCACTTTTCCAGGGTCATTGACAGCTTCAAGTGATGCGAAAAACAGCCTAGATCCGATCTAAATCTGGACAAATATGCCTTTAACTTAGTTACAAATCAATGAGATGCTAATCATGCAGATTATGATTCGTTCACCAGAACTACTGCATTATTTGTCGAAAGAGGCTTGTTGTTACTATGAGCTTCACTGCAGGAGTGACTCGTAAATGAACGTTACGCTTCAAAAAGAATTAAACCTGTTAGTCAAAGGAAAAAAGGAATTCGGAAAGTGTTCTTGTGAGCAGATTATAGATATGAATATTCAAATGAATGACTAGATCTTGTATAAATATTCATGGAAACATATGCTAAATGTCCCTAATTCAAAGAGAAATGAGAGGCAGTAAACAATCGGTCTTAAATGATTAGTTCACACACACACACAAAATAAAAAGCTATGGTACCATTATTTAGACACCCATAGTTCAAGTATGTATAACACAAAAAGAAAAAATTATTATTAAAATGATCAATAAATCAGGCAATATGACTCAAAAGCTGTCTTTTGAAGCCATATGATATGATTCCTTCATGAATTGGACTGATTCAATTCAGCGACTCAGCAGCTTAGCCTATTTACACAAGCCTACTTGTCATAAAATGCTTTGGAAGTCTTGAAATATAACTAAAAAATGGTAATTTATGATATTTTGCTGCTTTTTGCATCCTTTTATGCATATTTATGCTGCTTTTTGCATCCTTTTTGAGACTAAACTGGCTGGAAAATAGCAACTAACTCAATTCTTGCAAAACCTCTCTGTTTGTGCTCCATGCAAGCGAGAGTAAAGGGAGTAAAGTATCCCATTGATGATTCAATGTAAATGTACTGATCAATTTGATCGACTCAAAAAGAAAGAGTTTAGTTATTCTAAACACAATTTGGGATGTTTTAATGTGTCAGTATTACAGTGTAATTATACATTATATGTAATTAATATAATACTATAATATTAAAATTACTATAGTAATTAACTACTACTTACCATAGGGTTAGGAGGATGAAGGTTTGGTTTAGGGTTTATTGCATGTGTATTATGCAAAATTGCAAAATATACTTATTACTACATGTAACGTGTATCAATGACACTGTAAAATAAAGTGTTACGCATGATACATACAGATATCATTTATCTTGCATCTTTGAGGATAATTATACTGTTAAAAGTTAATAATGCATTTTGCAACCAAGTCAATTTTCTTTCATTTTCTCACATTTATCTCAAACCATTTTCAACAATACCAAACAAATACCAGAAAATGCACAATAATTCCTCTTTTCTTGCCATAATTGTTTGAAAAAGGATTGTAGTTTTAACTACTCTGAGCTGTTCAGTCACAAAAATGTTAAAGCTTTGAATCTGTTTGGAATGAAAAACACTTTCAAGAGTATCACCCGCATAGAATGCAAGCAGCCAAATTACATTTTACATCTGAGGCTTATAATTAATTCAATCTTAGGGCAATAGAATGAACGAATGAATGAATGAAAGTGGCTTGTTAAGGAAAATTACTTTTCTAAGTAATCAGATTTACGATTTTCACCTAGTAAACACTGAAAGAGGGACCTGAGCCAGATCTAGAGACCAGAATATCACACTTATGACTTGGATGAGAAAGCATTCACCTAGCAACCATTCAAAACACCCTACTAACTGCATTGAAACATCAAACATTATCCTGGACTAGTCACATCATCGGCATCCAATATTAACTTGAAGCTCGGAAAGGCTTCTTCATTCAAAGCCGTTTTTTTATGACTGGATCATTTTTTTGGACATTCTGTAACCTTCATTAGAGTAAAAAAAAATGTGTAACAGGAAAATGGGCTTTGCTACTGCTGGGTGAGATAAAACTGAACTTATTAATTGATACCTTTCAGACTGAATTACACCCTCTCACTGTCTCCGCCCACTTCCTTTGGAATGTGTACAAGGATTAACCATATTTTGAAGACGATAATAAGTCGCGCAACCCAAACTAGTATCTTGATAGCTGTTAGATAAAATAAAACAGCATGAATGGTATGAATTTAATACCATTCAATTCCAAGAATCCTGAAAAAATGTGTCACGTTTTCCCCCAAAATATTTTTTCAACATTGACGATAATAAGAAATGTTTCTTTGATCACCAAATCAGCATACTAGAATGATTTCTGAAGGATCAGACTGAAGACTGCAGTAATGATGCTGATAAGCTTTGCCTTCACAGGAATAAATCCTGTCTTAAAATAATATTTATTGTATTTTTGAATGTATATATACAGCCTCAGTGAGCATAAAAGACCGACCCCAAACTTAGGCGTACTGTATCTTTAAACATAATGGGTCTAAAATCTTCCTTTATATCAAGAATGGCATGTTCTAGAACACTAATCTTTGACCCATTCTTCTAAAGCAACTCGGCTGCGTTCCACTTACGTGGTGAAACGGATCAAGGAAATGATAAATCAAATGTCTATTTGTGTCTAATTAGCTGGCGAGTGGCGTTCCAGACTAAACAAGGTTCGCCTCCAGTATTATCAACTTCCATCTTAAGATACTTTGCTGCGTAAAAAAGTTCTTTCCTGTTCTGAGTAGTTTTACGAAGAGTTCAAGTGAACTGGATGTTGTTCCACACCCCGTGAAACGTTATATAGGAAACTAAAAAAAAAAGACACTTTGGGTTTTTGGGCCAAGACGTTTAATGTTTTGGAACATTTACATTTCTAGACTGATTTTTCAATTCCCAAGAGCTTTTCATTACATTATAAATCTTGCGCAAATGTTCACGTCACATAAATTTTACACGAAGTATTTGGAAGTAAACAGGAGCAGTGAGTTTTCAGGGCGTCTATAATAAAATTACATTCTTGTGTATTCTTCTATTATTCCGGCGAGCATGAATTATGAATAGCTGAGGATATGGCTGTGGCCGCAGGCGCTGTGAGAACGATTCCCGTGGAAGAAACAACAGCTACAACGAGAAACTTAACTATGAATTTAAAATTAAAAGGTCAATAATTATCTGGCATTTTCTGGTAGATAACTATCTAGCATGTAGCTGCATGTTTCACAGTCCACCCACCAATGTGTTCATTTCCTCTCCTCCTGTTCAGACGGAGAGATATGATCACTTCCATTGTATGCAGAGTCGATGTTATGGGTGGGGAGGAAAGCTTCACCAAACAAACCCCTCCTCAGACAAGGACACAGTTACGAAACCCTCTGTTGTCAGAAAGTGTAACCTTATATTCCTCTTAGCCTGCCAGGCTGCACGAAACGGCCTAAATTCAAATGCCAATATGAGCTTTTTTTGTTTGTCTCTTACAAACAATGAGATGATTTTTTTCCAGCAATATCAAAACAGCAAATTCAGACCAGTTCCAGAAGATATCTAAACAAATGACTCAAGCTGTCAATGAATGAATGAATGAATCAACCAAACTCTGCTCAGATTTGACAGAACTTCCAGACAGATATCCACTAAGAAATCCACTTGTCCCTGTGATAGTCTTAGGTTCTGTAAATAACCAAAAACAGTCAGGTGCTGGCCTGAACTCTTTTATTTAAGTCAAGTCAAGTATATTTATATAGCGCTTTTCCCAGTATATCCCAGCAGCAAACACAGAACATTGCCCTAACGTTCCCGAATGGTCCCCTGAGGTTTTTTTGGGGGGGAACCAAACAAGAACGTTATAGGAACGTTCCATGTACTGTAGGTTATTTTTAGGTTCCATTTTTATAACATAAGGAGAACGTTCCCCTAACCATAAGGGAAAGTTCTAGGAACGTTCTGGGAACCAAAAACTAACGTTCCTGGAACGTTCCTAGAACCTAAATTTGTTTGCTGGGTAGATTGCATCAAAGCAGCTTCACAGTATCAATATCAATTTTATTATCTTTTATTCACATTTGAATTCACTTAAAGTGACAGCAGCCTAATAAACCTGCTGCCAAAGACAAAGAGAAAATCACTCGCTGCTATTGAATGACTATATTGTGTAACTTTAATTATAAGCATTCATTTTTACAATGAAAACCAACCAGTGTTATTTTAAATTTGATAACATGTCTTCAATATTTCTTACCTGAGTACAACTGTTAGACGACCTGAAAAACTTAAAGCCATGTTCATTTCATTTATCTCTTCATTCTGTTCTATTTATTTGTGCTACTGTTTGCAATTTGTTTATTGTTCTTATTTTATCTATCTATTGCCTGTATTTTTGTGTGTGTGTTTCATATAATATTTACTTGTATTATACAAGGGACATTTGCTAATAAGATTTTTATTTCATCCACTTCGTTTATTTGCTGTTTATTTGGTACAGCGTCTTCAAAATCACTGCATCAGTTCTGCTAATGGATCATTTCACCAAACTTTCACTCACTTCCCTCCACATATGGATGTCACAGTCTGTCGTCTGCACCAGTCTGTCTCGTCATCTGCACTACACTTCCCAGGATCCTCTTGTCTCTACTCCC
>JAOTRC010000004.1:25519199-25531513 GCA_027497675.1 Cyprinella lutrensis
AGATAGATAGATAGATAGATAGATAGATAGATAGATAGATAGATAGATAGATAGATAGATAGATAGATAGATACTTTTTTTCTACAGAGAGAAATCAGAAGCAACCCACAAAAAAATCTGTATCTCAGAAAACCGTATCCTCTGAAACAGATCATTAGATCATGAAAACGACATTTGGAAAACGCTGCATCGTTTATTAGAGAAGACACACTGAGAAAGAAAGCCACGCAGGGCTTATTGCATGACTTCACATGGTAAATACACATATATGGCTGCCAGCAAGCGGCAAAGAAAGGAAAGAGCACCATTTAAAGATCATTCCATGCTAGAGGGCAGCTGAAACTACAGGCATAAATGTTCCTCATCTCTCTGAGCACAGACACAAGTCAGAATGCTGCCAAAGAACAAGCCGGCACTGGTCTGTCAGAGCTGATGAAGCGAACCGTTCAGACGCCCAGAGGAGCGAGAGAAATAAGAAATAAAAAGATCAGCTGGAAAAACGAGCAGAGAAAAACCAAAGAGAAAAGAAGAGTTTAAAATGAGATTAGAGCAGTTGATGTTCACGACTATTGACCGTATGTCCAGAGGCCATTGATTGAGTCATTTTCATAACTCTCAATAAAAGCCCTTCAAGTAGCTACAGAATAAGAAGACTCCAGCAATTGCTCGCAGAATCTGATATAGATTATGTAAAAATTCCCTCTCTGAGACAAAGCATTTCCAATTGATTCGCCCAGTGGCTCGAAGTGGTCTTTTTCTGCTGTAAAACATGGAAAACTAATAGACCAAACCTGTCTGCCGCTTTTCAAAGGGAAATATACTCATTAAATTTCCCAATAGGGTTGATTCCCCACAGACACACAGGCTTATGCTGAGTAAACATTGTTGCTATTGCTTACCGATGCTGGGCACACATAATAATTGTTTATTGGTCGAAGGAGAGAATGACTCACCTGAATACGCCCAATAGGGTTCCCCAGACGCCCTCCGCTCTCTCCGAGTGGCTGAGCTCCCACGATGCTCTGTTTCCACACGTGAAGCTGTCAGAGAAAAATCAGATGATGCTGTGATGACTTTCCATCGGCAATCAATGCATAACATTATCAATGCTGCAATATTGTCCACCTTAGAAAATGCAACTCATTATGCCTATATTTCTCTCAGATGGGTATTCAATGCTGGCTATTCAAGTGGAGGACTTCTTAACTTCAAAGCCGGCTTTACTAGAACTGCTTACATGCAGTGTCTTGACAAATTAACCAAAAGTAATACTACCAGTAATAATAACACTCAAAGAGAACTCAGCGGGGCCTCCAAACCTGTGAAATACCTGGCACTTCGATCCTCTTATTAGAAACACCCACACCAGCTGAAGTTCTTTTACTCTCACTTGTCGAGTGAAAGCTCATGAACTGAATGACTAAGAAATTAAGAGTTAGAATTGGCATTCATTTGTGCTTAAACTCTACAGTCCTTTGGTGAAGTACAATTTGTTTTTTGACTCAAATTTTGTTCTACAGGGGTCTGAAAAATTACCTTGATACTTAATTCACACTTAAAATTCCATTAATTATGTAACATTTGGCAAGCAGTAAGTGCTTAAATACGTTTGGTCTTACTTTTTAACAGTATTTACTTCCGTTCAAAACTTTAGCGTCAGTGATTCTATTTAATCATCTTCTTCTTCTTGTTCTTACTAACATTCTGTCTAACTATCTTAATTTTTACATTCAAATTATTTGATATTAATTGACTGGGATGGCATTGTATTCAAACTAACTTTCTTTCTAACTATATCTTTATGCTTTTCTTTCTTTCAAACTAAGCTTCTTTCTAACTAATCTTTCTTTTTTTCTTAGCTAATCTTTCTTTTTAACTAATTTGTCTTTCTAACAAATATTTCTTTCTTACTAATTTTCTTTGTTTCTTTCTAATACTTCTTTCTTTCTAACTAATCTTTCTTTCTAATTAATTTTTCTATCCATCTAATCTTTTTTTCTAACTGATCCTTTTTTTCTAACTAATCTTTCTAACTAATCTTTATCTTTCTAACTAATCTATCTATCTATCTATCTATCTATCTATCTATCTATCCTTCCTTTGTTTCTGTTTCTTTCTAATCTTTATTTCTTTCTAACTAATATTTCTTTCTTTCTAACTAATCTTTCTTTCTTTTTTCAAACTAATCTTTCTTTCTTTCTTTCTTTCTTTCTAACTGTTCTTTCTATATCGAACTAATCTTTCTTTCTAACTAATCTTGTTTTCTTTTTTCTAACTAATCTTTCTTCTTTTTTCACTTTCTTTCTTCCTTTCTAAACTAATCTTTCTTTTTTTAAAACTTTAAACTATTTAAACTTTAAACTAATTTAAACTTCTCCAAACTTTCTGGTCCAAACTTTCATAAGCAACTTAAAGTTTGTCTGGACAAACTTTTTCTAGTTTTAATTAATACCGTTTCTGATATAATCCCACTATGCTTCCTTTGGCTTTGCAAAGACATTTCTTATCTTGCTCTGTGTGTTTCAAAGCCTCCTGGTGGGAGAACCCTATGTCTCTTTAAGACAATTAAAGAAACTCTGAATTATATAGAGCTTATTTTCTTTTCCTGCTTTATTCAACCATATGACAGATCATTTGTCAGCAAGAGACTATATTAGTGCATTTATAAGTGCATTTAGTAATGGTCTCGGAATAAAAATAAATAAATTTGAACCTAAAAATACATTATAAATGTACCGTTACTGCCTTAAGGGGCTATTTATACCTCGCTTGATTAAAAAAAATATTTTTTAGTTGATGTAATCTAGTCAATATGCTAAATATAAAAGAAAATGTTATGTGGCAGGTGAAAAGGTGAAATAAAGTTGGTGCCAATTCTCCAGGACTAACATTATAAATCATATATTTTTTAAATATTCGACATAAAATAGTAAATGACGCAATTTCTGAAAATGGTAGCTATAAGCGTGTCTAGCTCAACTAATAGACACATTTCACTCCAAAATTCAGGAAACACTATTCCAAATACTACGAATATTACAAATAATATTATAAAATGTTGAAAACTAAAACCTTCAGAAGTCATTATGCTGATTTGGAGCTTAAGACATGTTTCTTATTTTCAATGTTGAAAAAAGTCTTTAATAATTAAAATATTTTAGTATTTTAAAACTACTTAAATGTACTTTACATTTTTAAGGATTTTTTGAATAGACAGCTTTTTTTTTGTTAAAATAAATTTTGCTGAATAAAAGCTTACATTTCTTTATGAAAAAAGACCCCAAATCTTGCTGACCCCAAACATTTCAAAAGTAAAGTATTTTTCCATTTTTATTTCAAATAGCATATTTGCTTTGAGACAAAAATATCTTTCCCTGCCAAGTATAAATATGGCAAATTAATGACAACCTTTCAATTTCATCTGAACTGCAGCTTTAACCAACCATTCCCAGATGCAACACATTACGTGCACACATGTTGTGAGAACTTATACAGAGCACCTTGTCAAGCAGTCATCATATCACAGAACTGAAGTGCAATTCCTCATTTTATCTCACTTCAAAGTGTCTTAAAGTGACTGGGTCTCTGGGGCGAAGACACCCTGGTGCTGCTACTCTTGCATAAACAGATTTTTCCAATCCTTCGCTCTGCTCTTGCCCTCACTTGCATCATTACTTTGGAGATTAATTAGTGGCTGCACTAAGTCGATTCCCTCTATTGCAGCAATTACGTCCACTCTTATTGGTTAGTAAGCAATTACAGCTGCTCTCATTGGTTAGCGACCTGTCTGGGTCTGTTTATTGTTTAATCCCTGATGGACAGCAACACACTACGTAGAGCATTGTACTGGCATGGCAGACAATTAGCATGTGTGAAAGCTATCAGAAAGCATTCAAAGGTTATGAATAGGGAAAACTAACCTGTAATGATTTTCTCATCACTCGTTACAAAGGGTAAACATTAGGTTCCGACCTAAAATAATGGACTCGATGCCTCAGTGGCCAAACGCAAGGCTTGTTTGAAGTCTTTTCCCATGGGCCTTTAAAACAGAAGCTTACCAGCCAGCAGGCGCCACATCAGCACACCAGTCCTCTGAGGGAACATGTTTGTATGTCATGGCGTTTGACGCGGTAAAGAGATCGCAAATAAAGTGGATGAAAGATGGCTTGGTAAAGGTGAGGTGTGTGTGTGCTTGTTGTTATGAGGCAGGAGGGATACAAGAGACAGGCAAACTGTGTACTGGCAGATTGGGATGCCAGGCGCATTTATGCAGTTCAGTGCCGCTAAACATGACATTAAAGAGGAACTGCTGCCTCTGAACTCACAAACATCAACATAACGGGTAACCTGGGCAACCTACACATGGGTAAAAGCGTATACGCAAGGACATGCAGGTAGCAGATGTGAGATGTCCTCTTAAGTGTTACATCTACTGTATGTTTAACTATTCAATATCATTTTTTAGTGAGGGGTGGTAGGTTGTGAAGTCAGAAAATGAATTTAAACACTTAACAAATAACACAAAATGTTATTAAAAAACTTGAAAAGCATTATTCCTGACTCAAGCTGGGTGTTCTGAGTGGTTACTTACTGGAAAAAGTAGTCATGCTGGTTAACATTACTGTCAATTTCAAACACAATTGTGCTTAATATTATGTGTAAAAAAAATTTTACGATTCTTTGATGAATATAAAGTTTAAAAGAACAGCAAAACAACAAAAAACAACTCCTTATAGAAGACAAAACCCATTTAACTATACAATCAGAACTAAATTTTGCAGGTAGTTAGTTATGCTAATTTGCATATAAAGGACAGTATAATGCTACTGTTACCATGCACACATAAGCTTCTCGGCGGAGTTCTCAGCATAATACATAAACAACCCATACTCCCACTAGGTGTGCTGAAAATAGCCCGTCACACTTTAACATGACAACTCAGAGGTTTAATTAAGCCGAAACACCCACCATGGCTCTTTTTTGACAAATAAACATGGTTAAAATAAAAGACACGCTAAAATGCTGTTGCTGTCGTGACACGGTTCCCATCAATCATAATGTATTGCAATGGCTAAGTGATATTTAATTGTAAGATTTTTTTTTTCCATCAGGCTGTGCATTTTTCAATAGCCGCTATAATAATAACTACAGCAAAACATGCAACCTTTAAAACACCGGTACAGAAAAAAAAAAAAGTTTTTCACATGAATTAGCATCAAACGCAGAGACATCTGTGTTTGTTTATCATTGCTGGTCAAACTCTGTTTTATACTAAAATATGTTGTGGCGTTAAGTTTATGTGTATACAAAGTAGGCTCTATAATTTTTCTTTTAGGCGTAATGGACTTTCAGTTAGAAGCAATCAGGCGCGAAGCGAACCATTTTCAAGAGGTTAAAAAAAAAGGTAAAACAAGAAAATAAATTGCACGGAGAGTAAATAAACGAAAGCGAGGTGCGTTTCAACATCCTAATTCAACACGCAGGTCACAGTTCATCATCTGCACTACTCAACTTCCTTAACAATCCCTCTCTTTGTCGACCTTTACTGATCAAGCTCTAAATCCGTGGCACAAACATCCTTAAATGGCACAGTGGACATTTACACTGTGTTCTAAAGCAATTCTTTAAAGGGCAAACATGGCACGCACAGACCTAGAAGCGGAAAAGGTCAAAAAAGCATAATAGATGCACGGCTCCTCCCTCCTACCTAAAGCACCTGACGTGCATGGTGAAATAAACGGCGGCGATAATAACCCTTGGTTGGTGGTTTGTTCTGCGCAGACAATCCTTTGATTAACGATTCGGCATGCGAGTGATTTTTCTTTGTGTCCACAAAGAAATATAATCTACTTTTATTACAGCGGCTTTTCAAAGGGAGGATCGAGAGCCGACCGTGAAGCTCTCTCGAGTTATATTTAACCGGGCCTCTGCTTCCGCGCTCCGGCTTCATAATCTATTTTTGCGGTTAGTGTTTACATCTGCCTGTTGTTGACCCAGTGGAGATCATCTAAAAAAAGCTGGCCGGTTAAAGAGCTGACCTGAGATTATGTGTCATTGTGTGTGAAACCAGCTTACAAACTGTGAAATCGCTATATTAGGAAGATGTTAATTACTGAACCATTTTCGACCCGCGGTTGAGAGCTTTGTATGGCAGAGCAAGTTGCATCATAAATGTGTATATTTCCTAAAAATACAATAAAAACGAAATTTTATCAAAAAATGTGAGGAGTGATTGCCCATGCAAAAACTTCCCACAATCATTGATAACTTTTCCACTATTTGCTAAGCAAATGCCAAGATGTTCTGAACGGTTTTTAAGGTGTTGCTATGGCTGTCAGGTGTTCTGAATGATTGCTAGGCATTGGCTTATTGTCTTCAAATGAAAAGTGCCCACTCCCAAGACTACATGATCCCCTAGATATAGCTGGAGAGCCTTTGTCAGCATAAGTCTATGTTTTTATTCCCTGCCAGCCACAAAAATGTCAAAATAGTGAAAATATCCATGCAAAAAAAAATTGTATATGCAAAGCCAATGCAAATATAGCTTTCTGAGTGGTTTCTACTGCATAGCTAAAATATTACAAGTGGTTGCTAGAATGTTGCTAGGTAGTTTCTGAGATGTAGTGACTGGCTACCAAAGTTCTGAGCAAGAAATTATAGGTTACGGTATGCAGGTGTTCTGAAATATTTTTTAGGTGGTTAATAACAGCCCCAGTTCAAAAGAGTCTTAACCCAAGTCTATGATATTCTGATTCCTTAGGTATGGCTGAAGCCCTGTGTTGGTCAGTGAGTTTTTTTCCCCAGATAACATTTTTAACATAAAAAAAGAAGAATATTTTTATAAGAGTGAAAAATTAACATGTAAAGTCATTGCAAATGTGTTATAAATTGTTTCTAGAGAGTATTGTTATAAGGCGTTGCTTCACAGTTTCTAAAACTCTGACCAATTACCAAAGTTCTGAGCAAAGAATATACAGTACAGCAAGTATGCTAAAGACCGCAACATACTTCAGCAAATCAAAGAACAAACTGATGTGACATACTGTAATTTCGAAGAAAATAAGGCCAAAGCGAGCTTCGTTTGGAGTTCGAAACAGGCAAAGTTCGCTACAGCTGGTAAAAATCTTTGTACTACCATTTTTCCGTGGCAGTTCGTCAAGATCAGACTTCCGCAAGTAAAAACATGAACACACACAGATGAACATATTGTTTCTTTGATCAGATTTATCAGCTTTATTTAAAACAATTAGCTGTTTTCTCATTTTTGTTGTGTATTTATTTTGTTATTGAGATGAAAGCACTCAGCACATTTACATATTAATCTAACCGTAGCTCGGATGTTCGCTAACATATATCGCTGCTAAAGTATTTCGAACTTCGTTTTAACCCTCAGCAAAAAACTAAAAATAACTTTGCCGTTAAATCGCTCATTATATACATTTTGTAAATTTTGAACAGAACAAAAGGTGAGGACTTATATTTAATGCTCATCACTCAAAATATTGCTCTCAAAATATGATGCAACCCCCATAGATCTCATTGAGGCCTCCTTGTGGGCTGCAACCCCCCTGTTGGGAATCGATGAAATAGGGTATTCATGGGGTGTTCCACAAAAAAAAAAAAATAATAATAATAATAAAAAATCCAGTATACAAAGATGTGGTTTCTAGCAAGTTGCTATGCAATTGGAGTGTTGCTAGGTAGTTGCTGAGGTGTTCAAAAATTGGTGGGTTCCTGTAAAAGTGTAAGTGTAGCCATTTGTAAATTTGTCTGGTTTCCGGTGTCATCCGTTTACTGTTCGTTTTAGCTGTAAGTCTATGGGACTGTTGATGAAAATTGTAAAAAAAAAAAAAATTAAGAAGGTGGGAATGGCTTCCTTTACCTCACCATTCAAAGAGATGGCCTATTGTAACTTAATCTATAAAATCTCAGACATACTAAACCTTTATCCTTCCTTATTCACTTAATCGAGGATAAATCAATGCCCAAAAGGAAGAAAAGGTCCTATCTATAGTATTAAAGCAAAAGGCAGGGGACAAGGTGGACCCAGCACCACGAAAGTCTGGAGTCATAGCAAGCCAGCCCACATTGTGTTCGCAAACCACCAACATCCTGGCTTTATCCTGTATTTATGGAACAAGTGATGGCCTATTGTTTCATTGTTTAGTAGAAGACTGACCTATTTTAAACAGCAATACAGTATGACTTCCTGTGTAGAAAAGCCAACGTTTAAACAGACATCGCAAAGCGCCGATTTACAGACTTCTCCGTTGGGTTCCACTTGAGATTTACGTGATCCTTCATAAATAACATGAAAATGGAAAAGTAGACTGCATAATGTAAAATTCCATTGAGCCTATAAAGAGCAGAGAATGCCTTAACATCTGCCCGGTGTGAAAGATAATTACGGTGTAATTAAGATCCCTATAGACGAAGTCTCTAAGACCGGTAGCCATCACTAAAGCTGCCAAAGCTAACACTGAGGACTTACCAGTTATAGTAGCTAAACGCTCTGCTGACTGAGTCTATCAAAAGCTTGGGCAAATCCATTAGGTGGATTAATCATATGTTATAGGTTTGAGGAAAGGGCAAACACATTTTCGCCATTAATTATCAAGCAATTGAGTGAGTGTGTAACAACCTTTACAAGGGCACACATAATCACAGAACCATAAAGGTTCCAGCTACTGATTTTCATTTAGGTTTCTAACCGAAACTAAATCCAGGTTTTCTAATACAGTGAGAAAAACTGACTGTTTTTTAAGTGTTCATAAATAAAACTGACAGTTGATTTAGAAAAAATAAATAAGAAACAAAGCCAGCTTACATCTTAAGTTTAAGTCGATTTATCTTTTTATGTTATTTAAATCATTTTAAGCTATTTTGTGGCCCTTTTGGAAATTTGACCCCCTGCTTGAAAAACACTAGTCTTAAGTGTTGTTTCTTTAGTAAGAAAAAATATTTTAATTTGTACATGCAAGTCAGTGTTTTTCTATGAATATCTCAAATGTTTTAAAGTAACCTCAAACTAAGGAATATGCATACTGGAAGGGGATTGGAGGGGTGAAAAATGTATGTAAATTAATATAGTTTTTAAAATTTCTATAGCTATTATACATTAATAATATAATACAGTAATAAAACATAAAATAAAACTATTGGAACATCTGGAAAATATGGACTCTAATCATTTTAATTAATTTATTTATAATTATTTAGTTTTTATTTTAACACATTGCCTTTAAAATTATATTCGAGAATCGGGGCCTTAAAGTCAAAAAAGTCTCTGAACGACTTATTTAGACCTTTCACTGCAGAACTGTGGTATCTCGCACATAAAAGTTACAGATTACAGATATGACATAAAATTTCCACTAAATACGGCCAAATTTAAAAATAAAAACAAAAACTTTATTGTAGGTTTACAGCGGTTGAAACAGGGCAGACATTTTCTTGCTCAATGCAATTTTGGTTAATGTTTACCCAATAAAATCTGTAGTGAACCTTTAACAATTCAAATTCACTTGTTTTTCTTGACTAATTTCACAATATTACAATGACCAAAACAAAGGTCTAGTTACGTGTCCTAACACAATGAGCTATAGCAAAATTTTCTCTATAGACCACAAAAATTAAAAAAAAATATTTTTTTTCAAATATTGCTCTGAGAAAAAAGTTCAAGTATTCTGTTTTTTTTATATTGTTTTAAACTTATTCATTGTGGTTAGTTGTGTTTTGACAAACAAAAAGTCAATGTGATGTGACGTTAAGTGAGACTCCACCATTGAGAAGCTGTAATCTTGTATGTAATCTTGTAGCTATAATCTAATAATGTTTTCTAAAGACTCTTAATCAAATTTGAAGACTATTCAAAAAGCAGCCCTTAAAATCACATGATTTGTGCTGTAAAGCACTAACTGTAAAGGGCAGGCAAAACAATCTCTGATTAGCAGGCTTAAGTCTGATGTTATGATATTACAAACGCAGTTTCGCAAAAATCAAGGCTCAGCAACAAGGAAATATATATATATGTTTCCTTATGGTTGAGCCCTGATCATGTCTACACTTCATACTGTGACTTTATGGGCTAACAATCATGTAATCACAATCAGTTTTTACACTTCATGGCTTTGAAAATAAACTACAAAAGGGATTTTCTTTTGGATGTGAACAGAGAGGACACGGAACAAAGTGAGTGTTTTGTGCACATGTCCATCCACCTCAGCACTATCTGTAATACATCTGAGAAAAGGAAATTACCACTTCTCGGAGCACTTTGGATGGGCTTCCAACAAGTCGAAGGGCGAGATAAATCTCTCATACATTTATATCTTAAAAGTATTACGGTCAGGAAATAGAGTGAGCGAGAAGGAAAAAGAAGAACAAAGTGAATGTGTGACAGAGAGTGAGAAAAAGATCCACTCCAAGGCTTCAGAAGCTGTCAGGCTATTAAGGCCACTAATCAATCATCACATTAAAATAATATAACCTCTCTCTTAAAATAACGCGTAATTAACCGAATCATTGGCGAGAGGCTACATGGACTGACATCCAATTACTGCCATCAGATTGTTATCTCTGAAAATCACAGTCCTCACAAAACACAGCTATTACGCATAGCGGCGAGTTCTATCATGTCTGCACAGAGCTGAATATACATGCAATTAGATTCTATACAAGTACCACTCACACAAAATGATACATTCGAGACCGCCTTCCAGCTAAGTAGCCCGCTCATGCGCAACAGTATCATCAAAAGCGCCTATGAACCAGCAGAACCAAATCACAGTCTTTCATTCCTAAGCCTTTTTAACATGGTTCGTGGTGTCATTGGTGCGGGTGATTGGACGGTCGGGGTGGGAATCGATATGAGGATGCGGCGGGTCAAAGCCCTTCATCAAACACACAGGAGATCCAAAGCCCAGCATGTGGCAATTGGAAACATATGATAAAAGACTCACAGAGAGCTCGTGGCTAAAGAATCTCTGACCCGAGCCCTGGCCTCCAGTTGTGTGCAGCACCTCAATAAAAATGTAAATATCTCATCTGCTCTGGGCGTCTACTCGCTCGGCTGGAGAAGAAGTCGAGAAAATAGGTCTCGAATGGGGAGCAGGTTACACAAATGCACATTTCCTTGTCTTTTAAAGCACTAATTACAATAGATTTTGGTGGAGAACAGAAAACGGAAGACACTTTATGAGAAAAAGGAGTATATCTTCAAAAACCACTGCACTCATTAGGAAGAAATAGTTTCAAGACAAAGATCACCGCACTGAGATTTATGCACTGGAAGTTTCGGATTATTAGAAAATGTGAGTGCAGAACCTATGATCAGTTGAGTTAACTTAAAAAAAGTGAGGAAACCCTTTGCCATTAAAACTTCACGTGTAATTGAACAAATTAAGATCTTGCCAATTCCAAGTTACTCTGACAAGCAAAAGTTATTAAAACATGTGTTGTATTCACTTTATTTGAAGTTGAACTAATTGTTAATTTTATTAAAATTGCAATTACTTAATGTCAGTATCCTTAACTTAAAACTAACTGGTTTTTCTGAGTTTTGTCTGCTTACGTAATTTAAGGAAACCCATTGCCTTGAAAAAAATTAAGTAACCACAACTTGTGTGTTATGGGTTATTGCTAGATGGTCGCTTAATAGCCGAAATAAAAGTCTCTATGACATTCTGGTAACTAGTTACCCTCCTTCAATGCCAAAGGGATTTTATAATATTTTTGAGTTATATAAAACAAATAATCACTCCAAGTAATTTTTAAATGTTCTTTAATAAGAAATTCTTTTTGTTTTTTAAAGTCTCAAGTTAAAAACAAAGAAGTCTCACCAACTGGATACATTTAATTGATCAGAAATATAATAAAAACAACAATATTTTGAATTACTCTTACTATTTAAAATTACTGTTGTCTATTGTAATATATTTTAAAATGTAATTTAATTGTTATTAAGCTGAATTTTCAGCATCAGTCTCGCGTGATCATTCATAAATCATTCTAATATGCTGATTTGTTAATTATTATCTGCTTATTATTATTATTATCATCAATTTTGAAAGACAGCTGCTAAATATTTTTGTGTATTTTTTTTTGTCTGGACTCTTTGATAAGATAAAAAGCAGCATTTATTTAAAATGGAATTAGTTGAACAATATTATATTTACAGAAGTCTTTACTGTCACTTTTGATTGATTTAATGCTTTCTTTCTGAATATGTATCCATTTCTTTAAAGGGTTAGTTCACCCAAAAATGAAAATTCTGTCAGTATTTACTCACCCTCATGTTGTTCCAAACCTCTATG
>JAOTRC010000004.1:25563784-25581627 GCA_027497675.1 Cyprinella lutrensis
AAGTTCATTTATTTCAGTAATTCAACTTAAAAGATGAAACTAATATATTATATAGACTCATTACATGGCATGCAAAGTGAGATATTTCAAGCTTTTATTTGTTATAATTTTGATGATTATGGCTTATGAAACCCCAAAAGTCAAAATTAAAATATTTTTCAAAAGGTTTTCATAATAATCAAAATTATAACAAATAAAGGCTTAAAATATCTCACTTTGCATGTAATGAGTCTATATAATACATTAGTTTCACCTTTTAAGTTGAATTACTGAAATAAATGAACTTTTGCAAAATATTCCAAATTTTCGAGTTTCACAAATGAAACACAATGAAATTAAGTTGTGATGAAATGTGTTTTACTTCAGGCAAAATGAATGTTTGAGTGTGATATAACTATAGTATTTTGTTGTTAACTCGTCTGAGATGATTGCTAACGAAACGCTAGTTTTGTTTAGTCTGTAATGGGACAGTTTGGGTCTGTTATCATCTTGGCTTAGTTACTTTTACTTCTCCGTAACGTCATGTTGTTGTTTTTTCTCAGTCAGTTGATGACGGCGAGTTGTCACAGATCAAACTCCAGGCTGAAGTAGTTTGTTTGTCTATCTTTTGTCTGTGTTTTGTTGTTTTATCATCTGAGAAACTCTCCACGGGTGTGTGTGATCAAACCGCTCCTGTCAGCTTCCGCGTCTCCTTTAGTGTCGGTATCAAAGCTCTCTTCTTTGGTGTGAGGATTGTTTTGTTCGCCTTTCGACACCCGTTCGTGCTAGCGTTGCAGTCGGAGGCAGCTTGTAGTTTTATCAGTGACTAGTTTTGCTGGAGTTAAAGCTCAGAGGTGATGATTAAGAGGAGTTTGCCACGGTTAACTTTTCCCGCTTTTCCCCGTGAGACGCCAGCGAAGTAGGATGAAGTCAATCAGTATCAGTCACAGGATTGACTGTGATCACCAGAGATGAGTCTAATCTAATGTGAACCAAACCATGGCTAAATATACAAGTCTACTGAAGAAATGTGGATTTTTATTTCAGAGATCTCAGGAACTCATGGACTAGATAATACATTTTAAAGTGAATAATAATATCCCTAAAAACAAGTCTTTGATCAGCAAAATTACATCTTTGAAAAAAAAAATCTTCATGCCTTAAATTATATGTACTTTTTAGGTGATAATATGTACATTTAGGTGCTATTATGTACATTTTAGGTGCTGAAATGTACATTTTAGGTGATAATATGTACATTTGAGGTGATAATATGTACATTTAGGTGCTAATATGTACATTTTAGGTGCTGAAATGTACATTTGAGGTGCTAATATGTACATTTAGGTGCTAATATGCACTATTTTAGGTGATAATATGTACATTTAGGTGATAATATGTACATTTAGGTGCTAATATGCACTATTTTAGGTGATAATATGTACATTTAGGTGCTATTATGTACATTTTAGGTGCTGAAATGTACATTTAGGTGCTAATATGTACATTTTAGGTGATAATATGTACATTTAGGTGCTAATATGTACATTTGAGGTGATAATATGTACATTTAGGTGCTATTATGTACATTTTAGGTGCTGAAATGTACATTTAGGTGTTAAAATGTACATTTGAGGTGATAATATGTACATTTAGGTGCTAATATGTACATTTTAGGTGCTGAAATGTACATTTTAGGTGATAATATATACATTTAGGTGCTAATATGTACATTTTAGGTGCTGAAATGTACATTTGAGGTGATAATATGTACATTTTAGTTGATAATATGTACATTTTAGGTTCTGACATGTACATTTTAGGTGTTAATATGTACATTTAGGTGCTAATATGTACATTTTAGTTGATAATATGTACATTTTAGGTTCTGATATGTACATTTTAGGTGATAATATGGACATTTAGGCGCTATTGTACATTTTAGGTGCTGATATGTCCATTTTAGGTTCTGATATGTTCATTTAGGTGCTGATATGTCCATTTTAGGTGCTGATATGTACATTTAGGTGCTGAAATGTACATTTTAGGTTCTGATATGTACATTTCAGTGCTAATATGTACATTTAGGTGCTTTTATGTACAATTTAGGTTCTAAAATGTACCATTAAGGTACCAATATCCACCCTTTAGGTATGGGACGACATAAAATGAAACAAATCCAAATAGTCAAAAGTAAATAATTTATTATAAGTTTTAGTGGAGTTATTAGTGGCCATGCATTTATTAATTTAGCATACATGCTACTGTCCTGTTTCTTAGCCAGAACACGCTACAATCTCAGAAAAACAGGTACAAAAGCTGTCACTAGGGATGGTTCCCTTCCTTCGTACCTTATTTATCCCTAAAGGTTGCGTAGTAGTAGCTAAATTGTACATTAACATTAATATGTGTGTGTGCTGTTCCACAGTTGCCACTTTTATACCATTTCTGTGTAGTGCATTGAGTTTTACACACTCAAACACCATTGACATTTTCAAGATAATGCACAAATCTAGTTAAACAAGCAGTTCAGAAGGCTAAACCGGAGAAAAATAAATCAGATTGTGCCTATAGTAGTAATAACGCACATACGCTCGATTTCCTTTTGTGTTGCACTAGGTTCGGCCACTCCCTGTGGATTGAGCACAGTGTGGATTGCGGTGCGCGAGGCTTTGAATAAAACATGAGTGTGTGTGTGTGCTCTGTTTTAATGAGAGTGTGTGATGGGCAGAGGGACTGGAGGCTTGTTAATGGCTTCTTTAAGCAGTCTGGGTGCTATTGTGTCCTTTTCTCATTTTGTGACACGAATGCTACTATAGGGACAACCACATTCCAGTATACACTCACACACCATCATATCCCAGTGGACATGAACCTCCGATCACCCCCCATCTCATTTAGATTCACACACAAGCCCCTAATGGTCAGATTACACACGTGTGTGTGTGTGTGTGTGTGTAGGAGTAAGATGTACCTTCAGCTCTGTATAAAAAACTTCTACTTTATTTTTATTTCTTTTATTTTTATAACTATTTACTTATTAGAAGATTGAACTTTTTATTGCAATTTTTATCTCCATGTAAAAAAAACAAACCTTCGACGATTTTTATTTTTTTATTTTTATTACTATTTACTTATTTGTATTCTATAGTGTTATGAATGCTTTGGCAATGTAAAGATTTCTTTCACCATGCCAATAAAGCTATTATGAATCTTGAATCTTGCATCATGAGTATCATGATTGTTTTGGTTCAAATAACGTTCACAAGTACACTGTAAAAATTTATATGCTTTATCTAATCAATAAAATTGTGGCAACAGATTACAAGCAATATTATTTATTAAACTGAACAAATTAGAATTGAGTAATAGTTAATCAAATATTCTAATTAATTCAAATTTGTACAATTTAATTAATAATACTGCTTGTATGTTGCCACAATTTCATTGATTAGATAAAGCATGTTATTTTTTTTTCAGGCTATTCCCGAACCAATATGACATCTATCAGTAATTCAGAACATTTTTGCAGAGCTACATATCAGGAGTGCATTGAATACAAATAAATGCCTTTTAGACATGGTTATTCTCATAACACATTGTCAATTAATGAACAACACATAATAGCTATCAGCACATTTTCTTTGCCTAAATGTTTTGCTTCAGCTCAATTTTGCAGCAATTGCACGAACAATCAACTGTGGCCTTCAAATGGCATTTAAAGCTGGCTTTTATTTACTTGGTGTATAAACAGTAATTACACCTCACCACTTCTTCAAACAACAGCGTAGGCGAAGATTCAATACCAATCCAAGTAAATAAATAAATAATACTAGATAAATAATAACTGTAACCGAACGAAACAGAATACTGAATAAAGAGATGTATTCATTAGTGAGTTTTAACTTTAGTCAGAGTAGCACACAGAGACAAAATGATGTTTGCACTCCTTTTCGCTATTCATTTGGTCATCTTATCTTTTCTGTATGAAAGGCAAAAGCACACTTGAATCATGGCTGTTTGAAAAACACACAGGTGTACTGTACACTGTACAGCACAGACGTATTTAGGACTTCACATAGCTTGTGTTTCAGCTGAGCGCGCAGCAGATAGCCCAAGTCTTATTGATAATGTAATCCTTTAGAGGTCAGAAACATGCATCATGGGTAAGAGAACTGTGTATCCATCATGTGTGCGTCTCAGATAAATGATCTACGAGAGAGGCACGCTCTAATGGCTGCTTTTAACGGTAGTTCTCCGCTTTCTTAGGCCTACTTCGGAAATGCCTGGTACAAATAAGTGTTTCTAAACAAACCGGTTGAATTAATCATACATCAAGCTTGTGTTTTCTCTAAACAACGTCAAAACGTATTCTTTCAAATTGTTCATGCAAAAGTTGTATGAGACTCTACAGTAAAACCTAATTTTTGGAGGTCATTTAAATATCAAAAGTCTTATCCCGAAATGTGAAGGAATTTGAACTTTGTTAACTGAGTCTAACCTTGATTTGTGAAACATGGTTACATGATAATATTCAACATGACCTCATGAAAATACGTAGGCTATCCATTTGTATGTTTTATTTGCACATTGCAAACGTGACGTTTGAATGGACGTCTATACGTAGCTACAATATATACATGTATGTGGATTTTATAAACGTATAATTCTTACGTATTTGCAGAAAAATGACGTATAAATGCTTACGTATGTTGAGAATGGTCAGCATTTAATATGTGTTTGAAGAGCAAATTTGTTTCTCATAGCTGCTGCTTATTTGAACAGTGATTGCGCCTTGTTAGAATTTTTGGAAATAATAATATTATAAAAGTAAGAAGATTTGCGTATAAAAAAGCCTGCTTATTCCTTGTGACTGGTTACGGAGAAGGCTTTAGGCTACGGACCAGTCAAAACACGTAGCTACTATCCGTACGTATTTTAGGTTGTTTTTACGTACATGTAGATACGTATCGAACCTGCAATTAGCTCCTGATACGCAAAAGGCACTGAAAATACGTAAAATAACATAGGTATGACCGTTTTTATTTACTTATAAATGTATAGGCCTACGTTTTATATGTGAGATGAGCCATACATATTTTAGTATGGTTGATGTTACGGGATATATGCGTTTCAGAAAAGTTATAAATATAATAGTTAAACACAACTGTGAATTACTTGTTTTCTGAGATTTTAATCTAAATTGGTTAGTCAAGCACTGTAGAAAAAAGTTATTAATGCATGGCAAAAATCGTGTGGAGGGTGAAGAAAAGTTAACAAGAAACCTATAAACAGTGTCAGCTTGGCTTGATGCCTTGTTTAACATTAAATACTAAAAAATCTGACTGTTTTTCATTAAAAAAACACCTGTAACAGAGTACTTAAACATTAGAATTAAAGATAAGGTTATTGAACAAGTATCAGAGGAAAAATTCCATGGCATGATTTAGACTCTCAGTTAAATTTTAAAGTCATGTGAAAAACATATGTAAAACAATAAAGGCAAATAGCTTCAAAATAAGAAGAAACTGTTTTTAAACTCAGTCATATTATCACACGTCATATGGGTTAGCTATTTTGTTTTAGACAAATCAGTCTGTTATTAATCAGAATGTCTGAACCTAAAAGGGGTCTTGCCCCTCAGCCCGCCCCTCATTTCATTTTTTTTGACAGATTGCAGGGGTGCAGCAGATCCACCAGAGCAGCTTCTAAGGAAATTGTAAAAAAAAATTAAAAAAAAATTGTAAAACATATTTTGCTCAGACTGGCTGATTAAATTATTATTATTATTATTATTTTTAAAAGTCTTGGTTAATTCAGGAACAAACTTGTACTCATGTTTTTTTTCTCTCTCTATTCTCCTTTTTTGTTGTTTGTTTACTGTTGTTGTTATTGTATTTCTAAAAGCCCTAAAGGGAGAAGTGTTGCAAATTAGTTTTAGCATGCATTGGATGGCTGTTGTCCCAGTTGTATCTATATTTATTGTATCTGTCCCTATACAAACAGAGCATTAAATTTAAAAAAAAATCATTCAATGACTCACTCATAAAGAAGTCCACTTTATTATGCCCTTCCCTTAATCTCGTTCACTCGTATGTACATCATTGCTGGCGTATACCTTGCAATGGGTTTAAATGGAACGGCCTAAACCCATCACTTGTGGGGGAAAAACATGCAAGCACTGCGAGTTTCTGTTGATGTCAAAATTGTGTTGCATTGCGGTCTATGGAGCTGCAAGAAGTGTACCTATGAGTAGACTTGCTCCCTCTGTTAAAATTGAGGGTCTGTGCAAATACTTCCCTCGTCCACTTGACGAAGTTGAAGGCACTTCAAAATGGCGGCGAGGATTCCCCCGAGGGAAAGTTTACGAGTCTAAAAGTGGGGTTAATCGCAACTTAATCTTTCTCATTATTTTTAGGGGGGGTAAATAATTAAACACACTACCCTCTACTCCAAACTCCAAAGAAGTTTTTGCATCTCACAAATGTTTTGTTTGCTTCTTCACATTCAATCACCGACCTACTAGCAAAACACAAACGGAACTCATTAACTGCGAAGCCAAAGGTCCTTGAGCAGTATAGGCACTCTCTTACTCCTCTGTTTACAGTAATCTAAAAGTGTACAGTAATCCACGGGAACGTCGAAAGGTCAGTATGTGAGCGGGAGCAGTCGCAAAGCCCGAGGCTCCAGACAGAAGGATTAGTCATCGCTATATAAGAGCGAAAGCGAGTGAGAGAGACAGATTCGGCAGCTTGTTTCAGATGAGCGAGGGGACTAGGAGCTAGGAGTGAGAGCGAGGCAGAGAATGGAAGAGAATTAGAGTGATGGGCTTGCCGGCCTGCTTAATTAAGGTGGACGAGTGCAGAGATATGATACAAGCCTCCAGCAAACTGAAAATCCCATTTCACAGAACTTGCAAAACATTTCGTTCACTTTTTCCTTCACTTACTGGTACTTTAAAGAGGTTGTTTTTTTCAAGAAGGAAAAAAAATCTGTTATTGACAGGTATCCTTTCTTCTTTAAAAATAAAAATTCTTCTTTAATAATGTACTGTCTTACTCCTGCACACACTGTGCACATTTAATCAGGTTTAATTATGGGTTCAACAAAAATGTTTGTTTTCACACCTACAATTGCAGTGAGAGCAATAGTAGGTGATACCAGCCATGTTTTATTTCCAATGTATAATGGAAGTTGGAGTATAATGGAGCTATTGCCATCAGGGAGACGGTAGCCTATAGAGTACCATTGTGTAAGAGTAACCATAATAAAAAATCCTTCATTCCTCTATCACTTAATATGCTAAATAGCAAGATGCAGTAAATTAATGTAGGTCTTATTTTTTGTGTGTGCATTTGATATATGTATATTTTGTCCTGAGTCCATTTGCTGTATATATGTAGTGTATTAATGTAGCACAAGAAAAATTTCCTGAAAAAGGACAATAAAGTTTACAAACAAACAAACAAAAACCTTTCAAAAAATATATAGCAACATATATAGTACAATTCTAAAGCTAATTTCCATTTTGGCTGACATCACAGGCTATAGTCGGGAAAAAATACAAAAGTTATGTCATGAAATTGTATATGGCACAGGCTGATTCGTCTTTAACTCAATCTGCTTGCAATCACATCATTCTCTATGGGGCAAAGCTGATTGGTTCTCGCTGTATCATATTCAGTAGCCAACCTTCAAATACTGGATAGCATTTTCTGTAGCAGTTGCAGTATGCTTTCAGAAACCCTTCACCTTACCTAGCTCCACCTGTATCTGCGATGGGTAATACACTATATTGTACAGCAGAAGCATTTCTTACTTGCTCACAGCAGCATGTTGTGTATGTGTTGGCAGTAGCACGTCCCATACTTGCTCTGAAGCAGCAGCAACAGCGTAGAAGATCTATTCTGCAAATACAGAAAAAAACAATATAGAAATATTATATGATAAACTTACCTTGAAATGTTACCTTGGTAATTATCTGAAATAACTAAACTAAAACGTAAAAATACTAGCTAATACTAAAATACTAAAATGTAAAAATACTAGCACGACAAAACACTAAGACTAAGATTAAAATGGAAAATATAAAAATAAAAGCTAAAGCAGTAATAAATGCATTTTAATACTGAAATAACACTGTTCTGACTGCTAAGCCATAGTCTTGCTATTGAAAACTTCTAGTTTGTTACTCCCAAACACTGCAAAAAAAGAAAGACAGAAAGAAACAGTGAAAAATGGTTATAATTCTCTAGTTTATTCCCACGTGCATTGGCAATTCAGGGTCAATCATATTGTTAAAACACTGTATAACAACATCCTTGAGTAATTTCAACCATTAATGTCCCCTCTGAGAGAACAGTGAGAGCTGTGTTTGTTACTGCGGCATATTTCATGCGAGTGAGCAAGAGTTTCAGTGTGTTCCTGGCCTGCCAAAAGGTCAGTTTAATTCTCCTTAAGAAATCTGTGATTAATGTCCTCTTCCCTGTATTGGTTTTTCGGCGACCTTTCCTGTCCTATTTCAGGAACTTACAAAATGAATCCTATATTTAGTCGGCTATTAGTAGAGAACAATAATTTGCAACATTTATATGCATTGGTAAAGTTACTCATGCTCATGACTGGCGCTTAAACCGATGGAAAATACATTTGTATTTTCTGTGCAACAATGTGTTTGCATTTTTCTCCCTGACTAAGTAAGATGAATGATAATAGTCAAAGTTTGTGAGTTGAAAAAAATTATTTAGATCATTACACCATCTCGTTATTGTTCTCATGATTCTCAATACCGTAAAAAGGTTGTTCAAACCAAACTGGTCTAGAGTGGGAGTTGGGCATATGGTAAGAGTTTGTTAATGCAATTCTGAAGTTAGAAATAACTTAAAAAGCCGCTTAGCTTCCCGTATGTATAAATCGCTCCCAAAAATATTGCCACGGTTTCTGTGTTTCCAAGAACTGTTGCGTGAGCAAATCAAATAGTCTTGTAGTGCCTACTGTGGATTTCATGTACCATGTTCAATAATACATCAAATTCCTCTGAAATGGAGAAACATTCTTGTAGTTCTGGTTTTCCATTCGGAAGGATGCGAGCTATTTTAGGATGCTACTATGAGGAGAAATCTCAGTTCCAAACAGTGCCCTTCTGTTTTCCTTCCAAATAATTTCTTTATCATTCTAAATTGTATGCTTGTATAAAAATAATCTTCTATACAGGATTACTCTGACATCTGTCAGGCAGCTTTCATCACACTCCTTCTCAAACCAATCTAGATATAAATCTGCATAAACAAACTGCTACAGCCGTAAATAATTATAGAAACATAAAATAAGGAAATGTACCAAATAAAATACTTCAAATTAAATGTCAGACCTGTAAAAAATGTATGAATAAGGGGGAATCTAAAACAAAATGGAAGATAATAGGTGCATTCCTGGAATAATTCTCCAATAATGTTTACGAAGCTTGTATATTTGCGTAAAACGCACCAAGACCAGTCTCTGTGTTCCATTATCACCCACAGCTATGTTAACATCACAAACCTAAAGAGATTTGAATGCATCTAATGAACAGAAACAAACATAATGTCTATACTAAATGACTGTAAAGTGAAGTGGAAGCGGTTTATTGATTTTCTGTGCTTGCCAGACCATGCTAACAAAGGCAATTCAGAGAACTTTGGTTGGTTGAAGCACTTCACATTCACTTGATAGCTTCCAAACACTCAAGTTTAATTTTAGTAGATTTTAAGAAGTTTTCATTATATCTCCTTTCTCCCAAACACCCTAGAAACCAATAGCAATGCCCTAGCAACCAGAACACCCTCTCAAAACCACATAGCAACAAAGCCACTCCAAACACCTTAGTAACTGCATAGCAATGCCCTGTCAAATTAATGCCATGTTCCAATTTGCTAGTTTGGATTTATTCATACTATTCAATATAGTAACTTGGGCTGTAAAAGACCTCTCCACAGCTCATGCTTTTGGACATGCTGTAATGGTATTGTCATAACAAAGAAATATCACACACTCACTCAGTGAGCAACAATGTCCATGACATGCGTCACAATTCATGGCAGGACCACTAACATCGCATGTCAAGGCAGATTGCTTTCTAATGTATTTTGGCCTCTGAGTTTCACTCCATCGACTGAACCCTTGACATTTGGAGAAAAGTAGATCCGCTCAGCTCCCTTACCATTAGACCTACCAACACATGCTCATATTTATTTAATAAAGAGGACCATGAATAATGATATTACTAATTAATGAAATTCCATAATGCATTTTCTACAGCTTTTTATCTTATGCTTTTAATCTGAATTCAGAACAAAGCAAAATCAATATGAGCAAATCACGACATATTAAAGATTATCCTAATTATCTTTTCCATTTTAACACATCCAGACATAACTAGGTCATTTTTGATAAAGAAGAACAATGTATGCTTGAGGAATCAGAAGAGATGTGATGTAGAAGAACGTCTCATTAATACTAGTTTAGCACTTCTGGAGTCTTGACTTTTTTATATCATAGTTTCAAACTGAACTCCTAGAAACACAATAAAGCCACAGCCATTCACCTTTACCTTTGTAAACGTAAACTAACACGAATATTACCCCGTACTGACAACACATTGTGAAACTTTGCCCAAGAATCTCTAATTTGACCGTGCCTTACATGTGGTGGCTTTATTATTAGATATGCCTGGATGAACAATATAAAGTTACATCCCAAATGATCATCTACTTAGGCCTACACATGCAGTCAGCTCACTATGAACTGTATGTAGTGTACTATGTTTAATACTTAGTAAAAACTATATACAGTATAGGCCTATGTTATATCTTCTCAATTGGACACAGATGCGTAAAAAACGCAATTGGATTTCAACAAGAAACACATTTGGTCGTTTTTAAATGACCCCTGAAATCAAAATTATTTTTTTAGCTTTTAGTATGAATATGTTATGCTTTTATTATTATAAAACAGGTACCAAACCAATGACAAAATTTACATTTAAGGTATATAAACATAATCAAAACAGTCTCTCACTTCAGCTAAAATGGATCACGGATTTTAATGACATAACTTCTGTTTCTCATCACATCTTCTGTTCAGTTAAATGCTCTCTAGAATCTAAAGCGTCATGCTCCCTATGCTATGCTAATAAATATCAGCTAAAATACCGCCTAGTTTGTAACTGTTTTCTTTATTTCACATGTAAAGAAAACTTTTTAAAGATGTTTGTTTAACTTTTGATTCAGTTTTAAATGTTCTGTTGGTTGTATTTTATCCCAGCTTTTATGTAGTGTTAAAAAACTGAAACAGGAAGTGCTTCTGGGCCGGTGTTGTTTACATCTTTTGAAATGGTCTATAGAAAGGTTTGGGGTTTGAATGATTACTTATCAGTATCTAACCTGCACGAAAATGTATTTATTCAATGTTGTCCACATTATATTGAATCTGCAGCAGCATTGGGAACTTTGGCAAAGATACGTTTGGCCATTAACTTTTAAATGCATTATTATATTCAAATTCCAGACACATGAGGAATGAAGGAGCTCGGTAATGAACCATGACTGACAGATGAACGTGCTACAACAGAATTCTCTCCGAAATGGTAAGAAATTATATTAGATTGAATGGAGGATTTTAACTGGACACACTCAAAAGTAGTTTTTAAATACTTTTAGGGCGTCGTATAATTAGGCGAATTGGGGTGCAGAATTAGGCTTATTTCCTAAAAATGGCCGCCAAGACCTGAAGTAGAGTAAACACTTTTCCGATGAAAACGCTGGAAGTTGTCTGACTCTGAGGACAAAATAATGCCGAGACTAATTGCCTACCTTTTCAACCCAAAGAATGGACAATGATTCACTCAAAAACGAAGTTATTTGGTGCCACCTTCTGGCGTAACTATGTTGGCCTACAGCGCAAGTGCACGGCGGTATTTCCGGTGAAGGTTTAAGGATGCTCGATATAACTTCCGCAAACGTTAGTCACAAAAACAGATAAAACAGACCCCTCGTGCTTATTCTTTTAAAAATTATATTAAATAAACATAACTATATAAAATTACATCTAAAAGAGGGAACGTTTCGTTTCAAAGACGGGAGGACAGTAAATTTTGAAGACTCTACCATAATCCCGTTTTCCTCGGTTTTCCTCCGCTTTAACCTTCCCAACCGGAAACTGTAGAACATCCTTATTGCGTCAAATATGGAATTTATACCTGCATGACTGTGCATTGGAAACCATGTAACTCTGAATACAATTTTAGATTTGTATAGGTTCGATTTAGAAGTTTAGATTTTCATGTAGCCTATAGGTCATCAGGAAGAGTTGCCAAAAGTATTTTTTCATCATTTAATTAGATTGTAGGCCTACACCTCAGTCAGAAAAACAAGACAGTGATTAATTGTTCAAAGGGACTTGATTCCCTGTTGAGCCACTCTCCTATTGTCTTACTGTCTGTGAATAATTTGCAGTTTATTAGCAGCTTGTTTACATGTGTATTGCAGAGAGTGAAAAAAACTTACTTTTTTAACACCAAGAAAAAACTTAGTTTCTGCATACCACCAAGGGACGGCCATTCTAAAATAGTTTCACAGCACAATTATTTTCTCCATAATTGGTTTACTTGAAAAAAAAGCTGTTACATGGAAAATTTGTCAGGCTTTTGTTTTCCACACAAAGAAATCTTCATATATCCATGACAGTGAATTTGGTTACAAGTGGTTTATAAGTTAATTGCTTTGGCCATTCATTCTCCACTGCAAAGACAATATATTAGTCAAATAAAGGTATATTTAGATATCGCAATCAGCAACCTTGAGAGAAACACTTAATTGCATAATTTCAAAATTTCATTAGGCTAAACACTTAATCCACTTAAAGATTCTCAATTTTTCATCAGTAATGTGCTAGGCAAACTCAATCAAATATAAGCCTACTTCATTTTTTAAAAGGTCATTTTGTACTGAAAATAATATATTAGATTACAACCCATTTTTTTTAAAGTTACATTTTAGCCTTCAGATAACCATAGAAACATTCCAGCTTTATCCGAGTATTAAAATCAACCTTACACTGAGTAAATGTAAGCTTCAGTGCTCTCTGGGGGTTGGCGTTGGCCTTTACATTCCGATATTAATATAGCAATGATAATAATGAACGATTTCAGTTCTTCTTGTAACTGCTTATTATAAATAGCTTAATTAAATAATAAGTATTAAATATTATAAGCTATTGGGGGGGGGGGGGGTGTTATATATAAATTTGACAGTCAGTGCACAATGTTACATTTGAGTACATGCTGAAATACATCAGGAACAACATTAATTATAAGTGCATAGTTTAAAGGGACTCCATAAATAACCTTAGGAACTCTGCATATGTACCGAGCCAGAAAAATTATGTAAATGCATGTTTTCATCCATAGACCTAAATAAGGCTATTCTTATTGGAGATGACAGCTCAGTGGTCATCTATCACAGGGAATTACAAAAAAAATTGGGTAATCAAACATAATGTAAGCTACATTCACAATGAAGTGGCACTATTTGTGGTTTTGAATAGTGTTGTTAGCTTATTGATTGTAGGGTGTCTATTCAGGTATGTTTCAAGCTGCCATCAAATTACATATTTGACCTTCAGTGACAATGGCTTTAATTTGCATTGCTTAGTAATAGACTTATTAAAAACTGTCCAAAATCCAATTTGGAGAGCAGTTTGCAGTTGCTGCATCATTAGTATTGAAATGCATGTAAAGAGCCACCATCTGCTCAAAGTTAAACCTTTGTCACACACACAAACGCTTCTCTCTCTAAATTATCATGGATAGGAACCTAACAGATAATATTTCTTTCTTTCGTTCTTTAGCACATTGCACAATGAATACTAATTCTCTGTTGGTGCCAGTCTCCATAGTCACACAGGGTGAAATACTGAAAGTTTAATCTCTGTCTTACAAAAAACGCATGACATTCACCATTCA
Organism: Cyprinella lutrensis; assembly: GCA_027497675.1. Lineage (NCBI taxonomy): Eukaryota > Metazoa > Chordata > Actinopteri > Cypriniformes > Leuciscidae > Cyprinella > Cyprinella lutrensis. The sequence continues at coordinate 25,577,763 of JAOTRC010000004.1, forward strand.
ACAATGATGAATGATTCACAATGCACTTAAAGCAGTAGGTCTAAGGTGTTGCAAGAGTTTGGGGAAGATGTTATTTCTAGCACATGCAATTGCACTGTCATTCAAATTTCACTAGTCAACTTTCTGTGTCTACAATGAATAAAGAGAGGCATTGGCTGTTTAGGTAAAATCAAGATAATTAATTGCCTATACATTTATAATTTAGATTTACCCCTTTATAAAACACTTTGAGTGCCGAGAAAAGGGCTATACATGTAATGAATTAATATAGATAATCTGGACAATTCATACTAAAACAATGACATTTATTAATACTATTACACTTAGCAATTATATTAATTTAATTCTATTTCAATTCTATTGCGGTAATATTTTAATTCACATTACAGTTTTGCGTAAGGAATCGGAATATAAAATGCTTTGTTTATCTATTTCAGAGTGCGTCCCGTTACCATGGAAACGACCTGCCCCTGCTCTTGCCTGTGTATTAGCTAATCAGCTAACTAGCTTAAGTGTTTTATTAAAGCGCTCTAACAGCCTAAATGACTGAACGAACCGAGAATTTTTTACACAGTTTTTCGTTCTGCTGGTTGAATGTGGTTAAATGTTTTGGACGCTAGTCTCATAGTTCCCATTTGGCTATTAAATCGACTGCTAACGTTATATTAGTCCTAGCTATAGAACCGTCATTGTGCTGCAGTGGTTATGAGTCATCTTTTGTTTGTCTCGAAGAGGACATAATAAAGCAACCTTCACAATTCAATCTTTTGGCAGCATGTTTAGAAACGATTATCAGGTACTGTGAGTGGGCACTGAACTGTAATTCTATTCTGCAATTCCTTTCAGTGCTTTTCATTGTGTGTGTGTGTGTGTGTATGTGTGTAGGGTGGTCTCACGGTTGACATCTTCAGTGCGCAAGGAAAAGATCCTGTGGCAAAATGGAAACTATATGGCAGGAAACCTCCTATAACTAAAGTATGTATGTTTCAGTAATGAAAAATTTTTCCATAATGAAAAGAAGAAAATAGATGTTTTAAAGTGGTCATGGAAAACATACAGCCTAAGTTTCATAATCGTTTTTTTCTAAATTGATCTTAAAAGCCTACAATGTCATATGATGGCCTCCCATTTTGACAGCTTACCTCATCATGGCATGTTGTCAAAAAGTCAGCATGTGTTCAACAAACTGTATCATTTTTTCCCTCTAGGCAATTATATGTAGCCAAGACTCTGGCATGTACATATAAAGAAAGTGGCCTTCAAAAATAAACATAAAACAAAAAGAAAAACCTTGGGAAAAAAAGATAAAAACCTTATTCAGTGGAGTAAAGAGGGACTCACATTCATAGAGACACAGTTTGCATTGCAGAATCTGCCCTTTATAGTCTCTTGAATTGGATGATGCCTATTATTTTACATTCTCATCAACCTGAAAAATACCACGAGTAGCAGCAAAAAGAAGAACTAAACTAATACCATTCCAGAGAAACCTGCACAAACGCTTGTAACTGTAAAAGTCCATGCATTGCTTTTATGTTTTTATGCTGTGTATGTTGAGATATCATGGGTACGTACATACATACATACATTCTCTTTGTTAACAGGTGTTTGATAAAGAAGTGAAAGGCTTTGTATACAGTCTTGAAGGCAGCAGTCAAACACACAAGATGCAGTTACCCAAGGATAGCAAGATGGCTCGTAAGTGCTGTCAAATCAGAATAAATCAGATTCAGTGCACTTACATTTCACATTTTATATTTATAGTTTACGAATGGCAAGGGTTTAGATTAATTTTAAATGTTACTTATAGTAAGGCCTAATGTTTTTTGAGGTCTACAAAGCTAGTTTTATCTTTAAGATTAAAATTAAACTGTATTCAAACATTCATAAATAAAAAAAATCACAGAAAATGCTAAAAGCTTACCTAATATGGTTGATTTTGGTTGAAAGTCTGAAAGTTAAGCACTTTCTTTCACTGAGCCTTTGTTGAATTGAATATTTGTCTTGAAATTTGAACCTAGATTTGTTACTGTACTTAAGCATCTTCACAACATTGCTTTCTCATTGCAACAAAAATGATATTGCATTATCATATAGGGATTGATTATTGTTGAATCACCAATTGTATGTCTCATATCTTAAAATCTCTTGTTTTTTGTTCCTACAGTTGGTTTGATTCAGAAGTTTCTGATTCTACAGGTCAACATTCCTTTGGGAAAAGACTTCTCCACTGAGTTTCTGTAAGTGTTTCTTAGTTTTTAAAAATGAATTTAAAATACAGTGTCATTGTTAACAGGTTCATCCGACATCTATCTTCAAGCTCCTGAAAACAATCTTGATGTTGCTCTGCTGTGATATAGTTGAAATTCAGGGTTTATAACCATGGAGATTGAAATAATTCACACTTCCACGCATGCAAATACAACTCCTACACATTCTTGTTCAAGAAAATGATTAAAGAACTTTCCATCTGCTTCACAGAGCAAGCTATTTAGTTAACTTTGCAATGCTGTCTTCTAGAGTGACTGATGAAGAGCACCTAAAGAGGAGACTCTACTTGTCGACCGTTCATAAAGAGCTCTCGGCAACCCCGTTGCATGCGAGAATACCTTTAACGGGGCTCAAACGAAATACTGTAAGTCCTGATGATCATTATGCTCTGCTACATTCTCCACGAATGTCTGCAAATGAGCAGTCAGATCATTTTGTCTTAGCTCAGTGAGATACTTTGTAACATGACCAAAAAATGACCTATTCTGGAGCTAGTGTGATAAGGTACTGTCTGTGTGCAGTGGTGTAATCTGTGTATCGATCTGGACTCCCTCACCACTGAGATATTCAGAGGGAAGCGCTTCCTGTCTCTGGATGGCATCATCATCTCCGCCTGCTGTAAGGTTCGGCGCATCTTCACGATGAAGAATGAACCAGCAGACTGCGTTGATGGAGGTTGGTGAAAGACTTTCTTGATGGATATCATTTTGTGGCCCGCTTTTTAAAGTGTTCGTATTATGCTTTTTCTTTTACATTTTCAACTTTCTTTAATGTGTAATGTCGCTGTGTGAGCATGGAAAAGGTGTGCAGAGTTACAAAGCACAAAGTCACTCCAAAGGGAGGTATTCTTAACGTAAGTGTAAGTGTACACTTACATTAAGAGTATTTATTTAGGGGATGGTGATGGCGCAGTGGATAAGACACGTGCCTTTGGTGTGAGAGACCCGGGTTTGAATCCACTGTGAGACAACAATGTGTCCCTGAGCAAGACACCTCTGACATATATAGCAATTGTTAGTCGCTTTGGATAAAAGTGTCAGCTAAATGAATACATCTAAATGTAAATTTAAATGTTTAATTAAGATTTCCATTTCAATAATATCTTATATTGAGAAAGTTTATAAATGATGTGACCAGGAAATCTCTGCAAACGGTAGGGGTTCCCAGCGGGATATTCCTGACTGTCCCGTCTCAGTACGAGAACACCATGTCTTTCCTGTTCTCATGTCTCACCGGGTGAAGACTCATGCTGAATAAGTTTGAACACCTGCTATTTTATTACTGAGACCAGTTGTCTTGGAGTTCTTGTCTCAGAACAAGAAGTCCTACACCGTCCTGTTCTCGTGTCTCATGCTGAGCAGGTTCCAAAACCTGCATACCTTTAGCAGTGCTACAGCAATGCAACAGAAATAAAGAATCCTGCTTAAAAGATACACCCGAGTCTCCTGGTCTTCGCTTCTGAGTTTCCCACACCACACAAGAAAAAAAAAGTTCACAACAGAAGTAAGCACTGTTTCACACTCTTAGAAGAAAAGGTTCTATATAGAACCTTAAAAGGTTCTAAAGCGCTACATATTTGGAACCCCTAAAATTT
>JAOTRC010000004.1:25583056-25595873 GCA_027497675.1 Cyprinella lutrensis
ATATGAATGAAAAATAGCCTATAAAGAACCTTTGTGCCAAACGGGTTCTTTCTTGTCATTATAGAACCTTTTTTAGCATAAAATGTCATTTGCAGTTGAGTAAAGAACCCTATGCTACATATATAGAACCCTTTTTTCTAAGAGTGCACTGTTTCCAGAGGCATGGCCAAAAAAAAGTGCAGAGGCCTGGTTGAGTTAGAATTATTAAAAAAAATTATGGCAAGCATTTTTCCTTAATTTATGAGAAATACGTTAAGCAATAACAAAAAAGCAAACTAGTTAGTCTCTAGTAAATAATGACCTAAAGTAGGCTATAAATAAATAAATACATTTTGTATATTTAAAATAATTATATTATTTGTTATATTAAAGCTTAATATTAATTATACAGTCAATGTTAATAATGTAAAAATATTAATTGATACTTATTTTTCAAATATTCACTGACAAAAGTGTTGCAAAAATGGCAAACCTCACAGAATATTCAAAAAGCTTAAATAATGTATTGTTTGCCATGGTTGAAAGTCTTAAAGTTTAGCACCTTTTGACTGACCCGTTCTTGAAAAAGATAAAAAATTCATGGAAAGTGTCAAATGCTGAGCCTTATTTTTTACATTAAACATCTTTGCAAAATTGCTCTCTCATTGCCTAAAAACATTTACGTTTTGTATTTCACTCTAACTTTAGGTTTAGAAATAGTAAATGGTCCAAAAGAGGAGATTCCCCGGAACTGTCAGTTTCCTAGTGAAGTTCAGCACGTCGTCCAGCTGGTGAACATGAAGACACTGGGACAGACTGATGTAAAGGGAGGACCTGCGAATTCCGAGACTGGTCAGTTCCTCTTGCAAATACTTCATCTTTCAATGCGATTTCCCTTCTTTGCTTAGTTTCTATCAATTTCCTCTTGAGCGTTTAACTCAACTGAGTCATAAAGTGATGTGCTTTTCTCCCGTTCTTTGCTAAACAGAAGGTCAGTCCCCTCTGTAGAACTCTCCTGCTATTTGCTGTCTGTTAGTTTGCTGACAAGAGACACCTCTTGCCAAGAGAGCTCTAATCATCTCTCTTTAGTCACATACCTGTCCACTCTGCTGGCCCAGTGAGACCTTCATTGCTGTTCTTAGGGCTTTTATTTATCCAGGCATCTGTTAGCCTCACATCACAGTGCCAGTCTGCTGTCATATCACCTTTAGATTCTAGAAAAATAATCAAATAATGCCCTAGCAAGATAACAATATAACAAGAGGTCACCTGGCAAGAGGTGTTGGACTGTAATGAGATCATATAAAATGTTTCTACATATACAAATATTGCAACAAAAGACTGCAATCTCTAGTTCTACATTAATTATTTTTTCCTTTTATCAACAAGCAACAATGTATCAAAACACCGTGGGCCGTGTAAGAAACCGTGTAGTTGTGGCTCACAGCTTTGGATCATGAGCTGGCTGTTATGCTGAAATGACAAATGGCAGTATTCTGTGTTTTGCTGCCAGGTTGCCATGACCTTAACACTGCTTTTTTTTTGCAGCGTTGCGCTAAATTACAATTGAAAATATGCCAATTCCAAACCAACAGATGGCAAGGGCCTCACAATTACAAGGATGAATATGAAAGCAGTCATATTGTCATATAGAAACTGTTAGACTAAATACAAACAGAATTACATTAACTATTTTAATACATCGTCATTTTGCATGAATGTCAGATGTTAGAATACTCAGAGGTTGACTTGGGTTGAATCAATCCACCTTTGAATAGAAATAGAAATAGACAAGAACCATAGATGCTTTTATTTTATTCAGGTTTTATGGTTGATTTTTATCAGATGTATAAGTGATAAAGTATTTAGAGGCCTTCGAAATTAGCCTGGGGGATATCTTGGATAAGAGTTTTGTGCATGTCTTTTTACTAGACGAGACAGGTGGGGTCAAGGCATCCATCTCAAGGTGTCCTACAACCCAGGACTTCTCCCATATTGCTTTTGGTTCAAAGGTTATCGGCCCTCCTCCGCTCACCGCCAGGAAGAGCAGCACATCTGCGAATAGAAAAGAAGAAAGATCCAAGTCTGAACTGAGCCTCAACATACCATCAGGCAAATACATATTTATTTATTTTCTTGACACATAACATCTAGGACCAAGTGGGAGTAATGAATATTTTAGTTCCTAGATTAGATTCTAGTAATGATACATGAGCTGATGGAGTCTGGGGAAAGCAATCGTTTTTGTACTATTATATTATGTTTCCAAATATAGGCCGAATTGAAAATGTACAGCCACGACCTCCACTTGAAAGGCCATCTGCTGAGAGAATGGGATCTAGGATACCACAGAGAATCCAAAATGCAAGGAGAGAAAAATCCAACACAGGTGACTTTATTAACATATATTATATACCAAGCCTGTTGGAGCTATAGCCATTCAAATGTTTGGGGGTGGGATGATTTTTTTTATTTATGTGTTTGAAATGTGTCTCTTATGCTTAAAGGCTGCATTTATTTGATCAAATATACAGTAAAAACTGGAATAATGTGAAATATTATTAGAAATTTAAAGTAAAGTACTGTAACACTGTTTTCTGTTTTATAATATCTCTTCAGAAATCATTCTAAAATGCTGATTTAATTCTCAAGAAACATTTCTTATTATTATCAATTCTTTGATGAATAGAAAGTTCCAAAAGTTTTTTTTTTTTGGTTATGTTTTTGTGGACTTTAAAGATTCTTTTTTTATAAGAGCACTTTTAATGTTTTTCAGTATTGATGTTTTGCATTTGGCAATCAAAATGAGCACTTTTTTATTTTTAAAAATGTTAATCAGACATATCCCCCCAAAGATTCATGCTATGTGTTCTCTTGAATATAATTCATTGTTGACTTTTGAAGTCTGCTGCTGTTACAAAGTCATTGGATTTTATTTTAGTCTCATATGTACTCCCTAAGATAAAGAAGGTGACAAAATTAGCCTGAATCCGAAGGGACCTGAGCGTCAAGGAAAAATTGCATTATCCTCACTTGGCTCTGATTTACCAGTAGAAGATGAATTAACCGATCCAATTCTACAAGGTGAGTCATTATGTTCATTACATGTTATAGTGCTGATAATTAAATGGAATAACTCATAACATAAATAATACCTCATTTGTGTGGCCTGTTTAGGAGAGCTGCTCTACTATTAAAATTATTAATTCAATTCTTATGTGATCTGACATGATTTTCACCTCATGGGTGATGAAATGACGTGTAAGCCTGTAAACATCCACATAGCACCACCCAGAAAACCACAGCAATTTACTTGTAACACCCTGACAACTACCTAGAACACCCTTAATAACTCATTGTTATGCCCAGACACCCACCCATTGTAATGGCAATTTGTGCCCAGGAAGGCATCATTCGCATTTTCTAAAGGAAGGGTTGACCATTTCAGAGAGGCTAGCAATAGCAAGCTAGCTTTGAACCCTCTCTCCAGAGTGCCCTCCTTCAAAACAGATGTGACCACTTCTATTATTAATTGCTATCAGGATTTGAAGAGCGTTACAACCAGTATAACAAAAAGTGTTTATCAAAAACATTGCCTACCTTAGCTTTAAAGCACAGGTAATGTACAAATGTACTTTTGAATACAACTCCAATTTTAGAATAGTTTGTGAACAATTAAGATCTAAATGTAAATTTAACTACAAAATGTTTCTAAAACTAGATTTGTACATCCACCCTGATCTCTTTGAGTTCAGCTCTACTTGTCTTGAAGTACCAAAGCCCTAGCAAACTAAACATACCAAATGAGGGATTCTCGAAGCCGCCTTGATGCCAGCACTGAGAACACAAGCAGTTGTTCCACATTAACAATCCTTTCCTGCGGAGTAGGTCTAACTCTAACTTCCCTTTAGCAGAGGAAAGAGAGTTCATTAGTGGTAATGGGACATTAAGTACACTGTGTAGGTCAGAAAGAAGTCTCTGGGGTTCAGGCAAGCTTGCACCGTGGGCAATTAGAAAAGGTGATTACAATATAAGCTTGTTCAAAAACGTGCCAGGAATCGAAATATGCAAAACCCCTTGGAATGGTAAGAGCGAAGGCAACTCTTGAGAGGTGCTCTGTGAGCGTGCATGCTTTAATTAGATGAAATGATACTCTGTGAGGAGCTTAATAGAGCCTTTACATCACTTTATCTGACATGGCCATTATGTCTCCGTTTTCGTATTTCATCTTGTTTAGCTGACAACGTCATTATGATCCATGCATGTGAGCAAAACAAACAGAACAAAACGCAGGCCATTCAAAACAACCCATTAGAGCTGAATCTCAGTATCACAATTGTTTCTCTTAGACAGCAATGAAAATAAATGGAGACAAAGATGGAGATTGATGAAGTATAAAAGACCTTAGTGATAAGTCATAAGTCTCTGCTAGATCTTCAAAAGTGTCTCAATAGTCTCAAACTGTGCTCTGAATCTTTGCCAAGATATCAGGTGAAGTCGGATTTCAATGTAAACGTGAACATTTTTCATTAATTTCGTACAAAAACCAGATTATTTGAGAAACTTTTTTTATACGATTTTGTATTTTTATATTAATTATATACCTTATGAGATATAGAGACAAATTGTTTCTATATCTCATAAGGAATCTTAGGAAAAATATGTTTTCTAACTTTTTAGCTTGTAATGTTGCTGTTTGAATATGAAAAAGGTCTGTAAAGTTACAAAGCACAAATTCACTCCAAAGGGTGTTATTCTCGGTCCCACTTCATATTAATTGGCTTTAAGTAATATGTACTTACATTGAAAAATAAATATAATGTACTTATTGTGCTCATGTTGTATTGTAAAACACTTTTGCTGCTACTGAGGGTAAGGTTAGGGATAGGTGTGGTGGTCTGGGTAGGTTAAAGTGTACGGGATGTGTCAGCTGAGTAATTACACATGATGTGATTACATAAATTAGTTACAGCTGTAATTACATGCTTGTATTTTTAAAATATAAGTACAACGTAAAAACAAGTCCATTGCATCAAATTATTCGTTTCAATGTAAGTACATAGTACTTAAAGCCACTTAATGTAAAGTGGGACCTTATTCTCTGTAAAACTGTTTCTGAACGAGGTGATTGTAGTCTCAAAGTTGTTGACCAACCACAACACAATGTTCCAACTGACCAATCAGAGAACACTATCTTTTTGTAAGGAGTGGCTTCATAGAGACCGGAACTGAATAGAGCATTACTGCCAGACTAAGAAGAGAGGTGCTGCAACAATGTAAAGTATGTAAAAAAATAATATTTTTTAAAAAATAAAGCATGAAAACTTATTCTAGTAGACAAAATGAAGACTTTGACAATCAAGCATGATAGCATGATGGTCCTCTTTAAATGAAGCAGCCGAAAAGTCTTAAGAGCTACAAAAGTTCAACCACTGAGCAATAAAAACATTTATTTGTTGTGATATGACATTGTATTCATCTAATAGTTCACAAAACATTATTAGAAATGCAGTGTCATCTGTATGGCCTGTGCATTTGTCGTGGATGATGATAGTCGTCAACCCGAGTAATTTAAAGCGCTGCGCAATTTGTTCTGCTTTCCGATGCCCTTTATTTGTCCTTGTCTCTAGGTGCGAGAAAGTACAGCTCAGGTTCACAGTTCACACAACTTCACAGCGGTTTAGTCAGACTTTTTGCTGCTGTGCATTTTGCTGAAGTAGATCAAAGCTCTGTAGACTCACACAGCAAATTCATCACTTGGTCTCTGCGGTGTCTTTTGCTCCCTGCTCTCTGGGTGTCTTCTCTTTAGTATGAGGGCATGCAGACCCCACAGGCACACATCGCCCGTCTGAATTATGATCTTACTGTACCATTGCTCCCTATCTACTAATGATGCTGTTTTTGTGTCAGTGGGAAAGCCAGAAATCCCATCCCCCACCTCTCCCCTTCTCCCGAACCCACACACACACTGGCAAGTTAATACTATTTTCCCTTTATTCTCTTAGGACCGCGCATGTATATTCCTGCCATCCCACATCTTTCAAATATTATTTTAATGCATCTCCTCCATTTATGTATATTTTAAGGTATCATTAAAGCATAATGCTGCAGTTATAAAATACAGCACAAATGAAAGAGTTTGGACGTATGCTATAAATTCCTACTCACGCACAGTTGGCAAGCGTAGTAGAATCTCAATCTCAATCTTCAAGGTTTCTGGTTCTGCTCTTATTTGCATATGCTCATTAAAATGAACGCAAGGCGAGGAACATGAGTGCCAGTATAAAAAATGGAAGACGAAACATTATGTTTAGTAATTAGATCTTCATTATTGATCTTTATAGAGACAATAAGTCAATGGAAAAAAGAGAAAGTAGTAATTGTTTTCTCAATGTTATTACCATTGTTTTCAATTGGCTTTTTTACAGATAAGGTGCACTTAAATAAATAAGAAAATTTTCGCTCGAGCCCTCATCGCGTCTTAGCCTGCCAGAATGGGCGTGGCTTAGCGTATATAAGCGGGGCTTGGAGGCGGTCTCCCTGGTTTTCATCGACGATAAGCGGGGAATAAGGTGGCGATGTGGGCTGGCACAATTACATAAGCACTTATAGGGAATACAGAGTGACGTCGCCGGTCCGTATAAGCATATAGCATATTAACCCAATATAGTGCAGCTCAACCAGGAGATCTAAATTTCTTGAGAGTAGCCTGCGCACAATCAGATCTGGACAGAACGTACACCTCTCTCATGGCGCTTTTCAATTACCAGTACCAGCTTGACTCAACTTGGCTCGCTTTTCGCACCGTTTTCCATTGAAGACAGTACCGCCACAAATAGTACCCGGTCGTCATAGCGACGCTGGATTACAATATCTATCAAGCTCTCGCTGGATCCTCTCTTCGGCAACCATTTGCCATGATAATAATAGTAGTAAGTTTAGAAACTATCTCTGGCCAAACTATTTCAAAATGGCGGGGATATTCTGGATACACCATCTGGCGCGTGCAATGATGACGCATTGAATGGTGACGATTCTCTGAGACCAATCAGCAGTCGGCATTGTTTTCACATCACATTTTAGTACCGCCTTAGCTCGCTCAGAACCTCACCGGAGTTGATAAATAAAAAAAGTACCCGAAAGCAGGTACAGGTACAACTTTTACACATTGGAAAACCAAACAAAGGCGAGCCGAGTCGAGTCGAGCTGGTACTGTGTAGTGGAAACGCGCCATAATACTGACAGAAGTTCAGCCTTCAGGGCGGGAACTTAGAACTTAGGCGGGAACCAAGTTAGAGAACCTAACAAAAGTGAGCGGGGAGGCCCAGCCATGAATTGAAATTCCGCTAGACCATGCCCACGACGAGGCCATGCCTCTAGTGGAATGAGCCCTGATGCCCAAAGGATATTTTCGTTCGTTCGTTTCGTTCCAGATATTTTGACGCATAAGCAGCTGCGATAGCGCCCACAATCGATCTGGACAGGCTTTGGCGAGACCTTTAGTGCACCCACCAAACGAAACGAAAAGCTGCTCCGAGTGCCTGAAAGGACCGAAGCACGTAATGTAAGCCCTTAGCGCCCTGAACGCAGCTTCTTGTTGTGTGGTCCAGCAGAGGGCGCAGTGACTGCTTCGGCGTTGAACAGCTCAAGTCGAGCTTTGCAGTGGACGCGCTGTCCTAAGCTGACTGTTCACTCCTCAGACGGTGGTGGCGGCTTCTCTCAGAATTCAGCTTTGCTGAAGAGATGAAAAGGTCTTTGTGAAATTATCACTTGAAATAATGGGTTTTAAATGACTTTTTTTTTTACTGTAAATTACACTATACATATATAGGCCTAAGACCTGGAAATCAGCCAAGTAAAGCCAGACAGAATTTCAGACCAAAATACTAACACATATATCAAGTACAGTACATTTAAAATTGCAACAAATGGTGGTTACCTGTAAATTCATATTTCTGCAGACTGTGCTTCTAGTGCGGATACATCTGGGTCAGCCTTCAAGCCTCCGTGTGCCGCTTCACCTCCAGACCGTGTGCTGACTACAGATGACGCTGACATTTGTGACACAGAAACCGAGCTCTCTCTCTGTGACGAGGAATATGAAGAGGAAGTCTTCACTTTCTCCTCATGCCCTCACTCAGCCAGACGGAATCAGGCTAGCAGCAACCCTGTTGAGGATTTGACCTTTGGCCTTAAAGGTCACAAGCTGGTTACCGAAGGAGAGCGCAAAGATGCACGTCTGGAGGATGATTTCGCGTGTAGTGAAAGTGAAGAGGTATGAACACAGACAACTCACACAATTTAAAATGCAGGGACAGCATTACATGTATGGCTTTGAAAAGAATTGATTTAACAACATGCAATTATCAAATTTCAAAACATTCAGAAATTTGCTCAAGTAATTTGAGTATTTAAACTACTGGGTTAACAAGAGTGGCTAGCAGAGCTCCACAACTGATAATTAGAGCTAAATTGTGTACAAAATACGTTTAAAAAGTTAATTAAGCTTTTGGTCTTGTCCTACTCGGCTTATGAAATCACTAAGAAAAAGTCAAATTGCCATTTTGAAACAAATTAAGTTGTGATTTGCCATTTAATTCATTATTATACAAAAGAGACAGACAGACAGAGATAGATAGACGGATGCATGTACTGTAGACACATGCGAGCACAACATCAGAAACAATTCCTCAACTCCTTAACAATGTTGCATTGTTTCCTTTCCAAGTTTCCTCTCAAGGACGTACAATCTAGTGGAATCAGCTGTTAATGATACACACACAACTTGATTGTTCCCCCCAGGGTCCTTGCCACTCTGTTAAGTCAATAAAGAAAACCATCAGTTTCTTTCAGTTCAGTTCATTTCTGACGAGACAGCATCGAGCAAGGTGCTCCTGGGTTCTGCGTCCAGTGAGAGGATCATCATTCATTTATCTGCAGTCTGTTTCGTCTCCTCTCGGGAAATCATTCTCATCTTTGGCATACATATGTTCTGCTGCACTTAATTAGAGATTTTTGATTGATACCACTGACAGATTTATTTGTTGTTTATTTCCCCTTTCGTTCCCGCCCTTGATTTCTTCTTAGTTTTTCATCTTCCAAAAAGCAGATGTCTGCATTTGTCTACTTATAACTAATGGGAGTTTTAAAAAAATAAATAATGACTTGTTTGAACATTTTGAACATTATGTTTATGTTATACCTCTATAACTTGCACCTGCATGATATTAAATCATTTCCACTGGAAGCAGAGGTGATTATATTCGCCTAATGACTTCCATTAATGCCACAGAGTTGTCAGAAGAAGATAGATGAAGGAATAACATATTGAAATTCATCTGTAACACATCTTAATAACCACTAAACACCCTGAGAACATTCAAAGTTCTTGTATAACCTGCCAAGCTTAAAATAAATTCATCGCAAATAGATATAGGGCCGTACCAGACTGATGCGTGTTTACCGGTTGTCAGCAGTACTCATGGTGAGAGGAGATGACACTTTTTAAAAAAAAATCCAAATAAATGCTAAAATATTAAGCTGGTCCCTCCAGGGGATATGAAGATGTAAAGAAAGAAGACAAAAACTCAGGCTGATCTGATGGCTCGGCCGGCCGTGCCCTTTTAGTGAGGTTGTCATCATTAGTGTGAAGCTAGCTGTTTAAGACCATTAGTGTAGATCAAAGCCTCACTAGTTTAAAGACCTTATCTGTTCCAAAACAGAGCAGAGACAGACAACTTTCCGGGTACAGTGTTGTCCTGATTAATTACAGGTAACTGTGATGTTACCCCGCCCGCGCCAGACTGTCTCGCGTTGCGGCTATTAATGCGTTTCATCTGTGACAGCGTTGGCGTTCGTTCGTAGCTCTGAGATCCTTGCACGCGATTTCATCATTCTCTTTATGACTCCATAACAAGTTTGTTGTTAAAATTGATATTTGTAGTTTGAGAAATTTGATTTATTAATGCCTTTCCTTCCATATGCCAATATTCCAGGCTGAAAGAAGATAACCGAGTGCCAGTATTAATCTCGATACTTCATAACTAGTGATGATTGCTAAGGGAATTTATTTTGATTTTATATTAAGCCTTAAGTATCAAACTTCAGTGCATAACTCTAACTATTTCTCATAATAACAATCAAATTTTTTTTTCTTTTTACAGGATGAACTGCAGACCGAGTTCCTCCATAGATGTGCTGTCCATTCCATTACTGCTCCCCCACCACCTCCTTCAATACAAAAACACACAGTCCTACCAGAGTTCTCTTATGAGCCAATTAAGACTCAGACCTCCACAGTCCGGCATGTCTCTAAAGGACCAAAGAAGCATGAACCCATGCGAATAGCACCAACCCGCTGTCTCTCACCGAGCACTTCCAGTAGACTGGAAAGGTCCGAGGCTGGCAGACCACTGCCTGATGGAGATACCAGAATATCTATCAACAGAGCATCTGTGCGAGAGATCTCACTGAACAATTCTGGGCTCCCAAAGGTGAGCCTGTTTACTTGCCTGTTTTTTATTCAAAAAAAGTCAGCGTGGTCTAATAAAATCAAATCAGTAATATGTACACAAAAGAAGACATTTCGAAAAATGTCTGTTTTTGTGTCTATACAATGAAAGTCAATGGGGTCCAATGTTGTTTAGACTTAACATTCTTTGAAATATCTTATTTTGTGTTCTGCAGAAGATTTGGAAGTACATTCATTGTTTGGCGAACTATTTCTTTGAGGAACAAGCATAATTGGGTTTTGTGGAGTGAACCCACACAAATCACATGGGCTGTGTTCATGTGGATGAAATGTTTCTTAACCGTAGCAAGCATTCAGGGTTAGAGGGGATCAAATCAAGCACATACTTCAGCTGAATTAGTGCACTCCAGCAGAGTGGCTTGTTTATGAGGGTCTCTGTTTCTTATTGTAATTTCAGAACTGGTGTGGTTCTTATCCTCCCCAGTGGCTGGATATTTTAATCTGAATCCATTCAGACTGAGGGGAGTGGGTTGTGTCCTTGTAATGCAAATGGCTTGGGCATAATATTCTTTTGTCTTTGTGATTTTTCAAAGCATATTTTTAGGGGTTTTTGAACTCCCAGAGGAATGTTTTTTGCTCAGAGGTCACTGTTTCTTAGCTCAGGGGTTATGTTACAACAAAATTACTTTGCCTCGGACATTTGACCTATATAGAAATAGACACAAATGAGACAACTGAGTCATGAGTCAAAACTTTGGAGTCTTGATCAGTGGGACTTCACCAATACTGATGTATTAATGTAATATACTGTATATGTATAGGTAAAGGAACAAGTCAAAAATGAATATTTTGTATTTACTCACACTATATGACAAGACATTTTGAAACACTTGCAGGAATAATCTACTCCCCTCATTGCTTGATGTATGCGGACCAAACTCTAAACAAAAGAAGATATTATTTAAAAAAATCTATTTTTTTCCATACAATGAGGTCTAATTTCATTTTGACTTCTGCTGTATAGACAAAAATGTTGTGTTCAAAATATCAAAATAGCCGATTTTTTCGATAATCCCGAAAAGCATTTCAGCAAAATCTATATTTTCTCTCCCTTTCATCTCATTGAGGCCTAGGAGAAACATCTAGGAAATCAAAGAGAACTCATTAGTGTTCTTTCCTCTCTTAAAGGTTGGAACATGTTTGTTAAACAGAAACTAAAACTGTTTTTAGCATTGAGCACAACTACCAGACTCTCCCCTGCAGGTCTGAAATGGTGATTAACTAAATGGTTTAAATAGAGTTTGATGTGGGAATGACTGTGGATCATTACGGGTACCCAACAACACTACTTTCCCCCATTTAAACATGGCTCATAACTTTGATGCTGCTGAAGTTTCTGGAAGGTCGCTCTTAAATCCAGGTAGGACTTCATATAAGTGGATTTCTAAGCAGCAGGCATCCGCCCTGCTGATGTCTTGGCCTTAATGGGGGTGCCAATTAGCTTGTGAGCTATGATTGATTGCTTGCTAATTAGCTATACCCAGTAACGATTTGTCTCACTGCAAAGTGGCACTGATGAAGTAATAAGATTTTTGGGCTTTACAGGTTAGTGTCGATTGGAGAGTTCAACCTTTGGGCTCCAGCAGGTGTGATCTGAGGAGAAGTCAAGGTGAAGGGGATGAGGATGAGGAAGATGAGCTACGAATATTGGCAATTTTGAAGAGAGAGCAGGAGGAAGAAGGAGTTGGAGACATGGGCAGCCCAGGCCTTAGTGCATCACAGGTAGGATATTCATATATCCCCCTAAAATCAATATTATCAATATAATTATTTTATCAATTTTTTATTTTAATATAAATATTTTTAAATATTACAAGAAATGTTTAATTTAATATATAAGCTATTCAAGCTATTCTACTTTCTATTCATCAAAGAATCCTGAAAAAATATATAAAAAATGTTGAGCAGCACAACTATTTTCAAGACAATAATAAAATTTCCTGAGCAGCATTTTAGAATGATTTCTGAAAAATCATGTGACAATAAAGACTGAAGACTTTTACTTTTTTTTGATGAAATAAATGCATCCTTGGTGAGCAAAAAAGACCCAAATTCCATGTTTTTCTGCAGTTGTGTGTATAAATATATAAAACGGGGGTCTTGATGATACTAAAAATACTTTCTGTTTGCAATACTTCCAACTTGACTGATATGACACCATAGCAAAATTTTGAGTTTCAATATCTCAGCTCTGGAAGGGTCTACAGCCTCAATTTTTGCACCCAGGTCCTTGTCTCGTGGCCCTCTATCAGAATCCAGAGTTTTGAGAAGATTGGAGAAACTTAATTTTTCACCCCCCGAAAAAAA
>JAOTRC010000004.1:25609308-25619611 GCA_027497675.1 Cyprinella lutrensis
GGATACTCCACTTTTTTTGGAAATAGGCTCATTTTACCACTCCCTCAGAGTTAAACAGTTGAGTTTTGCCATTTTCGAATTCATTCAGACGATTTTCTGATATTTAGAAGAATATCAGTAACCAGACAGTTTCTGGTCCCATTGACTTCCATAGTTGGATATACTATGGGAGTCAATGGGACCAGAAACTGTCTGTTCATGGCAACTACTATAGAATCCAGAATTCCTTTAACGTCTATTGTTCAGTGTTATTTTAGTATTATGTTTGTTACACCATTACAGTATTTACCATACAGTGTGTTTGTGTAGAGAGTTTTTTTTAAATATTTTTATGTTTTTGTTACTCTAACTTCAGGCTATTTCAGTTAGTTTCCAAGTCAGTATTTCTATTTTTGTATTTAACATTTCATTTAAATTCATTACATTTGTTCTCATTGACACTTTCATCTAATATTTTTCTTTTATTTCATTTCAGCTTTATTTCCATAAATTATTTTTTTATATAGTCTTAGTTTTATTAAAAATATCCACTGCTATTATGCAAAACATTTACATTTAAGGTTGTTTTCTCTGTTACGTTTAGTTGATTCGAAATGATGTGGGGAGGAACGCGTATGGAGACTGGCCTGAGTCGGGGGAGGTCATTGGCTGCTTACCCAGAATAACTGAGACTGAATGAGTCTGCCACTTTAGCCAACCTTACTGGGACATTTGAAAATGGGACATTAACAACTCGTTTTGCCATCTTCCCTCCCTTAGCAAATAAAACTCAAGGAATAGTTTACGCCTTCCATTAAAAGCACAAGGAGAACTTTTGCATATGTTCACATTGCTCTTTTCCAAACAAGAGCAAAGTTCTGTCATAATGATCATAATAAAGCAAATACAATGTGAAACATAATAACAGAGCTGATTCTTTTCTCATACTGATTCCTTCACATTGGTTCTTTTATATGAAGGTAACACTGTTGCTGTTGATATTAACAATGAGTGGATAACGTGAAAGTGACATCAGTTTTAACACAATCCCTCTTTTTCTCTCCCCCTCCCTCTGCTGGATTACAGTACCAGTTAGGGCACTGTATGCAGTCTGGGATTGCTAAAGTTTGTGTGTGTGTGTGAGAGAGAGAGAGAGAGGTTTGCTTGGAGGGATGTAATTTCCCTCCTGCCTCTCCTCCGGCTCTGCATGAAGATAGCAGGTGGAATCCCAAAGAAGTTGTTTCTGGAACAGTCCTGAGGCAGTGAGTGCTCTGCACCTTTGGAATCATGGGAGTGACCCATGGAAAGAAAGTAAGGATATTTTATTCCATTTTGAAGAACCGGTCTATTGCAATGCGTGTAAGAAAGATAAAGAACTCTTATATGTGTTGATTGTAAATGGACAATAGACTACATTTAAAACTTAAATTTGTGAAATGTATAAGTTGAGAATGTTAGTTTTGTTCTGTTTTGTTATTTTTTTTCCTATTTTTGTGGCTTCTAATCACAAAGTTTGAGCATGAGGCATTTAATTCAAACCAAAATACTTGTATATTCGTTCATTAGATTCAGTTCTTAAGAATATTTGTGAAATCAATGCATGCAGTGTTTTATTATTTTTATTAATATAGTTTTATAATAAAAGTTTTATTCATGTTTTTAATTCAAATGTAAAAAAAACCCAGAAAATACGTTTTTTAATATTACAATTTATTTTTATTTCAGTTAGTTTTAGTTCTTATTTATTTCCAATTAGTAATTTTAACTTATTTCCAATTAACTGCCAAGAAAAGTTTTTTAAATAAAAAAATCTTTTTTTTTCCCTTCAGATTCATGTCAGTGAACTAAAACGGCTTTTAGTAAGCCGTAACAGCAACTAAACCTGCATTCTTCTCGGCTCCAGACATCTTAATCTGCATAGCTTACATGTGACTTTTCAGTGTAAAACAGGCATATATTTGGTTGAAGTAACTTTAACAATAACTGATGTATTTTTCTTTGGTTATTTAGTCCAAGGACTCCTCGTGACTTTCCTGACACGATCACATTCTAGACAGCAGATTATGAAGGGAAAATGGAGAGTTTGTTTGGCAGGCCCAGTAATGAGGTGGCTAAATGCCAGCTGGTCCCAAAACCATTTTAGTCCAATATGATCAACCCAGCATGGTGTTCACACTCACACACACACTCATACCCACAATGCCTCCCTTGTGTTAGTGCAAGTTTCTTTCAACACACAGGGCTATTGTCCTCTTCATCAACAGCTTTAGTGATTATTTTCGATCGTTTGGATGGATAGATAAGGATGAGACAGTGCAATATAGACTTATTAACATAGTAATAGTGATAGCATGGTTTTTTGATACTGCTAAGATGGTAATACCATATTATTTGAAATACTATGCAATATAAATATGTTAAAAACACAGTAATATGATATATTTGGTATATACAGCTCATCACTGTGAATAGCATAGGGAAACTGCAAAATAAATGAAAGATTTGTCTTCTATAATTTGTGTTGTGGTTAAATATTATGCCTAAATATAATATCCATATCCTCCCACAGGCAGATCATAATCATCAGAGTCATAATTCTGCCTGTGCTCAGCCACTTATTGGACCTGGTGAATCAGGTTTTCTATTTTTTTTTTTTATATTATTTTTTGCAATTACATGGACTAATGCACTGTAAAAAAGATGTGATCAGTAAGTCAACATGTTTTTTCTATTAACCCATGAAAACAATTTAAACTAGTTTAACTGTTAAGTTAAGGAAACAAACAAAAAATGAGTTGACTTGTACAGCTAATTTGATAAAATTAAGTAAGCAACTGAATAACGTTGAATTATGTGGATTTTCTTTACACTGCTTAAGATTTTCACCTGGTGGATGAAATTGGCTGTTTTGTAATAGAAGGCTCTCTTTTGCTTCTCTCCCTCCATTAGATTTAGTCTCTGATCTTGGATCAGTGATAGATCCTGATCAGACGTGGGCCAGAGAAGAGGATTTAGACCAGAGCAAGTTGCTTCCAGAGCAAACGGACAGCGGTTACTATGAGGAGCTCATCAGGCCCAAAAAGCTCCACAATCCCATCAAAGCGTCCAAGTGCCATCGGGAGCTCCAGCGAGAGCTGATTATTACACACAAAAGGTGCAAACTGACCCAGATTTTGAGCAGGAAGCATGTTCACATTTTGAGGCATGAACAAAAGCTTAGTTTCAGCCTTAAATTATCACCTGACCCAATTTCTAATCTCACTTCAAACATGTGCCCACAGCTTATGTCCCCTTTGCATGTACATGTTCTGTCCAATAGATGCCAGTAAAGTCAAAGTTGTGCTTGCAGTTAAAGTCACCATGAAATCAAAATTGACAAAGGCGGGGCAACCTGTCACAGCAGTAACAAACCACAACCGTCCAATCAGTTCGCGATTGACAAAATCAAGTCTTCAGGGAAGAAAGACTATCTCAGCTTCTGTTTAATGCTGACTTTAAAGTAGTTTGTGTAGAGGCTCTATGGCATGGAGACTTATAAAAAGTCCTAATTCATTTTCTGAAAAATGATCGCTACATTTGGTGTGTAGGTTATTTGAAGTGAAAACAACTGATGATTTAATTCCTTAAAACACACTCCTTATAGCAACGGTTCATCAGTACATTTCATTACGATGCATCGAAATGCCATAACTGGCTTTATCTCTGAAAAGGTTTCCTTTTGAATGGCGTCACTAAGGCTGCGTGGACTATATTAACCAATTGCTAATCAGATGAGATTCATTCAAGACCAGAATTACCATAATTACAAGATTCCAAAATGTAAACAGTGTTTACGTGGTTCACATCCTCAGAAAATTATCTTCGGAGAGCTCCAACTGTTACCACATGACCACTGTAGATCGCTTTGCCCTTGATAGTGTTGCCATAGAAACACATAATTCTTGGTCTAAGGACTTGAATGACTCCGAGTTTAACACCATGGGTTGTCATCATATAATCAAGGCAATTACGACATGGCGAAAAAGGAGTATTATTATTATTAGGCTATTGTATTTGAACCTTTATGAATTGAGATGGTGACGTATATCTGAGTTAACCTGCTTCTTGAACAAGAAAAAATGTTAGACGGGACTTGATTTTGCTGTATATATACGGCATATGGTATTGGTACTTAGTGTTTATATATATATATAAACACTAAGTAACAAAACTGTAATATGAGATTTATTAACACTTTTCCTATCTATCAGAGGAGCAGTGATGGAGGAGAAGCCAGAGTTACAGAGAGTTCTTGAACAGAGGAATAGAGCTCAAGCTCTGAAACAAGAGAGAAAACAGGAAGAAGAAAAAACACCCCTGGAGCAGGAGTTACTGAAGAGGCAGATGAGGTTAGAGAAGGTAAACCCTGAAATAACACCCATCAAACTAAACTAATATGAGTATTCATATGCAGTATTATATAATGCTAGGAAGCTATTCAAATGACACAGAATGTGCCTTGATTTTGTCCAGAAAATATTGATCTTTGAGCTTAACGTGATTTCACCAAGTAGAACATTTCAATCAACCAATCAGATTTGAGGGATAGTTTTTATCACGTTTAGGCTAACAACATTGGTAAGGGGCTTCCACACCATTCATATTCACCCATCATTTTCCTCTGATTTTGGGGATATATTTTGGGTAGGGAAAGGGTTAATATGTTTTTGGACAGGAATGTTGATCAAGGCAAAATCACAGCGACTGATCTTTGGCCCAAAAGTTGTATTATGGATCATAATGTATATAACCATCTTGCTCCTGTAGACAGAAGTGTCCAATAGTAATGTCTGAAAGGGGATATTTGTGTTTAATGACAAGTTCAATTAAACCATCAAAATGTGAGGAAAATCTTTTTTTAGAATATTATGTTAGAGCAAAACAGTAAACTCGGTTATGGTATTTATCTAACAAAATTATTTGACGAAAAAAGGCAAACTACAGCTACATGTTTTATTTTACTATGCAAAAAAATGCATAGAAAAACAAAAAAGCTCACAGCAAAAAGTATACTCCTTCTACATCATCATCAGTTATTAATATTTCTTGGTTCTCTCTTTTGTGTTTGCTTGTATTCATAATTTCTTTGTAAGACATCCTGACCAAAAATTATGTCCACACAATTTGGCATGTTTCATTGTGTTATCACCAATTAAAAAAAATGTTTTTTGACTCCGCAAGACTTTCCGTCATCTTAGAAACACAAATGAAGATCTTTTTGATGAAATCTGAGAGCTTTCTGTCCTCCATTGACAGCTACGTAGCTGATAGTTTAACGCTTCAAAAAGTTCACAAAGAGATTGTAAAACTAATTCAAATGAATTGAGTGGTTTAGTCCAAATTTTCTTAAGAGACTTAATCGCTTGGCATGATTAACAGATGTAATTTAGACAGATTTTTTTGAAAATATTTGAATATAAGATGTAGATTTTCCTAGGCAGGACATGACTTTTGGCTATTACTGTATACCAACACCTTATATAGAGATCATTTCATTCTTTTAAGCTTGAGAGAGAGGCCGGTGAGCAGAGGGAAAGGTCAAAGGGCGCACCTGAGTTCATTAGGGTCAAGGAGAGTCTGAAGAGGACGGCGATCGCAAGTGCTGAGGAGAAAGAGCTGTAATCACACATCACCGTCAACATCATAGATCTTCACGAGAGTTGATGCACCTCCAGGTGATGATTTGACAATTCTTCATTGTTTAGAAGTTTGGATTTTGAATGAAATCAAAGAATGTGAAAGAACAATATTGAGGACAAGAAAGTTGAAAATGTTGGCTAATGATTTGTCAGTGTTACAAAATGTTAGGTACTACTTGTAGGATTTAATGTATTGCACATTAATTGCTGATTAAGCGGCTGTCGTTTGCACACACTTGAACAGAATAATTCCTACTGGAACTGTATCTAGTGTTTGTGTATAGAAATGATTGGTCGGCCATATTTATAGATGATACACGTTTATGCTTTTTAATGGAGTTTCTAACAAACCTTGGGTCGTGTAATCCTACCAACACAATGCAATGTGTGTGTGAACAGACAGCAGTCACGTCCACTTTTTCCACATATATCTTTTGATAAGTAATTTGGTATGTTCAAATACGCATACTAGTTTTGCTGTATGTATACAGTGCACAGTATTCATGTTTTCTATGCACGTTATAACATGGATCTCCTACTAAGTTTAACAAAATGTGCAGTATACAACCAGAGCATAGGACACTGTATCCCATTATACAATGCGTTAGACTTGATTTTCCATTTCTAGTATGACGAATGATCTCTTTTTCTTGACTTACTATTTGATGAGACAAGAAAAAGGTTACACAAAATTTGATTCAATTGCAAAAAATGAAAAAAAAAAATATTTTCTTATATGGTATAATGCAAATTTCTTTATACCTTTTGTACAAGTGACTTTTTTACTGTTTTGAACGTCTTTTATCTAACTTACAGATCAAAAATGACCGGCCTCTAAAATTGCTTACCTCTCATAATGTAATATTTTCAACAAATATTGTGTTGAATCTTTTTGTCTACTTGTTTTCTTTCAATTCATCACAGGTATTGTATTTCTTTTTGAAACGGATTGATTTCTTTTTTCATTTCCAAAAAGACACCTGTGCAAAGTGAAAATGAAAACAATTGATAAAAAGATTGAATCCAATATTTGGCAATAACATAGCATAACAAAAGATTTATGAGCAATTCTTTTTCAGCCAGTCATTTTTGACTGGGAACAAGCTGGGGAAAAAGTACGAAAAATATAAAAAATAATATGTTATACCCAGTGCCAATAAAGTCTGTAAGTTTTAGTCCAATGTTATAACATGAAATCTAGGGTAGGAAATATCAGAGAAGCTATCAATAGCATGCTAGCTTTGAAAGCATAAGATCCCAACCTTCCTATCAGAGCTCATTATAAAAATAACCACGCCTCCTTGATAAATGTGCACAGCCAGAACGGAGTATGCAAAACGTCATGACATGGCGTTAAATGACCTTTATGTCACAAATCACATTGCCTAGCATTACAATAATAATTAACCTAAACAACTTTAAGAATTCTAACTGACCACCTGACTGCTGCAGATTTATGCTAGCGTTGATAGTGTTGGCATAAACGCTTAAATCCGAGTCTAAGGACACGATAAGGACCGGGTAATGTCACAGGTTGTCATTTTATAATTATGGTTATGGCATGGCGTGAACGTAGCATAAACGCGTTGTTTTGGTTCAGGAGGACCTGTAAAAGATGGCTGCTGTTTGCGGCGTTCGGTGACTGACTGTCCACAAGTCTGCATGGAGCAGGTTGTGTGGAGATATGCAAATACATAATCTGATAGGCAGGTAGGACATCGTATCATTGCATTTGGATCAAATGCAATGATTGGATGAACATTTTTTGGTCCTGAGACTTCCAATATTTAGACCGCTTCTGTTATTGATAGCTGTCAGGATGTGAAGAGAGTTTCATATGGAAGTAAAATAATGGCAAAAAGTTTCTGAAACAAAAAAGCCTGTTGAATTGCACTACTTAAAAAAATAGTCATTGCATTAACCATGCTAGTATTTTTAGGGCTTGCATTTTTATGGGCTGAAATTCAGCATGGTTGAAAATTTAGGCTGTGAATGTTTCAATGCAAAACATTTAAAACACAGTTTCAAAAATTAAAAATTCAATAATCCATATTCATCTTTCATATTTCACTTCCAAAATATTCAAACTGTTTAAAAATACAACCTGTAAAATTCTCTTCACTTTGAAAATAAGATCCTACTAATCACTTTGCAAATTCGCTTCCACAAATTCAGTGGATCAAATTCCACAGTAAATTCAAAAATGACATCAAGGAACTGCAGGAAAAGCAGTTGATTACCGAGCATAATCTCCATCTGCTGTTAGTCCTCCTCACCGGCAGGAGGTGCAAGTACGTGTTGTTGACGGCAACAATTAGAGCAACAATTAAATTACGTTTTTGTTATGATTATCTGGGTCAATATATGTGCGGAAATGATGATAGACACAAAAATCTATATTTATGTTTGATTGAGTAACTTTCTTTGTTACTTTCCCTGTGTGCCTACATGTTATCTGCTTTCTCAAGTTTAATGCAATGCATATTTAAGTAGTGCAATTCAACAGGCTTTTTCGTTTCAAAAACATTTGGCACTATATTACTTCCATAGTTTCAACCAGTACAACAACAAGTGTTCATGAAAAACACTGCCTACCCTAGATTTAACTGGTATTTCCAGGAAAAAGATAATCCTTTCTGTGTTAAAACGACCGGAAAATAACATGAGGGTTTGTTTTTCCTATCATATGATGCTGACATCATAAAGCATGTGATGTTGATCTCTCAAGACGTAGCCTAAGTTTTGGCTAACAACA
Organism: Cyprinella lutrensis; assembly: GCA_027497675.1. NCBI lineage: Eukaryota > Metazoa > Chordata > Actinopteri > Cypriniformes > Leuciscidae > Cyprinella > Cyprinella lutrensis. The sequence goes on from JAOTRC010000004.1 coordinate 25,617,721, forward strand.
CAACATAGTTTTTTTGTAAATATGTTTTGTACATTTTCTTAGTCTTTAAATAAATAGATTTTGACACGTATTACAGTGTGCGTGTATTTTCTGAAAGTACCAACCACAGTCCGCCTTTGCATAGCACTTTGATGTGAACTTTATTTGCATTGTACACAAAGATTTTACCGAACACACACACAATGCATAGACAAGGAGTGTTTATTCGTAACGTGCTACTACCTGTATATCTTTAAGGGTACAAATCATCGGCTCTTCGTAACTCCATCGATAACACATGATGCATTGCATCCATACATTTGTAGCTTTTACAAAAAAGATATACAATATATGTATACATCTTCTTCCTGTATAATACACATACTGTATTAGTGTCTACTCTACGCTTCCTGAACTTTCACGTGAAAACATAATGGGAGAAAAAGGTCATAATTGATCAAGGGAGGAATTATCCACTAAAAACTCAGGGTGTAGCTTTCTTTAGTGCTTTTCAAAGCCAAAGTAATTCATAGACGACTTCTAAATGATATTTAATCAGCCCTTCTGAGGCAGTTTGCATAATTACCATAATTACTAGAACTGATTGCGGAACTGCTCATTAGACTGATGCATTTTTATACTTATTAAATCACTTATAGCACTTGGGTTTTTAGCAGTTCTGTTCGCAGGTTTAAGAGGAAAATAATATGTAATATCAGGGATTAGCTAAATAAATACCTCGTTTGGTCCCAATTTACATTAGGTGTCTTTAAATACCATGTATCTACATCAAAAAATAAGTACAATGTACTTATGGTGTTCATATTGTATTGCAAAACCCGCTATTGAGGTGGGATACGCGTATGGTTAGGTGGTATGAGTAGGTTTAAGTATAGATAGAAATCTATAAAAATTAATTATAGCTGTAATTACATACAGGCATTTAAAAAAAATACAATGTTTGTGCACAATAAGTGCATTGTATAAAATCATACATTTAAATGTTAATACACAGCAGTTAAAGACGCGTAAAGTGGGATTGATTTTTCTATTATTATTTTTTTTTACTATTGTTGGCTTCGAGTAAGTCGTGCTAAAATTGGCATTATGCTGTATACTGATGAACATGGTGTGAATGTTCTTGCATTGTTCAATCCAGTTTGAAAGTAAGGCCAGTATTGAGTTCTTAATATAACGTTAAATCAAAATTTTTGTTTTTAAACATGACATGTATGTATTTTACAAAGAAAAAAACGGATCAAGTCTAGTGACAATATCTTGTTCGATTTCCATTCGAAAATCCATTCGATTTCAAAATGACATGACCGCAGTAGTCGGTCTCATTTTACAATTAGCATAGTGGAAAAGATATGAATATGTATAATATTTTGATCATTGCTCTTGTAAACATATTTTTTACGAGGTCATGCAAACATTAGACGTCTTCTGCACACGAGAACAGTGCAGATTATGGCCGGCGACCCGAACAAAAGATCAGCTCACACAACATGCACTGGAAAAACTGATAACCATAGACAGATAAATCATTTTGGTTGCAAACTTAATCAGTGTCACGACAAAGAGTAATCAAGAGCTGTTCCAAAACCTTCCAAGGCAGCATCCTAATTTAAATATAATCTCATAAATCACTGATTCAAAGCAACAGAGTCTCTCATGTGAAGCGCATACAAAATACCAACTCACGATTAATTGAAGTTTGACGCCAGTATGTTGCTAAGCTAACTTTTAAAAACGCATTAAGTCCTAAAGATAACTATATCCGCTGCAGATTTTAGAAGCAGGATGGATTCTGATTGGCTATTTTTTAGGGCTGTCAAACGATTCATCGCATCCAAAATAAAAGTTTGTGTTTACATAATATATGTGGGTGCACTGTGTATAATTATTTTAT